>JAOTQP010000929.1:1025637-1037902 GCA_026413545.1 Cichladusa arquata
CCCCAGGTGTCAGTGCCACCCCCAGGTGTCAGTGCCACCCCCAGTGTCAGTGCCACCCCCAGTGTCAGTGCCACGCCAGCTGCCAGTGCCACCCCCAGGTGTCAGAGCCACCCCCAGCTGTCAGAGCCACCCCAGCTGTCAGTGCCACTCCCAGTGTCAGTGCCACCCCCAGTGCCAGTGCCACCCCCAGTGTCAGTGCCATCCCCAGTGCCAGTGCCACCCCCAGTGTCAGTGCCACCCCCAGCTGTCAGTGCTACCCACGGCCATCAGTGCCACCCCCGGCTATAAGTGCTACCCTGGCTGTCCATGCCACCTACGCCCGTCAGTGTCACCTCTCTAGTCCTCAGTGCAACCCCCATGGCCTTCAGTGTCACTCCCAGCCGTCAGTGCCACCCCCTGGCCTGGCTGTCGGTGGCACCCCAGGCCATCAGTGCCATCCCCACCCCCAGCCTGGTTTCCACCACAGAGACTTTGGGGGGGATCATTTGGGATTCCAGCCTGGTTTGGTGCTTAGCAGATTTGGGAGCAACTTCTCAGCAGTGGCCAGGTCACCACAGCACATCTTTGGATTTCCAGGAAAAAAAATCCCATTTTTTTCCTGGCAATCCATCTCAGCACAAACAAATTGTGCACAACATTCCTGGCAGAGACATGGAGACCCCTGGGACCCCCCAGCAGAGCCACGGAGCAATTTTGGGAGGTGGATGTGGGTTATGCCAGGCTCGGCACCACCCCAGTTAGAGAGGATCATTTGGGATTCCAGCCTGGCTTTGGAAGTTTTGGAGCAGTGCTGGGTGCTGAGCTATGACCACAGAACATCTTTGCACTAAAATCCTCGTTTTTTTCCTGGAAGTCCATCTCAGTAGAAGGAAATTGTGCAGAGCTTTCCTGGCAAAGGCATAGAGACCCTGGGACACCCCTGGGATCCGTTTCGGGAGGTGGGTGGGGGTTATCCCAATGCCCTTCCCAGAACTGTCCCCTCTGCTGGGACATCCCTGTGTCCTCCAAACCTTCCCCCAAACCCTCGGCCCCGTCTCTCACCTATCAACACCTCTTTCCTCTCCAGGATGTTTTTCTGGGGCAGCTGTGCAGCCGAGTTGCCCGAGTCTATCGTGTTGTCCATCAGCCCCGTCTCCACGTTCCTGCCGGGCCCCGGCCCCGCCGGCGCTGTCACCACAGCCATCACCTCGTTCCCCAGCTCGGGACGAGTCGGCTCCTCCTCCTCCCGGATCTCGAAGTCCCCGCTGGGGCCGCTGCTGGCCGGGACCTCCAGCTCGCTCTCGGGGACTGTTGTCACCTCCCCCGGCTCCATCTGGGAGAAAGGACAAGATGGAGCAGGGGACAAGGGCCAAAGGGTGTGCACAGGGACATCACCGGACCGAGGACAGGGTGGGGGACATGGGGACAATGTTGGGGTGTGCCTTCCCTGTGTCACTGAAGTTGTACCACAGTGACAACACAACCCCACAACCTGATGGTCACCAAATGGCTGAGGCCACCACTGCCATTCTCTGTCCCCATCCCAGGACCTGCTCCCTGTAGTTTCTCCTAAAGAGACCCCATCCCACACCCTCCACCCTTACAGGGAAGAATTTCTCCTCAATATCCCATGGCAGACCCTCCCTGGGCTCTGTCCCCAGAGTGCAGGTTGGGTGTCACCTCTCACAGGTGACTCACCCCCAACAGGGGGTGACACAACATCCACGCCACACCAGCACAGAAGAGGAAGGACTGGATACTGCTGGATGAGCTCCAGGGACCCCTTCCCTCTTCCTTTCCCCCCTTCCTGCTGCACAGGGCAGGAGCAGGAGGATGGGTCCTTGTCACCCAGGACTCAGATCTGTCACCCAGGACTCAGATTTGTCACCCAGGACTCAGAGCTGTCACCCAGCCCAGCTCCGTGCTGCCCCTGCCCAGTTCCCTCACCAAGGAGAGGATCCCGGCCTCGAGGGCAAATATTGCCTGGGAATATGATCCATCCCACCCCCTCCATCCCATCCCTGACCCCTTCACTGCCTTCTACACATCCTCTGGACCTTCCCCTTGTCCTTCGACATGTCCTCCAAGCTGGAGCACCCCCGAGCCAAACCTCCCCGGGATCCCTCCCTGGTGGGGCAAGCGGCTCCTTCCCGCCTGCGTCGGGCACAAAGCAGGATTCAGGAGGAGCCGGGATTCAGGAGAAGCCGGGATGCAGGAGGAGCCGGGATTCCGGAGCTGTGTGGGGCGGGGGTGGGAGCCCTCTCCATGTCCCGCTGCCCCGGGGCCAGCGCACGGCTCAGCGCTTCCCACGAGCGAGCGGCCGGGTTTGTGACAGGGATTAATTGAAGGTCAGCGAGAGCCCCGAGCGCTCCGAGCACGCATTTGCAGGCGGAAAAGAGGGAGTAGTTTAGACAAATCACTCCACCTTTCAGTCAAAGCGGCTGCAAAGGGCCCCTGAGGGGCTGTGAATGCGAGATGGAGCTGAAATTCCTGCTCAGGACACCCGAGGGCTGGAAATGCACCATCAAGCCGTAATTGAGGAGAGTTTGGGGCTCGCGGCCGAGGCTGGGAGCTGGGACATGACAGCAAACCCCGAGGAAAGTCGCCGTGTCCCCGTGGGAGGTGACACTGCTGCCCTCCCGCCTGGGGAAGCCGCCCTGGAGAAAGCATCGCTGGGACAGCGGGGCTGGTGGCACATCCTGGAGCTCGAACAGCCCGGGCCGAACTCCCCCTTTCACCCTCCCAGCCCCCCAGATGTGCCGTGCTGGAAGAGCCCAGCCTGCCTCGCGTCCCTCAGAACAAGTGGCCGAGGATGGATGGACACCACAGGCCTCCCGTGGCCACCACTCATCTTCCCACGGAGCCCAGGAGCCCCGAGCAGCGAGAAGGGCTCCGGCCTCCTACCTGGGGGGCCTCTGTGGGCGGCAGCGTGGGCAGCAAGGCCGTGCTTTTCTCGGGGGGCTCTGCAGTCCTCGAGGTGCTGGGCTTTGGCAGAGCCCTGGGCTTGCCCGTGCTGCTGGGGACAAGGGGTGACGTGGCCGCCTCTGTCGCGGTGCTGCTTTCGGGGACGGGCGTGGTGGGCGTCTCCAGGGTGGTGGCCCGGGTGGTGGCCGCCTTGGTGGCCAAGGGGGGCAGGAACCTCCGGATGGTGGTGGGCTTGGCCGTGGCCACTGTGGTGCTGCTCATGGTGGTGGTGGCCTCTGTGGTGGTGGTGGTGGTGGCCACGGTGGTGGTGGTGGCCGCAGTGGTGGTGGCCATGGTGGTTGGGGGCTCGCTGGCCGTGGTGCTGGTGCTGGTGGTGGTCTCTTTCCAGCTGGGCACCACCGGCGCTTCCGTGGTCCTGGGGATGAGGAAGGCGCTGGTTGCCTGCCCGGGGGTGGTGTCCTGGGGGCTGGGGGACGGCTCCAGGGGCGTTGCCACGGGCTGGGCGGCGGTGACGGGCAGCACGGCCGCTGTGGTGGGCAGTGTCACCAGCGTGGCCGTGGTCAGGCTCACGGCCGTGTCCAGCCCCAGCTCCGGCTCGAAATCTGAAACGGGGCGACAAGAGGGAGGAGTGAAACCTCTGCTGAGGCATTTCCCTGGTGTCACCCCCAAAATCCGAGAGCACGGGTGGTTCCAGGCTCGGCAGAAACCAAGGGCTGTTCCCACGTGGTGGCAAAGCTCTCTCTGGGGTCAGTGGAAGGACCAGTCCTGCCCAGTAGGGCCAGAGGCTGAACTGGGACATGGAGGCACTGGAGCCCAACTTTTGGGGAAGCTCTCGTTGCTTTTGTCTCAGATGACAACTGCAGTGATGAAGGGCAATTCCAGCCCTCACATCCCCTCTCCAGCCCTCCAACCACACAGCCAGGCAAGGACCTTCCCAGGAACCCCCAACCCCACAGCCAGACAAGGACCTTTCTCCAGAGCCCTCCCACCCCACAGCCAGCCAAAGAACTTCCCAGGAACCCCCCAAGCCCACAGCCAGCCAAGGATCCTTCCCAGAAATTCCCCAAACCCCACATTCAGCAAGGACCTTCCCAGAAACCCCCAAATGCCACAGCCAGCCAAGGACCTTTCCCAGGAATTCCCCAACCCCTGAGTCAGCCAAGGACCTTCCCAGGAACCCCAGGAACCCTCTAACCATCCAGGACCCTTCCCAGGAGCCCCCCAGTTACTCACACCCCGAGCCAGAGCCGGAGTAGACGTCGTCCAGCTCATCTTCTCCGAAGGGGTCGTCGTCCCCGGAGCCCTCCAGGTCCACGGGCCTCTCGTAGTTCTCATTGCGCCAGCGCTGAGCCTGTGCCCGGACAGGGGAGGGACACCTGAGCAGCTCCAGCCCCAGCAGGTGAGAGCCCAGCCCCGGGAAAAGCCCGACCACGGCAGCAGCAGCACAAACAACCTCCAGCTGAACCACCCAGAATCACAGCGATTTCCCCCAAAACGACTCAGAGTGAGCTCACATCGACTCCAACACTTCCCACGGACAAAAAGCCCTTTTTTGTGGGAAAACCCAACAATTCCTTTTGGAAGCTGTAAGAAAAATACTCGCTCTGCTTCTCCAGCTGGCTGCTGTTCAGCCTCGATGATTTCCCTGTGAGTCCTGGCTCCGGTGTGACAGCAACACCTCATCAGCTGCCACAGCTTGGGAAGCCTCGAGAGGAAACAACAGCAGACTTCAAATATTCCCCTTCTTCCCCGAGCTGCGAAAACGCGGGGAGCCCTCGCTAGCAGCGCTCTTAAACATCTTGTTTTGCAGATCAAAGTGTCTCCTGTTGGCGTTGCAAGGAAATGCTTTGACACCTCATTACAAGGCAAACAAGGCAGCTTTGATCTGCGAGATCGCATCAGATGTTTCAAGATGTAACGAGCCAGGTTCCAGCTTCAGTTTCAAATCAAGGCCTTGAAGGGTCCCTGTCGCCTCTCAGAGCGTTTTACCTCCCGAAAACAGCTCGGGGTTTCTTTGTTTTTGCTGCAGCTTGGAGCAGAAAGGAGTTTTGAACAGTCAGGCGGAGAAATTTGGGACTTGACTCTTTGTCCCCACATCACTTCTCCCATCAGGAGACAGAATCCATCAGCTCAGGAAGGGCAGGGGGAGTTGTGCTTTTAAGTGTCTGAGCTGTGTCTGCCTGGATCTGCTCCAGCTCTTCCCAGCAGCCACTGGATTTATCCAACACCCCAAATCTCTGGGAATATTCACCCTTTGCCCCACAGCTGATGTGCAATCCCGGATTCCCAACACCAGCTCACCAGCAGTTCACTGGAATTTGTGATCCAGCAGAATAAATCCGCAGGGATTTGGAGTAGCACAGCCAAAAATATGAGACAAGTCATCAAAACTGATGGGAAGGCAAAATGCCCAGGGTTGAGGGAAGCAGAAAGAGACATTGGGAATCACTCTCATTTGCCTTTTGATGTTTTTACACCGAAAGCATCAAGGCTCCCCAAGAAATGAGAGCCCAGCGCTCTGCAGCCCATCCACATTCCCGAGGGTGGGATTCTCCCTGTGTGACCGGTGCAGCCTCTCCCTGATGGGAGCCACATGGCCTCGCTCCCTTTGTTCCTCCCAAAACTGGAACCAGATGAGGCCATTCCAGACTCCTGGCTTGGGGCAGGAAATGGGAATGGAATCACCAGCTTGGCACAGCAGCTCCCATCCGTCCAACACCCATCTGTGCATCCACCTATCCTTCCTTCCTTCCTTCCTTCCTGGAATCCTTCCTTCCTGGAATCCTTCCTTCCTTCCTTCCTGAAATCCCTCCTTCCTTCCTTCCTCCATCCATCCACCTAACCCTAAACCTGAACAACCCCACAGCCAGGACCAACGCAAACCCCACAACAGCCCCACAGGTGGGCCAGACCTGGGGGGCCCCACCTGCAGCACAGCTCCAGCCACAGCCCCAGCCAAGCTCCATAAAGCCTTGGGAACAATCTCCAGGTGTTCCTGGTGCACAGGGGGGTATTTGGGACTTGGCTGTTCCCAAAGAAGCCCCCTCATCCCTCCATTCCCAAGGCACTGATGTAACCCCCTCCCAGCTGCAGCCCCGATGGTTTCAGGTCAGGCTCGTGCCATAAATCTCGGGAGCAGTCGGGGTTTATTTGGATTTAGTGCTGCTGGGATCATTAATGCTCTGTGTGCCTTTGGCCGTGCATGAGCCCCCTCCCGAGGATTGAGGGGCTGCTCCCCCCGGGAATGAGGGGCTGCTCCCTCGGGAATGAGGGGCTTATCCCCCCGGGAATGAGGGGCTGCTCCCCCCGGGAATGAGGGGCTGCTCCCCGCCCCGGGAATGAGGGGCTGCTCCCTCGGGAATGAGGGGCTGCTCCCCGCGGGAATGAGGGGCTGCTCCCCCCGGGAATGAGGGGCTGCTCCCCCCGGGAATGAGGGGCTGCTCCCTCTGGGAATGAGGGGCTGCTCCCCTTGGGAATGAGGGGCTGCTCCCCCCGGGAATGAGGGGCTGCTCCCTTGGGAATGAGGGGCTGCTCCCCCCGGGAATGAGGGGCTGCTCCCCCCGGGAATGAGGGGCTGCTCCCCCCGGGAAGGAGGGGCTGCTCCCCTGGTCTGGCTGGGATGGAGGGGAGGGAAGGCAGATTTTGCCAGGCCAGGAAACCACAAATCACACAGGACAGCAGCTCCCACCTCCCGACCTGGGGCTGCCTCCCCATCCATCCCAGCCCCCATCCCCAATCCATCCCAGACCGCAAGCCAAGCCACAGCTGCCTGGATTTGTCCCAAAAAAGAAACTTCATGCTGACTGTATCCCTGCCCCAGCAGCTCCGTGTGGTCAGACCACGGCCGGAGGGACCCTTGGATGTGCCAGATCCATCCCTGCAGCCCCAGTCCCCAGGGTGGGGCAGGGACTGTCCGAACCCCGTGCAGGAGCCATGGGGCTGCTCCAGCGAGAAAAGATTTCCAGGGCATGGATTCCGTGCCTGCCGAGGGCTGGGCTGTCACACAAGCCATGTCCCCACCTGGGTCAGTCCCCTCCCGTGGCTGGGATGAGGGACAGGCTCACAGCATTCCAGGGGCTCCGAGCCCCCTCTCCAGTGCTCAATCCAAAGCTGGGCCAGGCAGAGAATTCCTTGGGGCAGGGAGGAAATCCCAGTGTGCTGCTAGTCCTGGCTCCATTCCCCCTGTCACCCCCTGCCCTGGTGGCACCAGGGTGCCATTTATTAGCCAGCTCCAGCCAAGGGCAGCAGCTCCATCCCTGCGATTCCAAGGGCAGCTGATGGCTCTTGGCAGGGGTTCCTTACCCAGCTCAGCTTCATTAGGGAAATTAAACCCGGGATCACGGCGGGGTGAGGCTGGGCTGGGGACTGCATCACTTCTGGTAAGGAGGGCGAGGTTTCAGTGTGCCCAGGGAGGTGCTGGGTGTGCTCAGGACTGTCCTGCAGCCCGGGAACTGTCCCTGTGACACCCCCGTGTCCCATGAGCCATCACTGGGGGCAGCCCAGGTCAGGATCCAGCTCTGGCATCACCCAGACCCCAAACAACGGCCCCGTTCCCACTCCCCCAGGCTCCCCAAAGGTCACGGCTCTGCTGCTATAAAAACAAGCCCTGATGAAGAGCAGACTCCAGGGCAGGGCCGGAAAGTCACGTTTCACTGAATCCTCCCTCACTGCGCTCTCGATGACCCCCAGTAAGCGCCAGACACAAAGGGTTTGGATCTCGGCAGTGACAGGGCCCCTACATCGAGCTCGGATAACAAACACACCGCCCACCCCATCCCAGAGGATCCTTCACCACCTGAAAAGGGCGATTGGCGGGGGATGGTTCCCACCCGGACACTCCCTGCCCCCTTTCCATGCCTCCAGCTGGGCTGGGCTGGCAGGGAAGGGAGCCAAGGGGGCCCAGCAGCACAAATCCCACCCAAATCCCAAAATGAGAGTCCCGGAGAGCCAGGGAGGGCTGGGAGCCCTTGGCCTGGCAGGGGGATCAGGGAGGGATTCAGTCCCTCTCCATGAACCGTGTCACCCACCCAGCATGGACAGTGTCACCCCTCCCTCTGCTCTCCCCTTGTCAGCGTGGGTGGCACCATTTTACAGGTGAAAAACATAAATAAAGGGTAAAGGGTCTCACTCAGCCCCTCCAGGAGATCTCCAGGGGATTTGGGGGCTTTAAAAATGCAGGGCACAGAAGGGACCCTCCTGTCACCTTCGTGGTACAAAGATGGTCCTGCAGCACCCTCTGCATCTCTGACACATCCAGGGAGTGCCTGGTTTGGAGCTCCCTACATTCCCTGCACATCCCTCCTTCCCCAGGCAGGAGGATCAGGGCATTTTATTATTTAGGGCATTTCCACTCCATGGAAGAGCTTCAGCAGAGACAGAGGATTTGGGGTTTTAGAAGATGTGCAAACCAAGGCACAGAAGGGAGCCTCCTGTCACCTTGGTGTGTGGCACAAGGATGTTCCCACAGACCCTTCTTCACCTCTGAACACATCCTGGGGGACAGGGACAGCCTGGTCTGGAGATTCCCAAATTCCCTGTACCTCCCTCCTTCCTCAGGCAGGCTGTTTTATTATTCAGGGCATTTCCACTCCATGGAATGTAAAACTCCCTCAATCTGCCCCAAAGCAGAACCCGAAAGGTGGTAAAAGCTCTCAGTGCTGAGTGTGCCGCTGTGGGGAGGAGGGGAACCTGGGAAATCAGATCAACGCGTCCCCGAGCACCGGGAGAGGCGGGGACCCTCCCTGGGATGCTCTCGGGCCCTGCTGCACGGTCGCCATCGCCACGGCAACGGTGGCCATGGCAACGCCTCCTCCATGGCGACGCATCCCGCTGCAGCCGGGTGGTGTCGGAGCCGGGGATGGAGGCTCCTTCCCGGGGGGGCAGTGAAATGGGGTCATGGGCTGGGGAAAGGAGGCACCTCCAGGCAGGGGGAGAATCCTGATTTAACTCCAGGCATCCGTCCATGGGCTTGGAGGGAGGTGGGAGCAGCACCCCCAACTCCAGCAACCCTGACTGGGAGGGATCTGCTGCAGGTGGGAGGGGACAGGGACACCCCAGCCCCTGATGCTCCCAGCCCTCCTGGCTGCAGGCACCACCTCAGCAGTTTTTCCTTCAGAAAGGAAATCAGGATCTGGCTCTGGAATGTGGTGGTTCCTGAGGAGCTGGGAGCCAGGTTTGGAGCAGGTTTTGTGCCTGGAGCTCTGGTTGAGAGGACAAATTCAGGTGGCCAAGTCCTGTCCCAGCCATGTTCACTGGCAGCATCCACAGGCAAGTCCAGAGTGCTGAATGCCAGGAAAACACGGAATTCCAAGGAGCCCAGCCCAGCTCCAGCCAGGCATCCTGAGGAGCCCACTCATCCCACAGCCCCTGCAACCACAAGTGCTTGGAGATGAGGAGGCTCCTGCTGACAGAAGACCTGGAAGGGGGAGCTGGGGATGGAGGAGATTCTGTACCATGACAGGAATATCCCATCCAGCAGCCTCTGGAATATCTGGGATGAGCGTTGGGGCCAAGGCAGGGAAAGGGGAATATCAGCAGGGACACGGGGAAGCAGCTGGGTCCACATCCCAACGGAGAAAGAGGGAAAGGGAGATGGAATCAGGGTGAAAACACCTGGGGAGCGGGACAGGGCCGTGCAGGTGACACAAGGATCCATTTCCTGTCCACAAATCCCATCCCTTGGTGCCATGTCCAGGTTCTTGTCTCTGCATCCCATTCCTGCCCATCCTGCTTCCAAAATGAACAGCAAAGCCAAAGAGCCAAAATCACCACACTTGTTTGCATTCCAGCCCTAGGGAAGCTCTGGGAAGCCCAAATCCAGAGAAACTCTGGGAAACCCCAATCCAGAGAAACTCTGGGAAGCCCAAATCCCACTCCAGCAGGCCCAAGCCCCACAGGGGCACTGGGACAGGTTGAGGTGGAAGGAGAGAGGCCCTGCCAGGATGGAGCCAATGGATCAGCAGCACCCCAGGCTGTTCCTCCTGGGGAAATGGTGGCTCTGGGCAACTTGGAAAGCTTGGAATGACACAGCCAGGGCCAGGAATCCGTCAGGAGCTGAAAGATTCTTTCTGCAGGAAAACACTTCTACACTGAGAATATATCATGGGGGAAATGTTGATTCTTTGAATATTTTCCATGGGATATTTTCAATTAATCACCCCCCGCCCCCCCCCAAAGTCCTTTTCTGGTGTTTTACACCGAAAACCTCAATAACTCATCCCAGCAAGTGATTTAGGGATACTATAAACAGCTGGAATAATACAGGCTCGCACAAAAAGCTGGAATGAAAACATCTTTTCTGAAGTTCAAAAGACTCCATGATTCTTTTCCCACTCCAAAACATCGCTGAATTTCCACTCCCCGATCCAAGGCTGGGAGTTAAAAATAAATCTGCTGGAAAGCTGCTCTGGGCAGGAACCTGGGAAAAGACCACCATGGGATCCAGGACCACCAGAGCTGCTGGGATGGAGATTCTCCAGGCAGAGCCCAGGAGCACGGGCTGGAATTTGGGATGTGGATGTTGGGAAAGGGGTGTGGATGCTCATCCCAGTGGAGATCCCACTCCCAAAATGTGACATGAGCTCAGCCAGCACCAGCCCCTTGTTTTGTGTCCCTTCATTGTTCCTCAGATTAATTAAGTCCCCAATTAAGAGCTGCCCAAAGCCCAGCGCGTTTGGATTTAATTGGCCGCTCATTTTCTGCAAGGAAAATAATGATTAACGTTGATGGAGGAGCTGCAATTATTCCAGATTTGTAGGAATTCTCCACTGGCAATGAGAGGAGCCAGGCACATCCCAGAAATGGACATGGATGATCCTGAGTTTCATCATCCCTCAGGGAATACACGAAACTCCAGGTGCAGGTACTCGGGATCACACTCAGCTCTTCCAACTCCAGCTCTCCCTCCCCCTCCCTGGGATTGCCCATCCCCACTGACATTTTTTATCCCAATTCTCCCACGGATCAGTGTCAGATCCCACCCCACTCCACAATAAATATCCCAGAGCCAGGGCTGGCAGGAGCATCAGGAATTTCCCGATATAAATTGTATCCAGCCTCTCATCTCCAGCACGCTTCACTCCTCACCTCCAGGAAAAGGCAGGAGGAAAAAACTCAAACCCACAAAGAAAATCCTCCCCTCCTGCTGCTGGCAAATCACGGGATGAGGCACAGCCAGTGCCAGGGAGTCTGGCTGGGATCAGGGAACTGAGGGGGTTTCCAGGGATCCCCCAAGCCCTGACAGCCCAGGGATGACGTGTTTGGCTCCAAAAGTTCCCCTCATCCCAGGGCCAGGGTTTGGGGCAGCCCTGGCTGGAATGGGGCTGGTGGTGGTGGGAAGGGAGCAGGGGGATCCCCCAATCTGAGGGGGCTGGAAGAGGAACAGCCAAGGCAGAGGAAGCTCTGCAGAGCCCCAAACACCCCAATGTGTGGTGTCCCCCACAGGGGGAGCATCCTGCTGGTCCAGGGGGCAGTGGATGGGATGGGACAAATCCAGCTGGATCCCAGGCTGGGATGGGCAGAGTTTGGGAAGGGCTCAGCTCTGTCCCTGCTGTACCTGGCCAGGCTTCCTTTCCCACCCCGACGATTCCCAGCTCCAGGTTTGTAATTTCCATGGGATTGCTCATTGCCATGGCAATGCAGCCCATCCCAGAAAATGCAGCCTGCCCTCATGCTGCCCACAGAGCCCAGACCAGCATCCATGGGCACTCCTGGTGCCTCCCACCCCCTCCTCCATTCATTCCTGTCCCTCCTCCATCCATTCCTGTCCCTGTTCCATCCATTCCTGCCCCCTCCTCCATCCATCCCTGCCCCTGTTCCATCCATTCCTGTCCCTGTTCCATCCATTCCTGCCCCTGTTCCATCCTTTCCTGTCCCAGCTCCATCCATCCCTGCCCCTGTTCCATCCATCCCTGCCCCTGTTCCATCCATTCCTGCCCCTCCTCCATCTATTCCTGCCCCTGTTCCATCCTTTCCTGTCCCAGCTCCATCCATTCCTGTCCCTGTTCCATCCATTCCTGTCCGTGTTCCATTCATCCCTGCCCCTGTTCCATCCTTTCCTGTCCCTCCTCCATTCATTCCTGTCCCTGTTCCATCCATCCCTGTCCCTGTTCCATCCATTCCTGTCCGTGTTCCATTCATCCCTGTCCCTGTTCCATCCATTCCTGTCCCTCCTCCATCCATCCCTGCCCCTCCTCCATCCATCCCTGTCCCAGCTCCATCCATTCCTGTCCTTGAAAATCCATTCCTGCCCCTGTTCCATCCATTCCTGCCCCTGTTCCATCCACTCCTGCCCCTGTTCCATCCATCCCTGTCCCAGCTCCATCCATTCCTGTCCCTGTTCCATCCATTCCTGTCCCTGTTC
>JAOTQP010000929.1:1054937-1065420 GCA_026413545.1 Cichladusa arquata
TGCCCCTGGATCCCTGGCAGTGCCCAAGGCCAGGCTGGACATTGGGAGCAGCCTGGGGCAGTGGGAGGTGTCCCTGCCGTGGCAGGGGTGGCACAGGAGGAGCTTTAAATCTCCCTTCCAACCCAAACCATTCCATGGTTCCATCATTCTACAGCTCCATAAAACCACGGGGGTTTTGTCCCCCAGCCCTCGGATCTGAGCGTCATTCCCACCGCTCCCAGCTCTCCCCCGAGCCGATCCCGGCTGCTGCTGCCTGCTCCGACACGAGCAGCTGAACGATGTTGAACAATGAAAAGGAGAGGAAAAGAGCAATTCCCGGTTTTTTTTGCAGCCAGCCCGGAGCTCCCAGCCCTGCCTGGCTCAGCCGATCTCGGCGCTCAGATTCCAGCAGGAATCCGCAGCCGTTCGATCCCACAGATCTCGGTCTCTCCCAGGGTAAAACCCTTCCCAAAAAGGCTCTGGGATGTCTGGGGAGCCCCATCCCGGCTCCTTCGGCGCTGGGGAAGGGATCAGGGCGCCTGGGCTCACATTCCCGGCTCCATTTCCAGTGGAACAGGCAGGACAATGGCGCATTGTGCGCTGGGGAGAGGAAAATGATCTCATGGTGTTTGTGGAAGGAAAGGTTTCAGCTGGAGACGCCCCTGGGCGCAGGAGATCAGCCCCGGTGGAGCCGGCACCGGGAGCGCTCCTCCAGCATTCCCGTGGGGAGCAGCCAGGCTCAGCCCCCGGCCCGGCGGGGATTTGGGGACACGGGGACACAGCCCAGGGACCGCCAGCAGCCCCAAACCTCCTCTGCTTCGGGGCACCGCCGCGGTGACTCAGGAGCAGAAACCTCCTGCCCCGGGGCCACCGCGGTGTCACCTCCTGCCGCGGGCACGAAGCCACCTCCCTCCGTGGGGACACCAGCCCGGGTGGGACACCAGCCTGGGTGGGGACACCAGCCCGGGAGGGACACCAGCCCGAGTGGGGACACCAGCCCGGGTGGGGACACCAGCCCGAGTGGGGACACCAGCCTGGGTGGGGACACCAGCCCGGGAGGGGACACCAGCCTGGGTGGGGACACCAGCCTGGGTGGGGACACCAGCCCGGGAGGGACACCAGCCCGGGAGGGGACACCAGCCCGGGTGGGGACACCAGGCCGAGTGGGGACACCAGCCTGGGAGGGACACCAGCCCGGGTGGGGACACCAGCCCGAGTGGGGACACCAGCCCGGGAGGGGACACCAGCCCGGGTGGGGACACCAGCCTGGGAGGGACACCAGCCCGGGTGGGGACACCAGCCCGTTTGGGGACACCAGCCCGGGTGGGACACCAGCCTGGGTGGGGACACCAGCCCGAGTGGGGACACCAGCCTGGGTGGGGACACCAGCCTGGGTGGGGACACCAGCTCTGTGCGGGGTGTTGGATGCCCCGGGACTGCTCTTCCCCCTAAGGAGACGCAGGAAAATCCGGGATCGCTCCCAGAGGAATCCCCGTGGGAACTGGGGTGGCTTTGGCGCTGCCGCCGTGCCAGGGGACGCTCCCCCGACACCGCAGCTGCGGGAGTGAAAAACCTCTTAACGACCGCAGAAAACACTCGTGGGGCATTCCCCTTTTTATTTGGCTCCTTAAACGCCACTTCATTTGTTGGGATCGGCTTAATTGTGGTCATTAAGGGGATGAGGGGAAGGCTGAGCCCCCCAGGGATGGGCTGGGGAAGGAGGGGAGGGGTCCAGGCGCGGATTTCCCAGAGGGAACATCCTCCAGCCCTACAAATCATCCCCCTTTCCCCAAACCCTTCCTCCCTGGCAGCTCCTCTCCCTCCCAGCCCCTCTCCGTGCCTCAGTTTCCCCAGCCCCTCCCCGTGCTGCAGTTTGGGGGGCCCGGGGCCTCCCCCAGCCCCGAGCTCAGGAGCAAAGGGGTTGGCACAATTCAGGGGGATTTTCCAGCATGGAAAAGGGGGCTGGGGCAGGCAGAGGGGCCAAGTCCTGTCCGTGCAGGGAGGGCCCACAGAGCTGGGGGTGCCCTCTGCTCTAACAGGTTTGGGGGTGTTCTGTGCAAACCCCAGCAATCCCACAGGTGGGAATGTTCTTCCTGAACTGCTCTGGATGGATCAGCCTGGAAATATCCCCTGGCTCCCCCCATAAGGTTCTCCCTCCTTGGAGATTCCCCAGAGGCATCGTCCCAACCCCGAATTCACCTGGAAAAGCTCTGCACATGAAGCTGGAAAAGAGCTTTTCTCTCACTTTGAGGGGTGCAGGGAGCATCCAGGCCCATCCAGGTCACACATCAATGGGATTCTGGAATCACTGATGATGGAAAATCCCCCTCAGACCGAGGTGTCCAACATTAACCCAGCACTGGGTGGTCACTGCTCACCCCTGTCCCCAGTGCCACATTCTTTAAATATTTCCAGGGATGGGGACTCCATCACTGCCAGGGCAGCTGTGCCAGGCCCTGACTAAGTTTTCCACGTGGAAATTTCTCCTGATAGCCGATGTAACCTCCCCTGGCCCAGCCTGAGGCAGTTCCCTCTGCTCCTGTCCCTGTTCCCTGGAGCAGAGCCCGACCCCCCGGCTGTCCCCTCCTGTCAGGGAGTTGTGCAGAGCCACAAGGGCCCCTGAGCCTCCTTTTCTCCAGGCTGAGCCCCTTTCCCAGCTCCCCACAAACACATTAAACCCTGGAATGCGGGGGTGACGTGTCCAGGTCATGTTTAAGTGGCAGGCAAAGGCCAGAGCTGTCACTGCCCTAAACCAACCCCCACCTGCCTGCCCCTAAAACGGTGCCAGTCCCATTCCTGGAGAGCCCCCAGGGTCTGTTCTGGTACCAGAGCTAATGAACCCCTGAGAACAATTAATCAGGAATATACTCGAGACTCTCACAGGCAGATTTGGATCAACACCGGCTCCCCCTCCCCAGAGACAGGACTCAGAACAGGGGAAAATCCCAAGCTGCCCTTTTCCCTCTGCTCCTGGGGTTTAATTAGGATTATCCCATGCAGGGAGGTGTTTTTTGCCCCAGCAGCAGCACCCGGGGTTTGCTGCTCCTGTGTGCCCAACAGGAAGGAGTTCTGCCCACCTTCCTCGGGGTTGTCATGGAAATGGAAAGCGAGGTTGATGAAGACGCTGCCAAATCCACGATTTCCTGCTGGATTCCAGCCTGGAGGGGATGGGAGCAATCCAGGATTGGGTTGGGGGAAAGCCCTGGAGGGAGACCCAGCATGGGATGGACTGAGGAGCCGGGACAAGCCCCAGGCTCTGCACGCTCAGCTGGAAAAGGGTTTTTCCATGAGGAATTAACCCCCCCCAAGCACTGGGAAGCGGAGCGGGATGCACAGGATGGAGCCACCCATCCCATGGGCAGGAATCCCCGGGAAACAACAGCGCAGCTCCACCACAGAGCATCCCCCGAGCATCCGCAGCGCCGGGAGCGGGGCCGTGCCCGGGGCGGGGCCCCTCGAGGGGCCGGAGCGGGGACACGGCCCAGCCCGTCAGGAGCGGCCAGAAATAGCCCCGATTTCCATATGTAGGACGGGGCGGCCACGCCAGCACAGCCACGACCTACTTTCAGCAGCCCGGCGGGGCCCTGCGCTCGCCCGCGGCTGCGGCGGCTCCGCGGGACCGCCCGGAGCCTCCCCGGAGCATCCCGGTCCAACCTGAGCCTTCCCGGAGCATCCCCGGTCCAACCTGAGCCTCCCCGGAGCATCCCCGGTCCAACCTGAGCCTCCCCGGAGCATCCCGGTCCAACCCCGGTCCAGCCCTGAGCCTCCCCGGAGCATCCCCGGTCCAACCTGAGCCTCCCCCGAGCATCCCGGTCGAACCTCGGTGCACCCCGGAGCCTCCCTGGTCACCCCCGGTCCAACCCCGGTGTATCCCGGAGCCTCCCCGATGCATCCCCGGTCCATCCCCGGTGAACCCCGGCGCATCCCGGTCCATGCCCGGGCACCCCGGTCAATCCCGGAGCCTCCCCGGTCCATCCCCGGTGCACCTCCGGTATCGCCGCGTCCCCGCGTCCCCACTCCCGTCCCGCAGCTCCGGGGGACGCGCGGCCGCTGCCGCCCCCATCCCGCCGGGAAGGAGCGCTGGGCTCGGAGCATCCCCGGGGATTCACCGCGGCCCCGCTGCCGCTCCCGAGCCCCCCGGCTCCTCCACAGAGAGCCCCGCGCTCCACAGGCGCGCCCTCCACGCTTTATTTTTAATTTTCTAAACCTTTTTGCAGCGCCGAGCTGAGAGGCAGGAGCTTTTGCCGGCGCCCCTGGGATCTCCTGCCTTTCAGGGCCGCACAAACCGATTGGTCTCCGTGTGAACACGGCTTTTTCCACGAAGGGAAAAAAACAACACCAAAAAAAAAAGAAAGAAAAGCAGATCCAACCCTAATCCACCGCTGCTGAATGTCTTCCCTTTCAGGAGCAGCATCCACCTGCAGGGCTGCATTGGGGACGGCACCAGGAAGTCCCCGAGGGGAGAAATGCCAATATTTATTCCCCAACCTGTTGTTTCCCTCAGCAAATATCCAGGCAGGAAGGAGGTTCCTGCTCTTCCTACAGCAGCAAGGATGTTCAGCAGCCCGAGGCTGCTGGTGGAAATGTCCCTTCCTGACACCTTTGTGTCACTTGTCCCGAGCTGTTCAACACCTCCAGTCACGCTGGGGAATTAAAATTTATTGTTGGAAAGGGGAAATCAAACACAACTCCGGCAGCTCTGGGATCCAGCCTGGAAGCAGGTGAGGAACAAATAAATTATGAGCGGGTTTCGCTGCACCTGAGGCCTCTTTTCCCAGCCAGAGTGGTTTGGGTCAGTGCCAGGTGGCTGAAAGCACCACAGGAAGTGACAAAAAGGAGGGACAGAAATGTCCTGTTCGGCCAGGGAGGGGAAGGAGGAGGAGAAACATCCTGAGGGGGTTCCCAACAGAGCAGCAGCCCTGGGGGACACAGGGACCAGAACACCAATGGTGAGAATGTCAGATGGAGCAGGATCCTTCCAGGGGAATGTCAGATGGAGCAGGATCCTTCCAGGGGAATGGCTCCCAAAATCCCCATACAGGGACCAGCATCAGAATATGGGAATAAGTGCCAGGGTCCCCATATGGGAATGGCTCCCAAAATCCCACCCAGGGAGAGGTACCAGCATCCCCACATGAGAATGGGTCCCAGAATCCCCTCAGAAGGTACCAGCATTTCCATACAGGAGTGGGTCCCAGGATCCCCACATGGCAATGGCTCCCAGCATTCCCACAGAGACAGGAACCAGCATTTCCATGGAACAGTACCAGTATCCCACCTATTCTATCCCACCAGAATTCCCACATACATGGGAATGGCTCCCAACATTCCCAATACAGGGCCAGGTACCAGAATTCCCACATGGGAATGGCTCCCAGCATCCCAGGCTAACCCTCCCAGCCAGGTCTGGCCTCCAGCCTCCACACCTCAAACCCCACAGCTCTTCCCATCCACAAACCAACAGAGCAGGAGGAAAATAAGAGCAGGGAGAGCTCCATCCCAAGGGAGTGTGAGCCCAGGGGTTCCCTGGCAGGCACCAGCAGAAGCTGCTCCTTTCACCCCATCCTCAGCTGACTCCTCCAGGGAGATGTTCCAGGCTCTGTAAGGAGCAGGGAAGATTGCCTCCCTGCAGTGACCATCCCCCAGCACACAACAGGTTTTCCTCAAATTCTCCACTCCAAAAGCTGCAGGATCCACCTTGTGCTTGGAAAAGCACTTCCAGCTCTGGAGCCAGCAGGACAATCTCACAAATGGAAGATTTTCATGGAAGTCTCCCAGCCCAGGGGTGAAGGAAGCACCCAAAGGTCCCATGTCACAATGGGAAGATTTTCCCGTGGGTTCCATGGCTGGGGTGACCCCACTGGGAAGCAGCATTGTTCCCAAAGCAAGCAAAGCCAATTTCTGCGCCTGAAACAACAACTGACCCCTCATTTTCAAATCCAGCCAGGTCCACCTTCATTCCCACCAGCTGAGTTCTCCTCTTCCTTGGCAAACACTTCCCTACACATCAGCAGGACCAGGGAAATGGGTCCCTTCAGGTCCCTGTGGCTGTCACCCCCCTGCTGCTTCCAGCTCTTTCTCCGTGGATTTCCCCTCCAGGAATTTCCTTTCCTCTTTTTCACACCAGTTGCCAAAAGCCTGGGGTAGGCAGAGCCCAAATCTGTGTCCAGTCCTGGATCCTGAACCTCCTCCTCATTTCAGAGCTCACTCTACCCCTCCTTCAGGTTCTAACCTTCGCCAAAGAGAAAAAAAATAGTGAAAAATCACCAAAGCCCTGATTTTTATGCAGGGAAGTGCAAAGCTTGAGCTTTGAGCGTGACCCTGGTGCCCTGCTGCCCGCTGGAGGAACAGCGGATTTTTCCTCTGGAAGATCCCAGGTCAAACAAAGCAGCAGCAAAATTCCCCCAGTCCTCGGGATTCGGCTGTTTCCCTTCACCTCCCAGCCCATCCTCACCCTGGGTGAGGGGAAGGACCAGTCCCCAGAGGGTAAATGCCTCTGAGGCACTGGGGAAGCTCAGATTTGGTGTTTCCCTAATTAGGAGCAATCAGAGTCGGGCAGGAAGCACCGACCCCGCTCCCGCCTGCTGCAAAACCCCCAGAGAAGGAGGAACCCAATTAACTTCCCACTGCCCTCTCAGCTGAGGTCAGAACTGAGTTGGGATGTGTTTGCAGAGCCACGAGGTCGGGTTTGGGGCGGTTCAGAGCTTGTCCCTTCCCCCAGAAGGGTTTGGGGAGCCCAACCCCGGAGCTGCGACCCCGGCTGAGGACAGGAAGCGCTGGGAAAACGCTGGGATAACACACGAGCTGTGGATGCCGAGTTTGGCTTTTTATTTTTTTTTTTCTTCTCTAATTGCTGCTGCTATTTTAACAGAGCCAGACATTTCCTTGACGATTCGCAAGGCCTATAAATGTTTGATGTCCCTTCCCCTCCATACTCAGGCAGCAACTTCTGCTGGGGTTTGGGGAAGAAACGCCCGGATTGGAGCAAGGGGATGGGACAGCGGCTGCAGGGGGAGGATCCAGCCCCGGATCCACAGGGAAAAGCTCCATCACACCCCTCTGCTCCTGTCCTCTCCTCCCCCCAGTTCCTAGAAGGAGATCCCACTGCCCAGCCTCCGTGCAATATGGCTTCGTGCTGCAGGAGCCTAAATATAGAGCCCGAACCCTCCGGGGGCTTTGCTGCGCTCCGAGGTATTTATAGCCGCGGGCTGGAATGTTGGGAGCAGCTGGAATTGCACCGAGGAGGGAGGGATCCGGCCCTGCCTGCAGCAGGGGTGGGTTTTGGGGTGACTCCCCCGGCCCCGCTGGTCCCTGACCACCGGCAGGAATGTGGGAATCTCGCCTGTGCCAGGGCAGAGCTGGGGTTTTAAGCCTGAACCCAGAGCAAGGAGGATGAGGCTGGGAGGCTCAGGGATGGCCCAGCTGCTGCTCTGTGGCTCCTCACAAAAATCCAGGCACCCATCGCTCCAAGAGCATTTTCTGGGAATGGGGAATTCAACCCTGGGAGCATCCAAAGTGGAGCAGGAGGGATGAAATGGTCTCTTCTTCCCTGTTCTCAGCATCCAGCCCAGCTCCTCTGCCATCCCTGCTCCTCACATCCTGATTTAACCAAATCCAGCAGGGAAAACTCCAGCTGGAGGGAGGGAATGAGGGGAGAGGGATGGGGAGGCAGCAGCCACTTCCCAATCCAGGGATGGGTGCAGGGATGGGAACAGGCTGGGAGCTGCCTCTGCATCCCAATCCCACTCCCTTCCTGCCCTGCAGCCCCTGGCAGCATCAGCAGCTGCCTGGCTTGGGAATATTTTCATCCAGGGGATCCAGCACTGGGATCACAGACTCAGCCTTGGCTGGAGCTGGGAAGAACAATCAGTAATGTTGGAGCTGAATCAGAAGGAAAATCAGCAGGAAAATCCCCACTCTCGGGTTCCTGGGACTGCCTTGCCTCTGGGATGGCCCCAGCCAGACCCTCAGCCTCACCCCAGGCTGCTGGGACCAGCAGCCAAAAAACTCCTTGGAAAAAAAACATCACAAAACCCTCACAGAAATAAAGGATTTTTACCAAATCCTGGCAGAGCCTACACAGAAGAGCCCATGGGAATGCTCTTCCCTGAGCAGGCAGCCCCAAAAAGGCAAAGTTCAGCCCCAAACTCCTGCGGGGGGTGGGAGAGAGGAGCTGGAGCTGCTGCTCCCGGCAGCCCCACCCGCTCCCTGCCTGCTGCCCTCCCTGGAGCTCCCGCTCCCTCCGGGACCCGGGGCTGGTGTCCCTGGGGACACAGGGATGTCCCTGCCAGGGATGTCCATCCCTGCCCCCCAGCAGTGCCAGTTCAGTGGATTCCTTCCCTCCTCCTCCTCTCTGAGTCTTGAAGAGCTCTTGCCATGGAAAATGAAGGGGTTCAGGATGCTCCAAATCCAGGATCTGCTCCCATTCCAGTGTGCCGCTCCCATTCCAGTGTGCCACCCCCACCCCTGGGCATCACCCCAGTGGCTTTGGGGACATTATGGGACACCTGGGGACACCCTGCCAGCTTCTGGCCATGCAGAGTGCCCAGCCCCCCGAGATGGAGGAGCAGGGATTAACTGATCCCAGTTAAAGGCAGGAGGACAAAGGGGAGAACTGGCAGGGCCACCCCAATTCCAGCCCTGGTAACACCCCCAGAATCCAAAATCCAGGGGGCCCCACCCAGCCCTGAGCCCCCAGCGCTGCAGGAAATGTCCCAGGGGTGATCCCAGGATCCAGGGGAACCCACCCCAGCTCCCACCTGAACCAGTTCTTTACTGGTAAATGAGGAGAAGTGGCTCCTCCCAACTCCAGGGAAAACAAACCCAAGGAATTCCTTTTGGAATTTTGGGATTTTGGAGCCCGGGTGTCCCAATGGGATGTAATTCCCACATCACAGAGGAGCCTGGGGGGGGGGATGAAGGGGCCCCTTGGCCAATGGACCCCGCCCAGGATCCCATTTCATCCCAGCTCCCGGCCCTGCAGCCCCTGCTGGGTGCCCAGGCCCCCAACATCCCCATCAGCCCTCTCCTAATTAACACCAGGGTAATTAACACTTAACACCGGGACCCCCGGTTTGCACGGGGTGTTTGTTATGATCCTCGGACAGAGGCAGCACAGGGGGCACTGACCTGCGGCCACTGGGGGCTAATTAGAGCTTAATTAGTGCTCATCACAGCCCCCCCACACACAGCCCGGGCTGGGATGCACTGAGCTGGGCAAGAAACTGAAATTATTAAATCCTGGATTATTTCTGGGGGAGGAGGAGGTGACAAAGGCAGCAGTGACACCAAAGCACAAAATCACACCCAGAAATCCCCCCAAAATCACAAGGACCTCACCCTCAGAGCCACCTCCAGGGGTCCCAGCTGCCTAAAACCCCCATTCCATGCACAAACCCCGGGCAGCTCCAGGATTTTCCACTGGGCTGGAGCCAGGGCTTTGGAGCAGTCTCAGCTCCAGCTCCAAACCCTGGTCCTGGCTGCAGGAGATTCCCACATCTCCCTCACCTGCCACTGGAGCGGGGAGAGGGAAAGGAAAATCAGGATGATGCATTCCCCAAAAAACCTCCAAAATGCAGGAAAAAATTACATTATCCCATTTTTTTTCTGCTTGATTTTCATTGGGTGCATGGAGAAGCTCCCCAGGGACACAACAGCCATTCCCAGCACCTGGAAAAGTTGTGAGGAGCCCAAACCTGCCTTACAAAAGCTGGGAATGGTGATTTAACATCAAGTTTGGGGAAGCAAAGCTCCCTGTGTGCTCCCAGACCTGCTGCCTCTGCAGGGAGAACTGCTCAGGGAGGGACAAACAGCGATTTTCTGTTCCCTTCCAGCTTAACTTGCAAAAATGAGAAATAAATAAGATTTTTTTCCTCTTTTGGCCCCAAACTCCCACTCCCTTGCCCCAAAACGCAGCCCTGCGTTGGATTTTTGACCTTTGCTGCCTGAGCATCCTTCCCCACCCCCCCAAACCCTCGGCCAGGCCCCCCCTTCCCTCAGCAGCTCCTGAGGCAGCTCCATTCCACTCCTCCTCCTCCAGAAAACTGCGGGTTTTGGCAAGCAAAGTGTTTTGCCAACAAGTTGTGCTCCGTGCTGCCTGGGAGATGAGGCTTTTCCCGGCTTTTCCCAGCTTTCCCTGGCTCCAGCCTCCTCCTCCCCACTCCAGGTCCCACTTTGGGGCTGCAGCCAGAGGGGGTTCATGCCCAGGCTCCCCCACATTGAGGTTTTCCCCCTTTTTTCCTGAAACAATCCCCGTTTCTCCACCAGCCGGGGCAGAAGCAGCAGCCCTGAGGTTGCTGCTGTTATTTTTATCTCGAAAGAAAGAGTTTGAGCCGTGGCCAAGCTGTGCTGAGGGAGGGAGAGGCTTTTGTCGTGGCCAGAGCTGTAAACAGAGCCCCCGTCTCGGTGGGCAGGGCAGAGGGAACCCAGCCCATCCCATCCCATCCCATCCCATCCCGTCCCGTCCCGTCCCGTCCCATCCCATCCCATCCCATCCCATCCCATC
>JAOTQP010000929.1:1117099-1128359 GCA_026413545.1 Cichladusa arquata
GGCCTCAGGCTGGGCCAGGGGAGCTCAGGGTGGGCAGCAGCAGGAATTTCCCCATGGAAAGGGTGGGCAGGGCTTGGCAGAGGCTGCTCAGGGCAGTGATGGAGTCCCAATCCCTAAAGTGTTCACACACGGATGTGGTGTCTGGAACGGGTCAGTGCTGGGTTTCTGCTTGGACTCGATGATCTTTAGATCTTCAGGGAGCTTCTCCAACCCTTGTGATTCCCTGATCCCAGCTCCAACTCCCATCCTCTGTCAGAAGTGTGTACAAGCCACCTGCCCACCCCAGCTAGGGTTTGGTTCCTGCCACCACAGCCCCACTAAAAGCCTTCTTGAGCAAGAACCTTGCAAAGCCCAGTTCAGGAGCTGGGGGAGGGTGACAGGAGGTGACCTGGGTGTCACCAAGCCACCAGCTCCTGTAGAGAGCAGAGAGCTGGTGACACAAGTCTGCAGTCCCAGGAAATCACGGCACAGAGCCCACAGTGGGTTTGTATGATGAGCTGCAGTGGGGGGAGTCCCTCAGAAGGGACAGTGGCACAGTGGCTTTCCTGCCATCACCTGGGACAGGCTTGGTTTGTCAGAGCCTCGCTCAGAGCTGCTGCAGGAATCTGCAAGCTCAGCTCATTAAAGGAGTCATCCCCATGTCCTCAGCACACCCTGCACAAAGTCACATCCTGCCTGTCACTGATGCTGCTAAATGCCTTGTCAAGCCACTGAAGGGGGGCAATGATGCCTTGGGCTTGAGCTTTTACATTTTCCAGACTCTCTGCTGTTGGTGTGTAACTCTGAAACTTCTGTTAGGTGTTAATGAGTTCTCTTCACAGGGCTGGACAAAACAATCCCTTCCCAGCTGGAGAATCAAGGACAGCCAATACCCAAAAATCAGAAACAGCAGCAAAGGGAAGGGGGCAAGGCAGGGAGCTGGGACTCCATAGCCTGGGGCTGTGGTTGGACAATCGACCCCATTGTGTAGATGAACCAAAACTTATAAAAATGTAAAAAAGTTTAAAAATGTATTTAAAAAGTAAAGTATTAAAAAAGTATTAAACAGTATTAAACAAGTATTAAAAAGTATTTTAGAAGTATTAAAAAGTATTTTTAAAAGTCTTTAAAAAAGTATTTTAAAAAGTATTAAAAAAGTATACAAGTGTGGATCCCGTGACCAGAATCCATCTTGGATTTGATTTGGGTGCAGCCCCAGCCAGGCTCTTGCACTGCCCAAGGTGGAACCTTTCAATTAATCCCCATTTTATTCCTTTAGCTCTGTTCAGTCTCTGTTCCAGGTCAGCCTTTCCAGGCACCATCACCTGGAGTCATGACCAGGAGCATGTGACTGTGCAGGGAGAGGCTGGGGAGGATGCCCAGGTTCCCTGGCTGGGATGTGCCCCGAGCCCCCAGGGCTGACAGGGACCTCAGGGAGCCAGGACTCCCAGGGGGAGCCTGGAATGCTGCAGGCTTTTATTACCTCACCATGGAGATGTCACAAGGGTCACAAATCAAGTGCCCACACCCATGCTCCAGGTTCCCACAGCCTCTGCCTCAGCACTTTTAATGCAAACAGCCCCTGCTGCAGCCCCTCATTCCAAACCCCACTCAGGCCTGCTCCACGGCCAGAGCAGCAATGAAACATCCCAGAACGGCCACTGGCACTCAGATGTTTTATTTTAGTAGCCTGAGCCTCTGCAGAAGCTCTCTCAGCTCATGTCTGCTGCATCTGTAAAGGCCTCAGAGCACCTCCTGAGCCTGGGGTTTGGCTTTCAAAGGGTTTGCAGCTTCTGAGCTGAAAAATTCAGCTGCTCTTCATTCTGCCACCTCCATCAGCCAGGGACCAGACAGCAGAGCTGCTCAGGGGACTGAAGCAGCTCTGGCTCCTGATGATTCCCCCTCCCACACCAACAGCACCACAGGTTTGCTGCTGCATGATCTACTGGGGTCTCCCAAAGCACTGACACTCAGTAATTCACCACCACTCTCCACATGCATGATGGAGAAATCAAATTACAAATGTACACACGGCTCTTGTCCCTTTGTTTTTAGGAGAGGCCAAAGGGTTTTCTCCTCATTGAAAACTACTCTGAGAGCTGAGGTCAGGATCAGCCAGGAAGAAATCAGGGTTTGAATGGCTGGAGCTGTGTCAGAGGAGGCTTAGGCTGGGTTTCACACAGCATCAGCTGGGTTGGAAAAGATCTTTGAGATCACCAAGTCCAACCTAAGAGCTGCCACCACTTGTCACCCAGCCCATGGCACCGAGTGACAAAGGGACACATCCAGGCTTTCCTTAAACACCTCAGGGCACGGTGACTCCACTGCAATGGGCATTCCACTGTGCTGTCACCCCTTCTGGGAAGGAATCCTGCCTGGTGGTTTTCCCACAGAGGGAATGGAAACAGGAATGGAAATGGGCACAGCCCTGAGGCTGCCAGAGCTTGGACACTGCTCCCAGGGGTGCACACACAGGGTGGGACTGCTGAGGGCTCTGTGCAGGGCCAGGGGTTGGAACCCATGGTCCCTGGGGGGTCACCTCCAGCTGAGGACATTCCCCATCCAAAGGCTGGGTGTCCCCTGTCCCGGGTGTCTCCTGTCCCGGGTGTCCCCTGCCCCCTGTCCCAGCTATCCCAGCTGTCCCCCTATCCCAGCTATGCCCTAACCCACCTGTCCCAGCTGTCCCTATCCCACCTGTCCCCTGCCCCCTGTCCCAGCTGCCCCTTATCCCAGCTGTCCCCTGTCCCTGTATCAGCTGTCCCAGCTATCCTCTATCCCATCTATCCCCTATCCCATCGATCCCCTATCCCATCTATCCCCTATCCCAGCTGTCCCCAGCCCTTACCTGCTGCTGGCCCTGCTGGCTCTGCTGGCTGCCCTGCTGGCTGGCTGAGCTGTCCCCTGTCCCCTATCCCAGCTGTCCCCAGCCCTTACCTGCTGCTGGCCCTGCTGGCTCTGCTGGCTGGCTGAGCTGTCCCCTGTCCCCTATCCCAGCTGTCCCCAGCTGTCCCCAGCTGTCCCCAGCCCTTACCTGCTGCTGGCCCTGCTGGCTCTGCTGGCTGCCCTGCTGGCTGGCTGAGTTGGTGGCGGCGGCGGCGGCGGCCGCTTGCTGCTGGAAGAGGCTGGCAGGATAAACTCCCCAGGGAGTGACTCCATAGTACTGGTGAGGGACCACAGCTGGACCTGCAACACAGCACGGGCAGGGTGAGCTCCTGGGGGGCACCCAGCACCCCTAACCCACCTGCACACCACTGCTGCTTCATGTGATCTGTGTGAAACGCTCTGCACACAGAGGGATTTGGCATTTGTGTCACACATTTCTGAAAGTTTCAAGTCAGAGCTGGAATTTCATCACTGCATGAGGTCAAACTCTGCCAGCAGTGATTCCATGTTGTTATTGGTGTGCCCAGGTTTATCAGGGAAGGAACAAAAATCTCCAGGCCAAACAGAGGAACCTTGTTTCAAGCAGAGAGATCAACTTCTCATCCCAGCTGACACTCACAGCTCACTGCCATCCACCCTCAGCTCCTCAAGAAACTACCAAACCCTCTTCACAGCTGGACTGCATCAACTCTCAAGTGTTAAAATGTTCTTTTTCCAGCCCTGCTTTGCATTTCCAAATCTACCCTAAAAGAGGCTGCACGATCCTGCCCCTTCCCACATTCCCTCCTCAAACTTCAGATTCCCTCCTCACATTTAAGAGGCTTAAAATTAATAATAATCTTGGAGAGCAGCAGAAAAAGCCTCACTTTTGAAGATTCCTTGTGTTTATCAGGTCTCAGGACAGCACAGGCATTTGGAGATAGCAGAATGCCAGCCTCTCTCCTTAAATAATCCCATTATATATAAATAATCCCAGTTGGAATAAGGCTGAGGAAGCTCCCAGTGCTGGAGGGAGGAGCCCTTCCCTCCAAATAACACAGATGGGAATCCAATAATATTTTTTAATATGACTGTTAGATATCTTCAGGAAAGGTCAGCAGAGAAGCAGAAGTGTTCCCTTTGATTCCCAAATACATTCTAGGGGCTCCTTCCCCACAGCAGGAATAACTGAGGCAGAGCCAGAGTCAGGTGTGACACTGGAATAAACAAATCTTTACAGAAACTTGGTCATGTCTGGAATAAAAACAGGGATTTTTTTATTTCCAAGAGAGACACTCAGCATTTGGGCTCTGCTCAACTCTGTGGTTCCATGGAAAATGAGGGATGACATAAAAAGGGAGGTGCAAACACAGTGCTGAGTGTCCAGTGTTAGCCTGGCTCTGACAAAGGGGGAAAATCCTGGAAATCCCTTTTCCTTCTGGTTTTTGTTCCTTTCTTCTTGATTTTTTTTTCAGGAACAGGCTCAGCTGAACTCCTGCAGAATGCCAAGGACCTGGAGGAGCTCCTGCTCCCACATCCACACTTCATGATATTCATTTCTTGTTTTGTGCCAAATATTAAATTCAGATCTCAAACATGCATGAGTTACTCCCCTCACACTATTCTGGTTTTTACTACTGTGCTTTCCCTGAATTTAGGATTTAGGTGCCCAGCTCTGTGCACAGCAGGGAGGTGCTGGCTAATTCCAGGCAGCTGCAGAACACCTGGATTTGTATCCCACCCCAAAGCTCTGCCCCAAAGCCCATCCTTGCTTTACAGAATCAGAGAGGCTGATCTGCTGCTCCTACTCAGATCTGGAGCAGCAACCACTCACTTCTCACCTTCCAATGTGGAATTCATGAGCTAAAATGGAAAAAAACCTGCAGCAATGAATCAGTGCCACGAAGGTGGTGCCTGTGGTGCCTCAGCAGGCACAGACAGGTAAGCAGTGAGTGATTTTAACCTGTTTATAATCACTGAATGCACATCAGACCCCAGCTCCTGGGGTTCTCCTGCACCCAGCAGGGAAAGAGCTGCAACTGCTCCCTTTTAATGCAAGTCATTAACCTGCATTTGCCCTCAGGCTGCTGGAAGTTGCTGCAATCCCCTTTATCTGGGCAAAATGTGGGCATCTCTCTGGGATAGTTTAGTCTCAGCTCTAATTATCAAACCTAGATGGGTTTTTCTCCTTGTCAGAGGTTGCTGCCAAAGCCTTGGGTGTGTGAAAGCAGAGGAGACACTGAAGCTTTGAAGCTTGCAGGCAGCTGGGTTTAAAGAGCTGCAAGTCTGGCTCAGCTGCTCTGAGCACAGAGAGAGGCTCATTATTGAACAGAGTTCTCAGAGAGGGCAAGAGTGGCATCACTGCCAGACCCAGCACACCCAGAGCTGCTCCTGCCCCTGCACCCACTGCAGAGGCCACTCCTGGGAAAAGCAAACCATCCCAGCAAACACCCCCTGTGCTGTGCCACACCCTCAGCTGCTCCTTCAGGAACAGCAGCAAATCCAGCTGGGAATGGGCTCCAAATGGGGTTTGTGTTTTCACCTCAGCCTGCCCCCTGCACCCCCTCCTGCAGGACAGGATCCACCTGCCCAGGGAGCTGGGAGAGGGGCAGCTCCCAGGGGTTTGGGGTGATCCCTCAGAATTCCCAGGGATTTGTGGGGTGATCCTTCGGAATTCCCAGAGATTTGGGGGTGATCCATCAGAATTCCCAGGGATTTGTGGGGTGATCCTTTGGAATTCCCAGGGATTTGTGGGGTGATCCCATCAGAATCCCAGGGATTTGTGGGGTGATCCTTCAGAATTCCCAGGGGTTTGTGAGGTGATCCCTCCAGAATTCCCAGGGATTTTTGGGGTGATCCCTTTGAAACTCCCAGGGATCTGTGTGCACACACCCACCCTGCTCCAGCTCAGCACCAAGGGCCTCATCACCTCTCCAAGGCTGAAAACATCCCAGCCCTTGCTGTGGGAGCCTCTGCTTCTCCTGTAACCAGGTTATCCCAGCATTTATCCACCTCTCCACAGAGAACAGGAACACTTTTCTACCTGCAACTCCACCCCAGAGGGAACCATTTCCCAACTGGCCTTAAAAAAGGCAAGTTTTTGGTTTTTTGAGTGACATCTTTCTCAAATGATGGAAGGCAATTCAAAGGCAGCAGTATCTTCCCCATAGTTTAAAATCTAAATGAGTTTTTTTTCTAGGAAGTTCTTCCCTCTGCATTCAAATTTGTTCTTTAAAATGCTGCTATTGTTGGGAAGAGAAGAGCATTATCCTAGAGCTGCCAGTCTCACAATCATGACAAACCTGCCACAATGGCAGAGCTTTAATTGACAGATTATCTCTGCCATAAAACACACACCAAAGTTTCCTCTGTGCTCTGAGAGTCACTGTGAGCAATAAACTTCCAATAACTCCAAACTCATTTCTTCCATCTCAGAAGCTTCTCCAAGTCCTTCCAATTTAACACTCCCAGGCACATCAAGGAGGTTTTTTGGCTTTATACAAACATTTAAATTGTCTCATGTCCCTCCAGTGCTGCTCTCAGTCATGACAGAAAACAAGGGCTCTCAAAACTGCTCAGGCCTAGACAGAAAAGATGCTTTTCTGAAAAGCATCAGCATTAAGTTTTTAATTAACATGAAGTTAATCTTGTCATTTCTAGGGTCCAAAGGCTGATGAGAGGGTTAAAATAACTCCTACGCATCAGTGGTGCAACACTATAAATACACCCAGCACATGACACATTGTTTTGTTTCTTTTAAGAGGCACACATTTAGAATTATTCAAGCAGAGGCCATGATGCCAAGTTCTGGGATGCTTTAGGTACCCCTGGGGTGTTATTTCCAGTTCAAATGCCTAAAACCTGAGTTAAGCACAGCCTAGATGGGGTTTTCTTCTGGTCAGAGGCTGCAAAAGCTCAGGCAGCTGCAGCTTCAGTAGAGCTGAGAAAAAGGAAAAAAACTGCGGCCACCACTCGGCGTTTCCTGGCAATGTGGCCCAGCTCCATGTGGTGTTTCTGTGAAAGCAAGCTGCTGAGCTGCTGCTCTCTGCACTCTGTGACAGCCACAAATGAGCTCTGGAGGCCCTGAGGTGATGCAGGGAGGCCAGGCAGGAACCTCTCTGCACAGGAATCACTCACAGATCTCCCCCTGTGCCTGGAGCGGGGCTGCCACTGCTCTGGGGCTCCTCCCTGCCCACTCCTGCCTGGCTTCCCTCTGGCACTGGCCAGGAGCAGCTCAGCCCATTCATTCCTGCTCCATTCACCATCACAGGAGGCTTTATCAAGGCTTTATCAAGTCCTGGGGCAGCAGCAATGTGCTCGTGCTCCTGCCCTTGGCTCTGTCCCACGGAATCTCAGTGTCACTTGCCTGACCCCACCCAAGCTCCCGTGGCACTGCACAGTGCCACCAGGAATTCCCAGCAGCCCAGGCCAAAACCAAATTGTAACCCAAATTCTTCACACACATCTGCATGATCCAGAACTCCATCCAAGTGGGGAAATCAGTCAAATCCCAGTTCAGAGCTGAGCCCACAGAGCCCTCAGAGCCTGAAAGCTCAGCAGGGGTGGGGTTATGTAAGAGCTGTCCCAAACCAGTGTCACACCCACACACAACCCAGGGCTGTGGGTCTGGTTTGGGACAAGCCACCCAAAAAAAGAGACTGAAGTGAGTGTACAAGTTCAAAGTGGAGCATGGCAGCAGTGAGAGCCTCCACAAACATCCCCACCCCAAAGAGAGCAGTGTGCATTTGCAACACACAACACTCCCCTGCCCTGCTCAGGAAAACCAGGCATGGTCAGAAAAATACCCCTCTAAAAGCACTTTCTACTTTTAAATATCTTCTCCTAAAAGCATGTTCTTCCTTGAAAAATACTCTTTCAGAAGCACATTCTTCCTTTAAAAGTACTCCTCTAAAAGCACATTCTTCTTTCAAAAATCCTCCACTAGAAGCATGTTCTTCCTTTAAAAATCCTTTCCTAAAAGCATGTTCTTCCTTACTTTTAGAAGCACATTCTTCCTTAAAAATCCTCTCCTGAAAGCACATTCTTCCTTAAAAATCCTCTCCTGAAAGCACATTTTTCCTTAAAAATCCTCTCCTAAAAGCACATTCCTGCTTTGTCCCCAGTGCTTGGGAAAGAACTTTATGGCCCCCTCAGCAGAATTCCAATGTTCACCGTGTCCCCCCCAGTGCCTGATAAGCTGTGGCACAGAGCTGCCACCTCCAGAATCCCCAGTTCTGGCTGTGAGAGCTGGGAGGAATCTGGGAACTGATACACCAATGTCTGGAGGAAGATCCTGCAGGAAGAGCAGAGGTTCCATCTTTGCCACCAGCTGGAAAAGGGCACGTTCCCAGCATGAGCCTCAGCAGATCTGGATGTGTTCACCTCCTGGGAAGTGGGAATTCCCAGCAGAATTTCAGGGAAGAGCTGGTTTGCAGAATGCACCACAAGTTGAACAGAAAGGAGAGACAACTTTCCTGGCAGGAAACACATCCTGCATCTTTCCAGCCTTTCTTAAGTTTATTTTCAGAGGTTTTCTTTGCTACTGTCAGTCAAAAAAACACCCCAAAAACAGAGCAATATTTGTGTCTGTGAGAGGTTCCCTTCCCATTTGCTCTGGGAGCCTGAGCCCACAGCACTTTAAACAAAAATGATCCCATTTCACCTCCAGCTCCAATGACAAATTCTGGTTTTACTCACAGCCACACCATGGTATCAATTTCCCCCCCCAGGAATGCTGCTGTGCTGATGTTTCCCTCCCACAGTGCAGATGCAGAGCAGCCCTGGAGCAGGGATGAGGGGATGGAGAGGATGCAGGCAGAGATGGCATTTCCCTCCCTCAGTGCAGATGCAGAGCAGTTGTGGAGGAGGGGATGGAGGCCGAACTGGCATTTCCCTCCCACAGTGGTGATGCAGAGCAGTTGTGGAGCAGGGGATGGAGGGGATGGAGGGGACAGAGAGGACTGAGGGGATGGAGGGGATGGAGGCAGAGCTGTCATTTCCCTCCCACAGTGGTGATGCAGAGCAGCCCTGGAATAGGGGATGGAAGGGATGGAGGGGATGCACATGTGGAGGGGATGCAGGGGATGGAGGCAGAGCTGGAATTTCCCTCCCACAATCACAGATGCAGGGCAGCTCTGGAGCAGGGGATGGAGGGGATGCACACATGCAAGGGATGCACACGTGCAGGGGATGCACATGTGCAGGGGACGCAGGGGATGAGGGGATTTGGGGATGCAGGGGATTTGGGCATGTAGGGAATGAGGGATGCAGGGGATTTGGGGATGCAGGGGATGGGGGGATGAGGGGATGCAGGGGATGAGGGGATGCACACATGCAGGGGATGAGGGGATTTGGGGATGCAGGGATGCAGCAGAGCCCCCACTCCCCCCTCAGCACAGAGGCACTCTCACCTAGGGTGGCGCAGGGGATTTAGGGATGAGGGGATCTGGGGATTTGGGGATGAGGGGATTTGGGCATGCAGGGGATGAGGGGATGAGGGGATGCAGGGGATGTAGGGGATGAGGGATGCAGGGGATGAGGGATGCAGGGGATTTGGGCATGTAGGGGATGAGGGATGCAGGGGATTTGGGGATGCAGGGGATGAGGGATTTGGGGATGCAGGGATGCAGCAGAGCCCCCACTCCTCCCCAACCCCGAGGCACTCTCACCTAGGGTGGCGCAGGGGGCACAGGGGATGAGGGGATTTGGGGATGCAGGGGATGAGGGATGCAGGGGATGAGGGGATGAGGGGATGAGAGATTTGGGGATGCAGCGGATTTGGGGATGCAGGGGATGAGGGGATGTAGGGGATGAGGGATGCAGGGGATGAGGGATTTGGAGATTTGGGATGCGAGACTTGGGGATGCAGCGGATGAGGGATTTGGGGGTTTGGGGATGCAGGGGATGAGGGATTTGGGGATGCAGGGGTGCAGGGGATTTGGGATGCAGGGGATGAGGGATTTGGGGATTTGGGGTGCAGCACTCCCCCACTCCCCCCCAGCCCCAGGCACTCTCACCTAGGGTCGCCGCTGCCGCCAGCCCGGCCGCGTAGGGGTCCGTGCCCGGGGGCGCCGCGCTGATGATGTAGGGGTTGGGAACGAAGGCAGCAGGGGCTAAACCTGCTGGAAACATTCCTGTCAGTACAAACAAACCCCACAGCACTGCCCACCCAACCCCCTGCTCCTGCTGGGCAACACCAAACTCTGGCTTTGTCTTTCTAAGCTTTTTACAGGTGGTTTTCTACAGTGAGTGTCGATGGGCAGAGGAGAGATCTGGCATAAAAAATCCCCAATTCCAAGGATTCTGTGATCCTTAGGAGACAAAATCCTTTATATCCAACAGCTCAGGAGCTTCTGCAGGGCAGACAGACCCTGTTCAGCAGACTGGAGCTTGTTACTACTCTGCATTTCCTCCAGTGAGTAACTCAGGACCCAAAGCAGCCCATTGTGAGCTCCATGGGCAGTACAGGAGCCCAGCATTGCAGCTCGTCAGTCTGGAAAGGTTCAGGAGGGGAAAATTCCCTCCCTCTGCAAGGGACAGTTTAATCATTAGAGAAAGGCCAGGTGGGCGGGAGAGGGGTGTGCAGGGGAGGTGAAGGTGAAAGGGAGGAAGTTAAAAAGCTGAATAATTTCAATCCCTGAACCCCACTGAGCACACAAGGGCTTAGCCCAGAGCTGGGAGAGCCCCAGCACGTTTATATTGGGGGTTTGGGCAGGAAGAACTACCACAAATTGCTTATTGTGCTAAAAACATTAAGTTTAATCATCCAGGAGACCTTCTATAATTCCCCTGGTTTTCTACACAATTATTTTATTTAGTTAATAAATACATTTTATGAATATTTTTTATTAATATCAATCATGTGTTTACATAAATTACATTTTTACTCAGAAGACTTGAGGCAGCACATTCAGCTGATAATAAATTGTGCATTTCCCCTCACTTCACTGTGCTGTCACCCTGATTTATGCTTCACTCAGAGACTTCCAAAGCCTCTCCTGACTGACCAGCACCCTCAGGAGGGTGAGAGAGTCAGTCCTGGCAGACAGAAAACTCCTTTAACAGGAGTGTGCAAGAGACACCCACAAACAAATCTTTAACAACACACATCTGCTCCTGCGTGGGTTACCATGTGTACAACACACCTTAACCCCTCCCAATCCTTCTCCCCTGCGTTTCCCCATGGATCAGGAGCAGGGCAGTGCAGGGGCTGGGGGAGGGGCAGGCTCACTCACCGATGTGTGGCTGGTGGGCAGCAGCCAGGGCGTACTGCTGCTGCTGGGCTGCTGTCAGCTGCTGCACGGCCAGAGCATTGGGCCTCTGGAACAGCTGTGGGCAGAGCAAAACACTCCTGAAAGTGGGCACAGACACTCCTTAAAGTGGGCACAGACAGCCCTGAAACTGGGCACAGACAGCCCTG
>JAOTQP010000929.1:1171849-1181902 GCA_026413545.1 Cichladusa arquata
TAGGGGGAATTTTATCAAATTTTGGTCCATTTCCCTGCACTTCTTGTCATCTGAGGCCATTTCAACCTGGACAGCCCATTTACGAATTTTGGGGATTTTTTCCCTCGCATTTCATGTCATCATATCTCCTATGGGGCCTCACAAAGATCTGACCTTGGGGGGCTTTTCCTTTCACTCCCAGCCCTACTCTGACCTTCCCAGGTTTAAATCCAGATGGAAAATGATGTGGAAAAGGGATGCAGCAGTGTTTAAGTGCAGTGCCAAGGCACCTCTGTCAGAACAGGTGAGAGTGGCCTCGTGCCACACTGAGGGTTTAGCAGCAGCCGAGTTTCACCCCAGAATCCAAGTCTGGGCAGGGCAAGAACCACGGCCAGATGTTCCCAATAAAAACAACTGCCCTGGAACAGAAGTTATCCCTAACAAAGGCAGGAGTAACAGGAGAGCTGAGAGCTGCTCCTTGCCGGGAGGGAGCAGCATCACATGGCAGCTGCACAAAGGAGCGTTTGTTCAGCCTGACATCAGCACTCAGGGAAAAGAGCCTGCAAATCGTCCCTGATACACCTAAGGGGGAGTTCTCAGAGCCAGGCAAGCCAGAGACAATGCCCTGCACCAGCTCTTCAGTGAGGAGATCTCGGAGCAGCAGCTGAGATTTGTGGCAGCTGGTGAGGAACAGGCGACTGGGGATGGATTGGGTGGCTGGGGAGGGACTGTGGGGCTCAGATCCACTGTAAAGCTTCACCCATTTACAAAAATGCTCCCAGGATCACAACCTGCTCTGCAGAAGCACAAAGAGGTCACAGCAATTCAGCAAACCACAAAGGAGCTGCTAGGGAGAGAGCAAAGTTGGGGAGAAGGGAGGACAAAACAAGCAGGACAAGTCCTGTAATAAACCTCTTCTCAAAGCACACTCGTACAAGATATCCACTGAAATACCTGAAGTCTTCTGGAAGCACTGAAATTTGTAAATTCAGTCATGTGAAAGTGTTTTTGCTCCTTCTGAGTGAGCACCACGGCAAGGAAGCTGAGCAGAACAGCAACAACCATGGAGAAATCCCAACACCAACACACCAGGTCACTTGGGCCATCCCAACTGAACAATCCTATCTGCAGCTGCCCATCAGGAACAGTAAAATCCATGGATTTGGAGGAAACAGTGTCTTAGAGCAACTTTCTGAATGTTTCAGTGTTTTCTCTCCCCTGCATATCACAAGGATTTTCCAACCTGAAATATCCAACTAAGCCAATCTACTCGTGCTCCTTCTGCCTCAGGAGAAATTTTCAGGGGCAGAAAGACAAAGCAGAAAATCAAATTAAATGTTCTAGTTCCCCTCCCAAGCTGCCCCTGCACTATGGAGAAATCTCTGTGAAACAGATCAGCCAAACCAGACATTCCATTTCAGCAAGGAATTATGTTTCAAATTACCTGAGTATCGAATTAGCACAGCCTTTCAGTGTCAGGGAAAGGAAAGCCCTGAGCAGTTCACTGGGACACAAGGAAGTTCCCATGAAAACTCACCAGGTTTAATGAAGAGGTCAGAAACCACCTGCAAGAGCTGAGCCACAGGTGCTGTCACAGGTTTGTGTGACAAGGGACTCACTCCATGCCTTCAACCCCAGCCCAGACAACACATCCACTTATCTGGAGCACATTTCCACGGGCACATCAGAAATCATGGGATGGTTTGGGTTGGAAGAGATCCCAAATCCCAGCTCATCCCACCCCTGCCATGGGCAGGGACACTTTCCACTGTCCCAGGTTGCTCCAACCTGGCCTTGGTCACTTCCAGGGATGGAGCAAAATCTCTGTCCTAAGGAGTTAAGCCTCACTTAAACAGGATTTCTCTGTGGAAGTACAAACACCAGGGCTGCCTCTGCTTCCAGGAACTTCTCAAAGATCCTGCCACAACTTTCAGGCAAGCTCTGGCCACGGTGCCACAGCAGCACCCAACACTGTGCAATGTGCTCAGCTCCAGCTGCTCCCAGAGCAGGGAGCAGCCTGGCTGGAGGAGCTGTGCTGCCAGAATTACCTTGTGCCTCTGCTCAAACCCCAGCTCCCAGGGAGGAACTCGCACGGCCACATTGCCAAAAGGCAAAACTGAGCACAAACCCCAGTCCCAGCCCTGTTGTGCTCCCTATTCTTCACCAACACCACGTGAAAAATTCCCCACATTCAACAAGACCATCCCTGCAGAGTTCTATTGTCTCCAATTATTAATTAAACATGCTCTGAGAGAAAGCAAATGCCTAAAATCATTTGCTTCTACCAAGCAACTCCCACACTACCCAAGTGCAATTCCAACAGCCTAAGTTTATCCAGTGCCTGCAATTCCAGAGGGACCCCAGCACAGAACTCTCCCTTCACTGCAGCTCCAGCACACACAGGCACGAGCCACGGGAGAGCCCAGCCAAGAAAACCCGGCCAATTCTCCTCCAAACCTGCTCACTGTTGATAACTTGTCCCAGCTGAATATCCCGAGTGTCTTTTCATTCCCCCAGGAGCAGCAGAGGCTCTTTGGGTCTGGGAGGAGATCTGTGCAACCTTTCATAACCAAGGCAGATCCAAGCCAGGCCATTCCTCACCTGGGACCATCCCACGCCCTCCCTACGTGCTGTCCTGATCCCTGGCCGTGGTTTTGCTGGATGAACAGCACACAAACACTCCAGTGCAGCCAGGGTAACACTGCCCAACAGCAATCAGGCATCACACAGCCCAAACCTGCTCACTCAGGTATTAACATTACTGGGGACCCTGACACTCAACCTCATCCTGCTGCTCTTTGTGGATAAAAAGAGAAAAACCTGTAGTTAAGTGTCTTTCGTGGAAGTTTGGTGATTAAGGTTTGGAGCTGCAAACAGGGATTTTGCTCAGGACATCTGAGAGAACAAATTAGGAAATCAAAAATCTGATTCCAGCACCACTCCATGTTTTGCAGGGATAAAGAACACCTTGTAGCACAAGTTTTTTTTGTGGATGGCGAAGCTTTGATACCCAAATTTGTGAAATGACAAGGGCACCTTTAATTGCTTCATTTTATATAAAAACCTGGCCCCACCCACAGCTTCCAGAGAAGGGGAAAATGCAACAGGAAAATAAAGTTTCTAAGCAAAACACAAACAGAGAGAGCATTTTCCTGCTGCTCACAAGAGGACACCACCAGGCAGGAGCTTCTCTCCTCCCCTTCCTTGGGAGAAACTTTTCCTTAAGCCACCCCTGCTAAAGCCCCTCTCAGCCCAATTCCCAGAGCTGCCAGGAGGAAAAGTGTCCAGGAGGAAGAGCACAAGGAAAGCCATAGAAAGCCAGGATATGGAGCTCAGCTGTGACTCACTGCACTCTGGCTGTTTCATGGCACCATGAAATGGCACCATTTGGTAAAAGCCACTGCAGCCTTATCACCAACAGACACACGTCTGGCTACACACTCAACAAAAAGAATCTGAGATTCAACAATTAAAATCCTTCCACCTTTAATTACGACCTCCCAAGCTCCAGGCAGACATTAACCTATATTAGCCTATAATTATGTTTTTCTGACTTCCCATTATCTTTTAGCTACTGAGTTTCCTAACCAGTCTTCAAGGCTGAACCAACTTTGAAAGTCTAAAATGAAAAGTACAGTAATAAAAGTGCATCCATAAGAAACTGAGAGTCAGGAGACATCCCTAATGATTCCCTAACTCCCTGCATGTCCCAGCACTCCTTCCACTTCTGTTCTTGCAGACCAAATTCAATTCTACCCCAGCTAAATCCAAACTGAATTAAATCATTTTGCATGCATAAGATTAGTCCTTGCTCCAAGGAATTTATAATTTAAGAAGCAGATGTGGAGGTGGCCAAGAAGTCAAAAAGAATGGCAGTGTTAGGATTACACATATCCTGCATGCTGCTTCCCAGGAGTAAAACCCCAAGGCAAGCAGAGAACCATGGAAAAAGGAGGATGGAGCAGCAAACTCTGATAGAAGTGCCCATCCACCACTGCAGCACCCAGCACCAGAGACAGAGAACAGGGTGAGTGCCCCACCTCAGAGCTGACCTGGGAGAAATCAGACACAAAGACTGGTTTAGAGATGAGCACTGAATGCAAGAACAGTGGAACTATGGCTGTGGCACATTTACCACAGTGTAAAAACCAGCAGGAAGCAGAACAGATAAAAACCCCAATGTTAATTCTGGCCTAAAAACCCCTGTTAATTCTGTATTTTCTGAGCCTCAGCTCACACAACTCACAGGGGAAACTGAGCATCCCACAGAATCATCTCTGTGAGCCTCATCCTGCAAGTGGGATCTGTCCACACAACCTTCTCACCACTGTCCTGCTGCCACACAAAACGGGAACTGGGTTTGAAAAGTTCATTTAAACTAGCAGAAGTTAATGAGCTTTCCTTCCATTAAGTGGTTTATTTATTAGGATCATTTCATTCCAGAAGTTACTGAAGAAAATCAAGCTGAGCAACACTTCTGCTGACAGTGCAAGCCTCTGGAACAGGCAGGATTCTTTTGTTTGAGTGAAAGTTTAAGTCTTTCCACTATTAAATAAATAAAAGTTCAAATACCAGCAGAATTTTTAATGACTACAAGCTTGAAGTGCCCTGTCCCCACCCCCCTTATCTCCAGTAAGTTTTGTTGTCTTTGCTTTCAGGGATTTGCAGTGAAAGGAGGATAAAAGTGTGAGCTGGAGGAAAAGACTGAGAATTTATGACATCATTTTAATTCATGAAGTCATCTTGCCACAAAATGCCCAAACAATAGCAGGCCCTGCCCAGACATCTCCAGCCCAAGACTCCGTGGCTGCTTTGATTTGAAAAACCTACAAGTTTGCAGGAAGAAACTCTTGCTTATTGTTTCTTTCACAACATAAAACATCAAGATCTCTGGCACTGATGCCTCTTGAAGCTAGTTTTACAGTTAGTGACTGAAAACTTGGATAATAAACAGAAAAATTACATCTGTTTCAATGCAGTTATTTCTTCTGAAGTAATACCTAAATACTATGTTTCTCCATAAGGGAAAAACAACAATATTTTCCTAGCTCCTTAGCTCATATTGCAGTATTTTATGTGATTTTTCTTCCAGAACAAATTAACAGGGCACTTGGGCTTATTTCTTTGTTGATGTACACACTGCCTTTGGTGAGGCTGCAAAATTCCCTGCAATGTTTGCTTTTAAATGGTCTGGTTGGCAACACATCCCCTGGGGAGGCACAGCAGAGGAGCGAGGGCTTGGCCACTTTGATTCCAGAAACTGGAGGCAGGAGATGTTCAGAAAGGTTGCAAAAGCTTTGTGTCTGCTGCCCTGGCAATATTTGTGGGGATCATTCTGCTTTCAAATGTGCTTACACTTGGGTTCTGCTGCCTCAGAGAGGAAGCACTCGTGTGTCTTTGATGAGTGAGCTACAGGTCACAGACAGAGTGGAGTGAGTCAGCCACTCATTTAACTGCAGCACAAGTGACAATGCAACTGCTGAAAAGACTTCTAGTAAACACCACTAGCACACAGCCTGGCCCACCACCCCTCTAGAGACTCTGAGTGGCTCTAAGAAGTTCCTAAAGCCACCGAGTTGGTGACACTCTTAAGGCTGCTCTTCTCAGTTCAGCTACATCACAACATCATTGCCACTTTCCCCTCTACATGGTAACCATAAAAACCCAACCCCAAAGCAAAGAAACCCAGTCAAACATACCACCAGCAACTTCCACTCCTGTGTTTTCCAATATTGGGAATGGTAAAAGCCCAACCTACAGGCATTGGCAGTTTTGTAATACCATTACATAAGAATTATTTAACTACAGCAACAGATTTGAAAAGCAGCAGCAGCAGTCACGGCTGTGCTGGTTCACACATCAGAAAAAAAAAAAAAATCAATAAAGGGAGTGATGAATTTTGTAAACATGCATTCAACTGTCACAGGGAGTAGATTGGGATTTGGGATTTCAACACCCTCAAGAGCAGAAACCTTTCAGCTCAGAGCTCCCAGGGCACCACCACCCTGAACTGAGAAAACAAACAGCACCACTGGTGCCACTCCAACTCCACCAGAACCAGCTCCAGCGTTGGAAGAGCAGCAGGAAAAGCACCTCTGGGAAGGCTGCAGGGCAGAGCAGGGGGAGCTGGGAGTGGCTCTGTACCTGATGCTCTGCATGGATGTTGTCCCCGGTGGGCCAGCGGTGCTTGCTGTTGGTGTAGCCGCCGCCGCCGCTGCCTCCTCCCCCGAGCTGCTCCCCGTGCTGCCTCTGGAAGAAATAATCCACCATGGCGTCGTCCTGGGAGCGCCCCGCCACTCCTATGGATCCGGGCACGGGGCTGGAGTGTGTCCCTGCTGCCAGGGCCTGGTTTGCAGCTGGCTGTGGCTGAGCCTGCGAGCCTGTGCCAGATGTCAGTACCACAGGCATGGTGGGGTTGGCTGTGTCTTGAGCGTGCTGCTTCAGGTGGGGGCTGAACGAGTCCTGCCACAGAACTGCTTTTCTCTTCAACACGCACGCTACGCTCATTCCACCAACACCTGCAGGGGGACACGGGGGAAACAGAGGGGAAAGAGACATGAAATCCTCCCAGCTGCAGCTCTGAGTGTTAAATAACACACCCAGCTCGTGACTGGCAGGGGAATATCGCTGTGGCAAATGTGACTCCAACAGTCACTCTGCTCCATGAACCCAGCAGCTACAGCAGCACTGAAACTGCACAGAAACCCCACGTTCTGTGCTGCATGGTTTTAGCAGCATGCACAGGATGCCCATGAAGCACCAGCAGAGAAAGGCAGTTTCAGCGAGGGACAACACAGGGACTGGAAAACTGCCTGGAAATAGTCCCCAAAAAACCCATGGAAGGCAATGACACCAGAACCTGCTGTGGCCATTTACACCAGGCAAAGGAGGCCTGGTCCCCACCCATACAAACACTCGAGGCCCCCTGGATCCCACTGTATCCCAAAATATTCCCTCAGTCATGCAAAGCAGCAAAGCAACAGTTTGGTTTGGTTTTTTTTCCAATGCAAAACTTCGAATCCTGGATTTCTGCTTGCACAGCTCATGGAGCCACAAACACAGCAGGCACTCTCCCTGCTAACTCAGGAGCTGTGCTCAGGAGGCATCAAACCCACGGACATGCTTTATGGGATTCCCTGGAGAAAGAGCAGCAAACCTGGGATCTCAGCAGAACTTTCCAGAGCAGGCACAGCCAGCACTGCTGGTCCCGCTGTTGATGGCACCGGGGGAAAACTGGACAACTCCAACACATTCTCAGTACCCAGAGCACCGAACACCCCAATAAAATACCCCAATAAATGAAATACTCCATGTGCTTTGCCTACATCCAAATGATCTGTGAGCAGGAGGAAAACCTGCAGATTAAGCTGACAGCAACTCGCTAACTTCCTATTCCCCAAATATTTTAATAACATTCCAGCGGCACAAAACCACAGAAGTTTGTTTGTTGTTTTAAGGCAGGACTATCAGAACAATAAAGACACTACAGGTGTGAAGAGCAAAGTGTTTTCCCCCATTATGTAACGCTCACACAACAAACCAAATTCATTTTTAAAGGCATGGGATAGTCTGAATTCATATTTATTAAAAAGATCAATAGTTTACGACTTGAGGTACCTAAATGCAGCCCCACAGAGGGTTCTGAGGATGAAACTGGGGTGCTGGAGTCCTGAGAAGCTCCTGCAGAGCAGCCCCAGGATGTTTCACTGCTGCACTGCTAACCCTCTGCTAACCCACTGCTGCTCCTGCCAGCAGCTCCGAGGGCCTGAAAGGCGGCTCTGTTCCCTCCCTGCTCCTCGGAGTAGCCCTGAACAACACTCAGCTACCACAAACAACTTCCAAGAACAATTTACTAACGGTGGGGAGACCATAATAAAAAATCCCAGTCCTGTCTTTGATCAAACTTTGCAGGTTTGCCTCACGAGTCGAGCATGGGGTTAATATTCAGAGGAAAATGACTCTAAAAACTGCAGAGATCAGGTTGTTTTAATTGCATCTCCAACATAATTTGGTGCTGCACACACACAGCCCCCAGGGCCACTCTGCAGGGCTTTTTATACACTCACAGCTCACATACCAGGGACATCCAACAGGACTCACTCCTCCAGCTTTCAATGAGTCTGGAAATCACCACCTTCCCCACATACTTGAAAAAACACTGAAAACACGGTAGGACTAAATCTTGACTGATTTTAAGACTACAATTCAGTTTAATGGCATTTTCTTCTTAATTTCCCTTTAACAGACAACACCAAAATGCTTCAGTGACATCACGTTAATCACTCCTTTATGCAAAGAGAACAAAAAAATTAAGTAATTAATGGTAAGAAATTCATTTCTCATCAAACGGAGGTGCGTATTAACTGCAGCAATGAAATCTGAGAGGCCCCTCGAAAGGAAGTTACAAGTTATCTCAGGGCAGACAGTAAAAAAAACAAACAAAGGAAGATACTATGAATCCCCACCAGAAAATTTCAAGTATCCATAGATTGTGACAAGCCCATTTCCAGTGAGAAACAAGGTACAAAGTTGCACTGCCCCAGCCTTTGCTCCTTCAAAACGACGCAGGTCCCTCTGTCCACAGACAAGAATTAATTTCGGGGTTCATAAAGGTGTTATCATAAAAATCAGGAGGGTGCAGAAAATCTCAGTCAATGGATTCAGGAGAGGCTGCTCCCAGCCGCTTCCTCTCTGGGCTGCTCCAAACACGAGCGGAAAACTTGGCAAAGGCGACATTTTGAAAGGGAGCAAAGGGGAAGGGAGCATTGTGGGTAGTTCAAGTTTAGTTCCAAGCCGTGTTTTTATGGGAATGCCGCGTTCGAGGCAGCGGGACAGCCGAATCCTGTCATTCAAAGCTGCCGGAGCCCCGGGAACAGAGCAGTCACCTCCACGGGCACTGCAAACCCGCAGCTGCTCAGGGCCGCCCGAGCCGCCCTCGCTCCCAAACTCCTCCTGACAACAGAGGATCAGCTTCTCCCAGGTGAAAGCCTTGGCTGGGCAGAACCCCGGATTTGCAAACAAAGGCTTCCACACCGTGCTCAGGGCAGGCGCTTCTGCTTTTCCCTGCGTGAAAATGAATTCTGCAGGCAGAATACTTCAGATTATGGCACATTCCACAAACAACAAAAAACTTTCGGAGCAATCTCCCTGCAAGTTTGAGGCACCGGTGGTGACAACACTGAATAAAGGAGCTTTATCCAAACAGAGCTCGGCTCCACAGCCAGATCTTCACCTCTGATTCTGTATTCCCCTCAAAATCACAGATTATTACAGAATTAACACGGTGTAAAACGCCCGTTTCAAAAAAGTTCAACCCCAAAGCAGAGGAGTTTGGGGTGGGTGGGTTTTTTTTGGAAAGTTCCGCTGGAAATGAAAGCAGAGCCATTGTTCGAGAGCTGTGTGGCCTAGCAGAACTTTTAACGTTATCCCTGTGTTTTCCTGAAAACCTGGGCAGACGCAGCGCCGAATTCCTGACCCATCGGATTCCCAAAACCAGCATAAAAACCCAACAGGACCCACGGCCCCCATTACCCCTTCATCCCTCTTAATAAAGGAAATTCCTTACTCATGATCTGCCTAATAAAATCTGTGCTCCGAACAAAGTTATTAAACATTGACCAAAGCAAACAACCACAACAACAACAAAAAAATCGGAGCATTTCTCAGGTTGGGGCGAGAGGCTCTTAAAATTCCAAGTTTACAGCTCACAAGGGCCGAGGCTGTTGTTATGTGAGCACGAGATAAAAACAAGGGGGGAAAAGCCCCACACAAACACAAAACCCCCAGGGTCACCCAGCACATCTGAAAAGACTGTCTGCTTTTTTCCTCCCTCCCGCTGCCAGCCCGACCCCCTCCTCTTCCAGGGACCCCCAGAGCCGCCGAACCCCCCCACAAAACCGGGGGGAAGGAACCCCAGCACCCCCCGGAGCCCCCGGGGCAACAAAGCGGGGCCTCGGCCGGAGCGCCAGAGCGCCCCGGGTTTGAGCCCCCCGGGGATGAAACCCGGCCGGGAGAACGGGGAGACCCTCCCCGGGAGAAGGGGGAGCCCCCAGAGCAAGGGGAGCCCCCGGCGGG
>JAOTQP010000929.1:1291937-1303442 GCA_026413545.1 Cichladusa arquata
GATGGATGGATGATGGATGGATGGATGGATGGATGGATGGATGGATGGATGGATGATGGATGGATGATGGATGGATGATGGTTGGATGGATGGATGATGGATGGATGATGGTTGGATGGATGGATGATGGATGGATGATGGATGGATGATGGATGGATGATGGATGGATGATGGTTGGATGGATGGAGAGCAGGGATGGGGATGCAGAGGTGACAGGGAGGGAGGCTGAGCCAGCACTGCCAGTGAACTACATGGAGTCCCCCACTTGGAGACACCACCGTGTCCCTTGGAGAGTGGCTCTTGCTGAGCCAGGCAGGCAGCAGCAATGCAGGGCTGCCCTGGAAGCCCCTGGAATCAGGAAAATCCAACTGGCATGGAGCCATCCATGTGCTGTGCTGCTGGGACCTTCTTGAGGTGTTTGCTCAGCTCCAGGTGAGGGACTCCAGGACACACTTTGGACTTTTGCCATGGGAGGTAGAGTGGCACAGGAGTGGCACAGGGGTGGCACAGGAGTGACACAGGGGTGGCACAGGACCTGGCAGGGTCAAGGTGCCCTCCACCCCCCCACAGAGCACAGGGACCCCAAGCCACCACCCCAGCAGCCCCATCCCCTCTATGCTGGTGGCAATGCTGGCACTGCTGTCCCCAAGCTGGTGGCGGTGGGGGTGTGAACTCACCGGTATCCTGCTGGGAATCCCTGCTGGGAATCAGTGCTGGGAATCACTGGCAGTCACTGGGAGTTCCTGCTGGGAATCACTGGGAATCCCTGCTGGGAATCACTGGGAGTCACTGGGAATTCCTGCTGGGAATCACTGCAGGGAGGACGAGTCAAGGTCCTTGGGCGCAGGCGCTGTGTGCACGGGAGGGGTGACCGCGGCTGCAGGGAGGGGAGAAACAAATGATTAACTCAGGAGGTGATTAGTGATTAGTTAATTAGTGATGGGTACTGGGATGGCTGTGCCATGAGGGGCAGGACCCGGGTGCTGCTCAGGGGCGAAACTGAGGCACAGGGCCGGGCTGGGGGTGACAAAGGCAGGGGCGGTGACAAAGGGTCCCGGTACACCTGCACAGCCATGGCCTCTGGAGACACCTGCACTGCTCCAGCACAGGTGTGTGAATTGTCACTTGTGTGTGTGCAGTGTCACCTGTGTGTGTGTGCATTGTCACATGTGTGTGCAGTGTCACATGTGTGTACAGTGTCCCCTGTGTGCATTGTCACATCTGTGTGTGCATTGTCACGTGTGTGTGCAGTGTCACCTGTGTGTGCATTGTCACATGTGTGTGCAGTGTCACCTGTGTGTGCATTGTCACGTGTGTGTGCAGTGTCACCTATGTGCAGTGTCACATGTGTGTGTACGGTGTCACATGTGTGTGCATTGTCGCATGTGTGTGCAGTGTCACCTGTGTGTGCATTGTCACATGTGTGTGCAGTGTCACATGTGTGTGTGCAGTGTCACACGTGTGTGTGCAGTGTCACCTGTGTGCATTGTCACATCTGTGTGTGCATTGTCACCTGTGTGTGTATAGTGTCACCTGTGTGTGTGCAGTGTCACCTGTGTGTGTACGGTGTCACCTGTGTGTGCATTGTCACATGTGTGTACAGTGTCACCTGTGTGTGCATTGTCACGTGTGTGTGCAGAGTCACCTATGTGCAGTGTCACCTGTGTGTGCATTGTCACATGTGTGTGCAGTGTCACATGTGTGTGCAGTGTCACCTGTGTGTGCATTGTCACATCTGTGTGTGCATTGTCACCTGTGTGTGTGCAGTGTCACATGTGTGTGTGCAGTGTCACATGTGTGTGTGCATTGTCACATGTGTGTGCAGTGTAACGTGTGTGCATTGTCACATGTGTGTGTGCAGTGTCACCTGTGTGTGCATTGTCACCTGTGTGTGTGCAGTGTCACCTGTGTGTACAGTGTCACCTGTGTGTGCACTGTCACATGTGTGTGCAGTGTCACCTGTGTGTGCAGTGTCACGTGTGTACAGTGTCACCTGTGTGTGCATTGTCACATGTGTGTGCAGTGTCACATGTGTATGTGCAGTGTCACCTGTGTGTGCATTGTCACGTGTGTGTGCAGTGTCACCTGTGTGTGTGCAGTGTCACGTGTGTGTGCGCATTGTCACGTGTGTGTGCATTGTCACGTGTGTGTGCAGTGTCACGTGTGTGTGTGCATTGTCACGTGTGTGTGCAGTGTCACCTGTGTGTGCGCAGTGTCACACGTGTGTGTGCAGTGTCACACGTGTGTGTGCAGTGTCGTGTGTGTGCAGTGTCGTGTGTGTGCATTGTCACCTGTGTGCATTGTCACGTGTGTGCAGTGTCACCTGTGTGTGTGCAGTGTCATGTGTGTGTGCAGTGTCACCTGTGTACAATGTCACCTGTGTGTGCATTGTCACATGTGTGTGTGTGCGCAGTGTCACCTGTGTGTGTGTGCAGTGTCACATGTGTGTGTGCAGTGTCACCTGTGTGTGTGCATTGTCACATGTGTGTGCAGTGTCACACGTGTGTGTGCAGTGTCACCTGTGTGTGTGCATTGTCACATGTGTGTGCAGTGTCACATGTGTATGTGCAGTGTCACTTGTGTGTGCAGTGTCACGTGTGTGTGCAGTGTCACTTGTGTGTGTGTGTGTGTGTGTGACACCTCTGGCTGGGCTGTTCCATGTGACTGTACAGGTGTGTGCATGTGTGGCACCCCATGACACAGTGTGGCACTCCCTGACACGCTTGTCTGAGTGTGTTGTTCCCTGTCACACATCTGTGCATGTGTGGCACTCCCTGACACGCCTGTGTGACTGTGTGGCAGCCCCTGTCACACACACACGCATTTGTGACATTCTCTGTCACACGTGTGTGCCTGTGTGGCACAGTCTGTCACATGTGTGTGCACGTGTGACACTCCCTGTCAGTGTGTCTGTGTGACACACTGTCACACTGTGTGTGACACTTCCTGTCACTGTGTGCCTGTGTGACACTCCCTGTCAGTGTGTCTGTGTGACACCCTCTGCCACACTGTGTGTGTGACACTCCCTGTCACTGTGTGTGTGACACTCTGTCACTGTGTGTGTGACACTCCCTGTCACTGTGTGTGACACTCCCTGTCACTGTGTGTGTGACACTCCTTGTCGCTGTGTGTGTGACACTCCCTGTCACTGTGTGTGACACCCCCTGCCACACTGTGTGACACTCCCTGTCACTGTGTGTGTGACACTCCTTGTCACTGTGTGTGTGACACTCCCTGTCACTGTGTGTGTGACACCCTGTCACTGTGTGTGTGACACTCCCTGTCACTGTGTGTGTGACACTCCCTGTCACTGTGTGTGACACTCCCTGTCACTGTGTGTGACACTGTCACACTGTCTGTGTGACACTCCCTGTCACTGTGTGCGTGACACTCTGTCACTGTCTGTGTGACATTCCCTGTCACTGTGTGTGTGACACTCCCTGTCACTGTGTGCACACGTGGCACCTCCTGGCTCCCAGTGCTGCAGCCGTGTCACCTCCTTGTCCCAGTTTGTCCTCACCTGCTCAAGGTCACGTCCCTCCCCTGGCACCGCCTGTGCCACAGCAGCAGCTGGGGGAGCCCTGAGCCTGGCACAGGACACATGTGACATCCTGTGGGTGTCCCCGTGTCCCCTGGGACTGTTTGGGAACACACACACGGTGTGAGCACACGAGCACACGCATTCCAGGGGGTTCCATGGATTTTGGGGAGGAATCCTGCATGGAAAGGGCTGTCCAGGCCTTGGAGTCACCAACCTGGGGGATTTAACAGCTGTGGGGATGTGGCACCTGGGGACGGGGGGTGGTGGCTGAGGGAATGGTTGGACTCTGACCTGGGTGGGTTTTTCCAGGCTAAAGGATTTTGTGATTCCCTGTGGGTCCCTGATGCCATGTTCACACACACACACATGTGCACACACACACAGATCCTCTGCACACCCAGCAGAGCCAGAGCCGCCCAGGCTGGATCAAAGCTCCTTCCCGACAGCCCCAGCAGCTCCTGCTGCCTCCAGCTCTGGACAATCAGGAATTATCAATCAGCCTCCAGGACCTGCTGGCTCCTGCCCGTGTCCTTCCCACAGCAAAACACTCCCAGGGATGTGGGGATGGGGTTGGATCCCACATGGTCACCCTGTTCCGAAAAGCCACACCAGGGATCAGGACCAGGGACCCCAACCCCGGGGCTGTCACAACCCTGAGCACTCCTAGGGTGCAGCATCACTGTCCCTGCACCCCTGGGGACAATGTCCAGGCCACCAACACCTGCCCCACCTCCAGGTCCCAAAGGCAAATCCAACCCAAACGGGGCAAATCCCACTGGATAAACCCGGTGAGGGAGGATTTCCCCCTCTAAGCAGGGACAGTTTCTGTGGCTTAACGTGGTCTCAGCCTAAAAAAGCTCCTGGAGTCACATGGAAGGTCCTTGGGGCCGCTGGCTGCTGCTGTAATGCCCCTAATGGGATAGAGGAGGGAAGGGCAGAAATAAACCTTAATCCCTGCTGGGGATGGGCGGCAGGGAAGGTGCAGGGAGAGGTGGAGGGAGGAGATGGACTGGGATGTGTTCCATGGGCAGGTTCCCTGGGACAGCTGAGCCCTGGAGGAAGGTGCTGAACAGGCAGAGAAAGGTGTGACCCACCTGGGGATGGAGCAAAGAAACCCCATATCCATGATCCCCTCAGCATTGACATGTCCCCTCTAACACAACTTTTTGGGGTTGCTGGGGGTGGCAGGGACCCCAAACTGCACCTGGAGCCTGGGCAGGGACCCCAAATTGCACCTGGACTTACTGGGGGTGGCAGTGACCCCAAACTGCACCTAGAGCCTGGGGACCACCACAGACACACCACAGCTTTGCCAAGCACGTTCCCCCCGCCAGAGACAACAAACCAGGACTGCTCCAGGAATTTAGGACCTGGAAGGCGTTCCAGGGATCTTGAGGATTCATTTAACCACAAGGATTTGCTTCTTCAGCTTCTGAGTTGTTAGTGGGTCATGAGCTCCTCTGGAAGGGGGTTTGGGGCATTCAATGCTTTTGTCTTTCTCTGTTTGGGGGGTTCTTCTTGCTCATTTAATTCAGCATTTTATGGGATGTATGCTGGGAATGCTGCAGCCTGGAACAAACCCTCCAAAAATCCACCAGCAAATCCTCAGCGCTGATGAACACAATGAAAAATGGAAGGGTTTAGCGAGATGAAACTGTAAAATTGAGTGAAATGGGAAGGAAAGAGCTGCCCCAGGTCAGAAGGGAACGGGAGCATCATCCAGGAAAATGAGCCAGGAGTCCACACAGGAGGGAAATCCAGCGGGGCTGGGTTAAGCAGAGCCCGACAGGCACCAGACAGCCCGAGCAGCCCTGGAGCTGGGAACAGCAGATGGCAATAATTAAACACAGGATGAAATCTGGAGAGCCAGGAGCTCTCAGGGATGCAGCAGGTTGGTCCCGGCGGGTTCCTCTGCAGGGAAGAGGCTGCTGGAGCCCCGGGGAGGCTGAGCCAGGTGGGAACACTGTGTCACCTGCCCAGGGACAGCTCCAGGATCCCAGGGAGAGAGGAGGAGGGGGATAAATATTGTCCTGAACTCGCTGTTTCCTGGGAAAGGGGGAAAAGGCTGCAGGGATGTGGGCTGCTGCAGGAATATTGAACGTGGAGGTGCAGAATGACTTTTGGAGCAGGTTTTGATCCACACGAGGAAGTGTCTGGGGAGGATGATCCCTCCTGGCAGGGATGCAGCTTCCAGGACCAATTCCTGTGGGATGCTGGCACCTCCCTGCCTGCCCTCGGCAGCAGGACCTCTCCAACCATGGCCTGACTTTTATCCCTAAATCCCCAGGATCCAGGTGGGCCAGGCAGGAATTTGGGCCAGCTTGGATCTTGCTGGGCACCTTTGGAGTGATGGTCTGGAGTGAAGCAGTGCAGGGATCCAAGTGAAGCTGCATCCTGCTTGGAGCATCAGCAAGGTCTCCCACTGTTTTTTCCCCAATTTTCCCCTGGCTCTTTCCCAAAGGAATTGTTGAGGAATTGTTCCAGGGGGATTTCTAAGCACAGGCGACACTGGCAGCTCCCCAAAGCTCTGAGAAGCTTCAGCACATCCCAGAACCTGCAGGGTTGGCTTTTCCCTGTGATTCCCTTCCCAGCAAACCCCATGTTCCAAAGGCATTGGACAAGTGGCTCCCACTGCTTCCCTCTCCCTGAAGCAGTGGATTCCCCTCGTTGGGATACTGCACTTCCAGAGGAATTCCCATCACCCTGTGAGCCCCTTCCCATCGTGTCCTGCCTTGAGCTCCGACCTTCCTCCTACTCTTGCACACTCACCCTCACATCCAGACCACCTTTCCCTCTTCTCCACCACTCCTGCTTGTGCTTGGATTGTCTCATCCATGGATTTGGGAAATGCTGAAGTTTCTCTTTGTCCCTTCTATCATCCTCACATCCCTTTGCCCTGCCCCCTGCCTGGTCCCCATTGCTGCCCTGCAGATTGGCAGGACCAGCTTTAGACTCAGTCCCACCCCTGCTCACACCCAAATCCTGAATTATTCCATCCAGACTTTCCCCTGGATCCCAGGGATCCTTTTAAAGGTCAGCTTTCATCCTCTGCTTCCTTTTGCACAATTTAGGGTCTCACTGCTCAGAGCAGCTGTGGCTGCCCCTGGATCCCTGGCAGTGCCCAAGGCCAGGTTGGACATTGGGAGCAGCCTGGGACAGTGGGAGGTGTCCCTGCCATGGCAGGGGTGGCACTGGATGAGCTTTAAGGTCCTTTCCAATCAGGGATTCTATGACTTATTTTTTTAGGGATTTTTTTTTTCCAGCTCTAAGACCTGGAATGTTTTTTTCCACACAAAACCTGTGCTGTGTCCCAGCTAATACCAGCCTAGGCAGAGCATAAACCCTTCCCTTCAGGGGCTCAGCTGGGATACTAGGACCTGAATTCCTGTTCAAGGCAAGGAGAAGGAAGGGCTCTGAAATGGGACACTGGTAATCTCCATTCCCTGTAATTCCCAGCTTCCAGCAGGGAGATGTGCAGGGGAGGTGGGGTTTGCTGCTGCATCCACGGAATGGAGCTGCCAGCAGCAGCAGAGGCTCTGTTATTTCTCTGTCAGTCAGGGGGATGATGGCAGAGTTCAGCTGTCCTCAATATCCCACAAAAACCAGGAAAAATCCTAAAATCCAACCTGAATCTGTGCAGAAGGGATTTCAGGCTGTTTGTATAAACTGTCCTTTTGGTTATTAACATTGGAAACACAAACCAGAGCAAGTCCTGCTCCAGTGTGGGAGTGAATCCAGCTCTTGTGCTCCTGACATCCCAATCCCAAGTTTCCCTGAGCAAACCCAAATTCTGCCAACCCAAATCCAGGTGCTTCCAGACCTGGGAGTACTCACACATCCCACATCAGGGCTTGGCATCCCCCCAGGGCAGTGACCCCAGAGAAAATCCCCTCTGGATCCTGCAGGCCTGGATTGGGCCAGGGAAAAGCTCTCCAGAGGACTCAGCAGTTTAATCCTGGCACAACCCTGCTGAGCTCAGCATTTCCTACGAGTCCACACTGGGATAAAATCGAGGCATTTTTCCTCTGGGAGCAGTGCATGGGGCATCCTGGGAAGATGCTGAAAGCAGCAGGCAAACCTGGATGTGTGATTCCCTCTGGGCCACCTGGATTCCAGCCCTGGACAAGTCTGGGTTGCTCTAATTAGAAACAAAGCACCAAAGGCTCAGTGAGGATGTGGGCTGACACTGCAGGGCTTCATCCTGCATCCCAAACCTCCAGGAGAGTGCATGGAAAACCTGGACTGCCTCAGCTGTGCTGCCCATGGTGCCCAGAGAGGGAATGGCCAAATCCCAGCTGCTCTTCCCCATCCTCTGAGGCTCCCGGCCCAGCACACATCACTGCTTCCCATCCCTCCTGCTCTCCTCTGGGATCCCAGCTCTCCCCTGGGGAATGTTTCCATCCCTTTGTGCTCATAACAAGGATTTCTGGCTTTTCCCATCACACAGAGCAGGGTTTCTGGAGGCTGGGAGGGGAGAGGTCCCTCTGCCAGGAGGCACTCAGGGAATGCTGCTGCTGGCAGGGATGGAGCTGCTTGGCGTCCCTGAGGAAGGGATCAGCTCCCTGGCCAGGCTCTGATCCCTGTGCTGGGTAAAGCATGGGACTGGGAGCTCAGGGACAGCAGGAGGGTCCCCTCTGCAGCAGCAGGGGCATGAAAAGCACCAGAAACCACCAGCAGCACTCCAGCCATGGCTATTCCCTGTGGGAACATGGCAAATCCCAAGGGCTGGCAGTGCCTCTATCCCCAGTGCCAGGGGACAGCTCCAGGATCCAGCTGGGCACCAGCAGGGAGAGACCCTCACCCACACTGGTCATTCCTGCAGGAGCAGCTCCCTGGATCCCGGCCCTTCCCTGCCAGGAAGGATTCCAGGAAGGAAAGATGGATCCCAGCCCATCCCGGGGAGGAATGGAAGCTGCTCCAGCCACTCCCAGGCCAGCCAGGTGCTCACCAGCCTGCAGGCTGTGACCTATTCCAGAGCTATTCCTATTCCACCCTCCACCCCCATCAGTTAATTCCCTTTAATTAACTGATTAAAGGTAATCAGCTGGAGTGGTGGGAGGAGCACAGGAATTCCTCCTGGGGAGTTTGGCTGCCCATCAGGGGCCCATCAGGGTGAGCCTCCCTTCCCCACACCCCTCGGTCCCAGCAGCTGCATCTGGCTCCTTTTTGAGTCCAGGGGGGAAACACAGTGACTTCTTTGGCATGAGGGGGATGGAGCCACCCCCAGCCCCACAGAGATGGACCTGACACCTGGATAACCCAGCCCCACTCTGGGAACAGGAGTTCCAGCAGGAGCTCCACATCTCCGTGGGGAAGGAAAGGATCTAATGAGGATAATTAGGGTGATTGAGCCCTGGGTAATGGAGCTCCCAGCAGAACCCTCAGTTCCCTGCTCTGACACACCACAAACTGTAATTTTGCATAATAAAACCAGGTAATTTTGCATAATAAACGTGTCACCCACATCCACAGCAGTTCCATTCCTCGCCAGGTTCAGGCTCCCTCCTCCCCAAACAGTTTTCAACCTCTGCTCCAGCCTGAGCAGCCGGGGTGGAGCTGACAGACACGATCTGGAGATGAGGACAGGGACACTCTGGGGACACTCTCGGCTCTCCTGGCTGTGGAGCCGTGGAAGGCACAGGGATTGGTGCCAGGGAGCTGTGACCAGGGCTGTGAGCTGTCACAGGGTGCCAGCTGGGTGCCACCAGGCACATCCCAGGCTGTGCCATGGGCTGGGTGACACCGGAGCTCGTGCACCACGGGAGCCTCATCTCCTGCACAAGCTCCTCCATCTGCCACTGGTGGCACCTGGAGAGGACCCTGGTCCAGGAGGAGGCTCCCAGCCCTGCCAGAGCACCAGGACAAGTGCAGGAACCCAGAATTCTGGGGAGCAGAGGCAGCTGAGCCTTCCCTGGAAGCTCTGGTTTTTTGGGGAGCCCTGTGTGCTTCCCCCAGGCCCCTGGGGGAATGCTCTCCTTCCCACTGCAGCCCAGCCAAGGGGGGAGGTGGAAAACTTCCAGGACAGGACACTCAGCTTTGAGGCAGCCACCCCCACCCGGTGGTGAGGCCTTGCACAGAGGTGATCCAGATGTTTCCTGCCATCCCTGCACCGAGGATGGGAGCACTGTCAGGATTCTCCAGCTGTCACCACCACCCTGTGACAAAACTCCCAGCTCCTGGCAGTTGGCAGGGAAGGGACCAAAAGCCAAGGAAGGAAGAAATCCATGCAGGAGCTCTGGGATCAGAGGCACGGCTGGAAATCTGTGATGGAGCAGAGCTGGATCCAAGGCCCCAGGGCTGAGCCAGGAGCTGGAATTGGTGTTCAGGAGCCAAGGGCAGAGCAGGGCCATGGTCCCATCCTGCTCATGCTGCCAGGACCCCCAGGGTCTGCAGCACTCAGCCAGAGCTCCTCCAGCTGCCCCAGGAGCTGAACCCCAAGATCACCTCCTACAACCAAACCCCCAGAGCACCCCCACTCTGCCTCCCAGCATCCCAGTCCCAGGAAAAATGCTGGGATTCCCTCAACTCAAAGAAGTGAGAACCTGCCTCTGCCACCAGCTTTCCCCTTCCCAACCTCCTCCTTTTTGGGGAAGGTGGTGCTGAGCAGGGGAAGGCTGGGGACAGGGGGGCAGTGCCAGGACTGTGTCCATTTGTGACAGAAAGGACTGAGGTGTCCCTTGGTGGACACCCCAAGGTCATGGGCTGGGAGCATTTGGGGTGAGCGTGGGACATCCTGCCTCTGCCACCTCCCCGGTGGCACTGCCACCCATCCAGGGGACAGCAGCCAGCTCCGGGGACCAAAGGGACCCGATCCAAGCATCTGCAGGGGCAATCTGCCAAAATGATGCCCCGAAGGCAGGGAGGAGGGGCTGTCCCTGGGGGAAGCCCTTTCCTCCCGGGAGGAAGCACCACAGGAGCGCGTCCCCTGCGCGGGGGTGCTCAGCCCTGGGGGGGCTCTCCGTGCCTGGGGACCCCCGCAGCTCCCCGGGCTCAAATCGCCTGGGAAGCTCCAATCCGAGAAGCTGAGGGCTGGAGCTGGGCGTGGGGATGGAAGTGTCGTGGTAGCTGAGAGGAGGACAGGGCAGGGGGAAAGGTGGACGGGGCAGGGGTGGCCCAGGACATGCAGGGGGTGGGTGCCGGGGTGTGACAGAGGTGCCGCCGCGCGGGGTGCTCTGAAGTGCCCGCCCTGAGACAGACAAGCCTTGCTCGGTGCCTCAGCACTGCTCCCCCAAATCCTCCCCGGAGGCCCCTGCCCCTGGGCCGGTGGGCACGGTCATCCCAAGCCCTCGAGAGACACCCCACCGCAGCTGCTGCAAACTTCCATCCCCCCAAAACCCATCTTACCCCGAGGCCATCATCATCCCCTGCCCCCCCGGCCTCTCCACCTTCCCTGGGAGGTGCCCAGGGTGGGCACCTCCTTCCTGGATGGGCACCAGTCCCCGGGGTGGGCACCTGGTCCCTCGCCCCGCTGAGCCCCGGGCCTCGGTGGCACCACGTCACCTGCGCCCAGCAGCCGCCAGCCGCTCACCTGGTGCCAGCGGCGATCGCGGCGCCCGTGCCGAGGCCGGTGGCGATGGTGACACCGGCGGTGATGCTGCTGCCGGTGCTGCCGCCGGTGCCGGTGCCGGTGTTGATGCCGATTCCGGTGTCAGTGCCGGTGCCGATGGTGATGCCGGTGCCGGTGCCGGGGCCAGGGGTGATGCCGGTGCCGATGGTGATGCCGGGGCCGGTGCCGATGGTGATGCCGGTGCCGGTGCCGGGGCCAGGGGTGATGCCGGTGCCGATGGTGATGCCGGTGCCGGTGCCGGTGCCGGTGCCCGTGCCCGTCCCCGTGCCAGCCCTGCCGCCGGGGGAAGGATGCTCCACGCTCGGCAGCAGCCGCGGGGAAGCCTCCGGCTCCAGGCGGCCCTGGGGCACCCGGGGCCGAGCCGCCGCCGCCGCCGCCCGCCCAGCGCCGCCGCTCC
>JAOTQP010000929.1:1350680-1363392 GCA_026413545.1 Cichladusa arquata
CATGCAATTCCTGCTGGGATCCCCCACCCTGCTCCCATGCAATTCCTGCTGGGATCCCCACATTCACCCTGCTCCCATGCAATTCCTGCTGGGATCCCCCACCCTGCTCCCATGCAATTCCTGCTGGGATCCCCACATTCACCCTGCTCCCACGGAATTCCTGCTGAGATCCCCCACTCTGCTCCCATGCAATTCCTGCTGGGATCCCCCCATCCCCTTCCCAGGTCTCTGCCCAGCCCAGGGATGAGGCCCCAGCAGTGGGACTGGAGCTGCTCCAGCCTCCCACATTCCCAAACCCCTTGGAGAGAGAGCTCAGCCTCATCTCTTGGGAACAAAACACAGGCACAACCCCAGCCTTGGGACTGCTGAGTTTGGAGAGTGAGGAAAACCAAATATTTTCCTTCTTAATTACCATCTTTCAGGCAAGCAATTATTCCTCCTGTGTGTCACTCAGCCTAATGACGAATTCCCAATAAAATCCATGCTGGGCTGCAGCCTTCAAAGGCAGGAAGCAGATTTTGAAGCAGATTTTGGAGTTAATCTCCTTTCACAACAAGCCCCAAACCATGGCTGTGTTTATCCTGGGACAAAACCCTTGGGAATGAATAAGTCTGAAAAGGGCAAGGAAATTTTTATTTTTTTTTCCTGGATGGGATATTTTTTATATATTGTTATTAAAAAAGGAATAATAAAAAGGAATAATAGAGGGAAGGGTTTTGGAATGGTGGCTGGAAGGTGGCAGGAGGTGAGGCTGGAGTTCATTGGTCTAAACTTTGCCACCCTCACCCTCCACGAGGTTCTCCTGCCTCCATCAGCGTTCCAGCATCCCCTCCCCATTTGGAGTTGGGCTCCAAATCCACCCAATCTCCCACAAACCCCCCACAGCCTCCCCCAGCAGAGTTTTGGCGGCTGCTGGTGGTGCTGGGGTGATTTAACACAAGGAATGTTGAAATTCTTCCAGTTTTTAGGTTGGCCCAGGGTTTCATCTCAGGAATGATGCCCTCATCCCATTTCTTGGAGGCTGAGGAGCATCTCCAGCCACCTGCACCATCCCTTTCCAGGTGTGGATAATCCAGGCTGCCCCAGGCTGCAGCTCCTCGTGATCCGTGGGGATGTGGGTGTGGAAGGAGTGGGACACACCTCGGTCCAGTCCTGACCTGCACTCGGGATTTGGGAATTTGGAGCTGCCCAGTGTGGACAGCCTCAACATCAAAGTGCTCTGAGTCACCCCAGGCAGCTCTCTTACCACTAATGGCATCTTTTTTCTTTAAAACTCCAAAATTCCTTCCCTAGAATTCCCCATCCCCATGCCTCAGATGAGATAATCCTTACTTAGTGGGGGAAATGGGGAAACAAAGTCCAGAGAAACCCCAAAGTGAGAGAGCTCTGGAATTCAGAACAAGAAGAGAGAACAAGAAAAATTCCATCTCCAGAAAGATGTGGCAACAGGAGCAGTGCACGAGGAGGAACAATTTGGGAAGAGATGGAAAAATTGTGAAACATCCCCAGGGAGGAATCAGAGGTTCAAAGGCAGCAGAGGATTTGAAAAAGAGAAGGAAGTGACTAAAAAAAAATTTAATATGCAAAATGCAGTTGCACTGAGAAAAAAATTCAGGTCTGGACATGGCACTGCAGAAATCCAGGTGGGAAAGATGGAAAATCTCAAGGCAGGTTGGGAGAGATGGTTTCCTCTGAGTCCTAACAGGTGTCTTCCTTCCTCACACAGGCACACCACTTGTAAAAGTGGTAACTGCACCACTTAATTCGTGCCTTGTCTTCATTTTCTTCTGTCTTCACTCAGAGTCAGGATTAAAAACACAAAGGAGACGAATGTTCTCGTGTTTGGACTTGGTTGTTTATTAAATCTTACCTAAAGTACAGAGAGTTCTGCAACACTTCCAGCTACCAGCTAAAAGTGAGAGAAATGGAGCTGAATTGAGCTGAGTACAAGGTCTTTTAAAGGGAATTAACACCTATATTATTTATACTTTTGACCCAATAACCCAACTCCTGTGACCTGCAGTGCAGCACTGACTGTCCAACCAGAAACTACCTGAAATCATGAAAAAGAAGAAAGAAGACAGAAAGAGACAACACCCAGAATCCTCCATCTTGTCCCATACCTATGACTATCAAAAACCTCAAATTCCAAACCCTTCACCATGTGAAGTCATACACTTCTATTTAACTACACACCTGTCACTCTAACTCCATCATTCAAATTTGGAAGCTTTTTTCAAGGCCTTAGGTGAAAAGCAGTGTTCTCCTGGGGGTCAGTACCAGAAAGCACAGAAAGCTCAATAATCCCCCAAATCCCAGGTTTTTGGTATCCAATGGTTTCCCATAGCCTGGAATGAATCCGAGCTGGAGCCCAAGCTCTGGCTGCCTGTGGAGGCGCCTTCCCTTGATCTCCGGGACACTCACAGCCAAAGGAGACAGGACTGGGGCATTCCAGAGCTTCCAGTTGGGACTGAGGCACCAAAATCCTTTTTTGGTTCGGTGTTTGGTGTCCCTCCACCGCTGCCAAGGAAGTGGCGCCTCTGTCTCTTTGGAGGGTGGTGGGATGGAGGTTTTCCACTCCCAAGCTGTTTGTGGAATGTGGAATATGCCTCTCCCACTTTGGAGGACTGGGAAAGGGTTAAAAGCATTCCCAGCTGACAGATGCCCCATTCCCGAGACGTTTCAGAGCTGGGGACAGCTCTCACCCGCTGCTGCTGCAGTCTGGCAGGAGAGCAGCGCCCACCAGGAAAATGCCACCGCAGGAGCCTCAGTCCCTTCAAGAAACGCGTCCCACTCTGCAGGTTTTTCAGGAATTAATTGCAAAGACATTTCTGGGGTTTGTTGCAGTGGGGGTTGCCATGGCAACTGCTCCAGCCGCTCAGAAAAATTCGGGAGGGCTCCCACTGTCACAGGGCCATCTGGCCCTTCCATGGGGGGTCATTTTGGAGCTCTGCTGCAACCTCTACAAGACAAATCTTCTTTTTAAGCCTCTGAAAGTCCTTGGTACAATTTATCAACCAGCTCCTGCCCTCAATCTCTGTTTCTTTTCTCGGCACTGACAGGATAATTTCCTCTCTATCGCTGCAAATTAAATTCTAATGAGGAAGCTCTGCATTTCAATGTGATGGAGAGCTTTTCCTCTCCAGGATGCACGGGAGAATTGAATCCATCCAGGAGGGAGGAGAAAGGATTAAATAGGAATGCCTGAGAGCAGGAGCCCTCTGGCAGCCTTGGGAAAGGCAGTTTTGGTGACAGGAGGAGAGGGAACGGCCTCAGGCTGGGCCAGGGGAGCTCAGGGTGGGCAGCAGCAGGAATTTCCCCATGGAAAGGGTGGGCAGGGCTTGGAGCTGCCCAGGGGGGTTTGGAGTGCCCATCCCTGGAGGTGCCCAAGGAATTCCTGGACGTGGCACTGAGAGCTCTGGGCTGGGGACAAGGAGGTGTCAGATCACAGACTGGATGTGATGATCCCAAAGGTCTTTTCCAGCCCAGCTGACTCAGGGATTCTGTGATTCTGTGAGGTCCCTGCTGGTAGCAGCTGCCTGAGGCAAAGCTGAGAGACAGCCTGGGCTTTGCTTCCCGACATGGAACACACTGTGCGAGACAGATCCTGGAGGGACTGAGGTTCACACATTCCCAAAGAAGTTTGGATGGAAGATCCAAGTGAGATGACACTTTAACTGGAAATAACAGCAGCAGAGAAATCAACAAACTCGAGGCCTTGGAGCCTGTTCCTTCATTTCCATCAAATCCAGAGTGTTCCTCTAAAACTGTCTGGAACACAGCATTGTTTTTTTTATCCCAGAAGACACCACCAGCAGTTTCTGGTTCAAATTATGAGGTAATAAAACAAACCCCACCACGCTGCTGTTTGTTACTAATTATGGGACTTATGTTTTGGTGTCAGCAGCTCCCAGCTTCAATGCACTGGCAGTAATAACAATCCAAAAGCAATTCAGGTCGGATTTTACAAGCCTTTAAACACATTATCTCTGATTCCAGTCAAATCATCACTCCTGGATGATATTCTTGTAAGACAGGGTCAGCAGATGTTCCTGAGTGTGAATCCAGCTGTTTTGTCTGCTGATGTATGGACAGATGTGACTTTATCTTGTCTCATGTCCAGGGGTGGAATTCCAATTTTGGGAGGCAGGATGGCAGCAGGAATGGACCCAGCAGGGTATTTTCACAGGAGGTAAGAAGTGGCTGATCTCATCTGATGGGAGTGCTGGCACTGGATGTTTCCAAGGATAAAATGCCCTGGAGCCCTCAGGCACCCAAGGTGGCTTTAGGAGGGATCACAGAGCCCTACTGGACATGGTCAGAAGGGCCAGATTCTGATGTGTTTATGGAATTATAAAATCATCAAGGTTGGAAAAGCCCTCTGAGGTCATTGAGTCCAACCTCTAACCCAGCACTGCCAAGGCCAGCAGTGACCGTGTCCCCAGGTGCCACAAATCCCTCCAGGGATGGGCACTCCACCACTACCCTGGGCATTTGTGCCAGGGCTGGCCAGCCCTTTCCATGGAGAATTTTTCCCAAAATCCACCCTGAGCATCCCCTGGCCCAGCCTGAGGCCGTTCCCTCTGCTCCTGTCCCTGTTCCCTGTTCCCAGAGCCCGACCCCCCCGGCTGTCCCCTCCTGTCAGGGAGTTGTGCAGAGCCACAAGGGCCCCTGAGCCTCCTTTTCTCCAGGCTGAGCCCCTTCCCAGCTCCCTCAGCCTCTCCTGGGGCTCAGACCCTTCCCTGCTGCTCCAGTCCCCCAGTGTCCATGCTATGGTGAGGGGACACCCTTCTCCCAACCCCCTGCATGGGCCTGGGGCTCTCTGCAGGTCTGGAGCTCTCCATCACCCCTGCCCACACACCCAGGGGGTTCCCAGTGCCCCATCCTGCCCCTGCCCTGTGCCCAGCACCCCCAGCACCCCCAGCATCCTCCCAGGCAGGCCTGGAGTGAGCAGAGGACAAATCCCATTTCTGTTCCCTCCTCTCTGCTGCTCCCACTCCTTCTGCCTCCCCAGAGGCACCCTGTGAACAAACACCACGGAAAGTCTCAGATCCTTTGGAATGGGAGAATTTTGCTCTGGAAGAGGCAGAGACACAGGGCACGGCTGTGGGAGCTGCACCTCTGCAACAGGAATAAAATAAGCACTGGCCCTGGCACCAGTGGCTGCTCTGGGCACATCAGCAGCACCACAGGACAAGCAGGGGTGGCAGAAGAGACAAGTGAGACAAAGCCTCCCTCTGCTGTTCCCCTGTAAGAGTTAAACTGGGTGAGAGCTGTTCTCCATGCATTTCTTGGAAAGCACAACCTTAGCCAAGCTTAGGAGAGCTCCTGGAGAAGATCCCAGCCATTACCAGATAGAGACAAAGCCCAGGAGGGACAAAGTCCCATCAAAACTTGGAATGGGATTGTGTCCTGGTGGCAAACATGGGAGTGCTGGGAGGGGGCAGAGGGAGCTCACAGGTGCCCTGGGCACAGCCACACGCCCCAGGCAGCCGAGCCCTGCCAGTCCCCAGGGCCCCTGTGCTCCAGGCAGAACACAGAAAGCAGGAAAACCCTGTCTGCAGCTCCAGCAACACAGACAGCGAGAAATGTCAGGGTATTTCCACAGCTCTGGGAACGATCAGGCTCACAAATCACAGCGTAGTCCCTGCCAAAAGGGTAGTGCAGTCCCACAGCTGAGGGCTCCTGCTGCCAGCCCTGCACAGGGGACACCTCCCCAGGGAAAGGCGGAGCTCCCAGGTGAGCTCAGGTAAAATCCTGATGCAGGAGAGAGCCAGGATGGCTGAAGGAGCCTCTGCTGAAGGAGAGCACAGGTGAGGGTGGGTGGGTGTGCAAGGGGGGTGGAGAAAGGAGTGAAGGTTTCTGTGGCTGGGGTGGTTGGTTCTTCCTAAAAACCACCTCGCTGCCAAAGGACATCATTCCCAGGGGAGAATATTCCAGCAGCTTCTTTTGAAGTTCTCCAAGGGAATGACTGGAAAAACTCCTCAGCACTTTGCTCCTGGAACTATCCCTGCTCTTTATTCCATGGTTCTTTTAATCTGCTGAGGAGGAAGAAGGGCAGAGGACACCCTGTGCTGGGCTGGTCCCCTGCCCCAGGGAGGGTCCCTCCCACCCCTGTCCAAAGCTCTCCAGCACTTTGTCCCAGCCCTCCTGGGGACAGCCAGGACAGGGACACCCCCGAGGAAGTGGAGCAGAAGGTGTCCCTGGGGATCTGTGTGGTCTGGGATGGACCAGCAGCACAGGTAATGGTAAGAGACTGCTTTTGCAGAGCACTGGAAAGTCCTGGGGCAGGTGAAAGGACCCCAAGGAGCCTAACCTTGTTCCAAGGCACAGTGACACCTCATTTTAACAAAAATCTCACCCTTTTGGATGTCATCACAGAATTTCTGCAGGTTTCTGTGCAGCTTTCCTGCTGGTGAGCAGTGCCCAGGACATGGGTGAAGCCAATCACCAGAGGAAATCCTTGGGAAAACACAGTCTGTGGAAATAACTCCATAAGAGTTGCTGTCTTCCTCGAAATTCAATTCTTACAATGTAGAACAGCAGAAAATCTGGTCTAGAGTGGATATCAGGGTCTGAATGGATTTCCTTTCAGAGGATTGTGCTGACTGTCATGGATAAGAGTCATTTTTAGTTTTACATTATTCAAATATTGCCTCTGAGAACAAATCCATCCTAGAGAAAGGCTCGTGTTGAAAAATCTTGGGTTGAAATTCTGTGTCACCAAGGTGGGATCCTCTTCCCAACTCTCTGGGGTCTGAAAAGAAGGGCAAGGAATAGAACATGGAGAAAATATCCCAGAAAGATTTGAGGTTTTATTCAATGGATGGATGGAATCATGGATGGAATCATGGATGGATGGAGGAATCATGGATGGATGGATGGATGAATGGATGGATGGATGGATGGATGGAGGGATGGACGGATGGATGGATGGATGGATGGAATCATGGATGGATGATGGATGGATGGCTGGAATCATGGATGGATGGATGGATGGATGATGGATGGATGGACGGATGGATGGATGGAATAATGGATGGATAGATGGAGGAATCATGGACGGATGGATGATGGATGGATGGATAGATGACGGATGGATGGGTGGATGATGGATGGATGATGGATGGATGGATGGATGGATGGATGGATGGATGGATGGATAGATGGATGGAATCATGGATGGATGGATGGGTGGATAGATGGATGGAATCATGGATGGATGGATGGATGGATGGATGGATGGATGGATGGATGGATGGATGGAATCATGGATGGATGGATGGATGGAATCATGGATGGATGGAATCATGGATAGATGGATGAATGGATGGATTCCTGCCTATGTGGAGGGAGCTGAGTGGGGCCCAGTGCCTGCCACATTCTTTCCCAGTCCCATCCTTGTGCTTCTCCCATCTCTAAGGAAACTGTTCAGGCTTATTTATATTCCCTCCAGGATGTAAAAACAACAGCCTGCACAGTTATCTTCCCCTGTTATCTTTATTGTTTGCACAGTGCAGATTTCCCTGGATGCACCGAGCTGGAGTTTTATTCTCCCTGGTAAACAGCCTGGACTTGGTGCAGGGAGCACAGCAGGCATTGGAATGCATTTCTGGGGCTTGTTAACTTCCAACTCCACTGCTCTGCCCTGGTGACCCCCTGTCATCACCAGAGACCCCCATGAACTTGGGCAATCTTTGTGGATCTGATCAGGATTTGCTTTGAAGTTAACATTTCCCACTCCACTGGCAGGGGTCTCTTTGGGTCTGAGTGAAAAAGAAAACAAAAACACAGGAAAAGGTCCCCCATCAGGATAAATGAAATTCTCCATTTTGATGTAATCTGGATGTTTGGGGGCTGCTGCAATTCTGGGCTTCCTCGTGAAAGGAAATTCCAGCAGCTCTGGAGTGGAGCCCTCTGACCTCACGCAGATATTTTGGTTCAATCTTTTTATCCAATGCTGAAATTTGCCAAAAGCAATTCCCTGGAGAAAAATTTCTGCTTTGATGTGCAGGCAGTTTCCAATAGAGATATTCTCCATTCCCAAACATTCCCCAGCTCTAATTGTGGTGTTTCACAGGATGTTTTCATTGAAGCCCAACTTTCCAGGCAGCAGACGTGGAGATAACCTGGATGGATGATCCCAGAAAGGCAGGAATGACTCGTGCACAACACATTTGGAGAGGATCAGATGCTTGGTTAGAAATCCAGGCACCAGAATAAGGTCCAGGAGAGGCAGGCCTCCTACCAGGCTCTAAAAATGGAAAAAAATCCCTGAGAAAATGGGAATGTCAATTGTTCAGTAGGTTCTTTTTGTAATCCATGGGGAATCGGGATAATCTCATGGGAAATATCATCCCAGAGGCCAGTGCAGCCTCGAGGTGTCTTCTCCTTACAGACAGAGCCATGATGTCTGATTTTAGTAGAAACAGCTCCAGCATTTGCTCACTGACATCCAGTGCCATTCTCTGTTCCTCCTGATTCCTCATTCCTCCTGATGTGGGGTTCTCTTTGTGCGTGCAGTGAAAATCCAGAGCCAAACAGCCAATTCCCATGGGCATCATCATATTTTCTCTTCCAGGGGTGCCTCATCAGAGGATCTCAGAGCATTCCAACCATTAATAAACCAACGACCAGCCTTGGCAAACAGGCAGAGTCATCCCTGGTCAGTGAAGTCAAGGACACAGGCATCAGCTGGTTTGCCAGAGGTAAAAACCTTTGCCCTTGCACGACCCTGTGCTCTGCAGGTGATACCTGGCACAGGTTTTTGAGCATTGTGCAGGTGCAGTGACTGACACTCAAATCCAAAACCAACCCTGTGGTGTTTGGTTGGTCTTCCAGCATTTCTGGAAGATCCTCTGCCACCTCATGCTTTGGGGAGAGCCTGGTGAGATGGTCCCTGTGTCCACCAGAGCTGTAAAAAGCACCTGGGAGCTTTTCCTCAGCCTCAGCAGCAAGAAGGGGAGTGTCTCACACAGATGATTCCTGTGGGGAGGGAGGGAGGGATGAGTTTGTTCTCTGAGTTGAAGAAACACAGATTGAGCTGCACTCAGAGTCTGCCTCTTCCTTCCTCCACTCCAATGTCTGCTCTGAACACAACACCCAGTGATGGACATAAATAAATACCAGGGGATAATTAACATTTCCTTTATCATCCAAGTTTGGGAGCTGTAGGTGATCCTTTCAAGTTGCTCTGCCTTTCCTGTTCTGGTCATCAATGCCCTGCTGGGCTTGGCATTGTTCCCCCAATAACTCATCTCAAATATTCTTGGTGCTGTTTAAGATTGATGATGTTTTCTCCTTTCCTTTCTCTTTATATTGTCACTTAACTGCTGCGACTCACAAAGCTGTTAATCTTTCACACACATGCTTACGTTAAGCTGCTTAAGAGCACTGCAGACACTTTATCCTCATAAAGATTGAACTGCCCTGATATGAAACTTGTAGCCCTAGAATAGAAGAAAATTTACGTACGCAAATAAAAGCTGAAGGTCAGGGACAGACAGAGAGGCTGTAAATATTTCTGGGCCCAGATTACAGAGGATTTGGAGAGAGGGGATGGGTTGATTTGCTCCCAGCTGGTTCTGTGCCCTGAGTCAGCAGAAGCTGAGTGGAGAAGGAAGAAGGTGCAAGGAAATGGCCACAAAGCTTGTCCAGAGAGGTCAGCTCTAGACCTCTGGGACTCATCCCATCCCAGCCTGGTGGGACCATGCTCTGGGTTAGAGAGGCTCTGGAAAATTCATGAAGATTTTTCTCCCTGGGATGAAAATGAACAATGAAAATTAATATGAAAATTAAAATTAAAATTGAATTAGAATTAGATTTAAAATTAAAATTAAAATTAAAATTAAAATTAAAATTAAAATTAAATGCAATCTTTCCTGATAAAAGCTCCAAGGTGAAAACCCTGGGGTGAGCAGGAGGTTTGACTGAGCCATTGGTTCTGGCCCTTGGTGGGCGCCAGACAGAGCCAGGACTGCACCACAAATCCTGTGCCTGGGCTGCAGCTCCTCCCTGCAGGGCAGGAGCAAAGAGGGAGCCGTGGCCACGGCTGCAGGAGTCTGTTGAAGGTGGCTCTGCTTGAAGTTGTGGGTCTGGCCCTCCTTGGCCATCTCCTCTCCTGGGGATTTGAGCAGGAGCACCACTTTGGTTGCAGAAATCCTCCCTGCTCACCCTGTCCTGCACGAGGGGAGGCTCCACGGCCTCTTGGTCACTGCCCTGGGTGCTGGGAGCCCTGGCTGCTCCTCCTGGGCTGGGCTCTGGCTCAGAGATGGCACCTGGGGAAGGTAACCTGCCACAGGAGGCTGAGAACAGCAGAGGAAGAACCAGTGAAAGCTTTCCAGAGCTTTCTCTCAACCTGCTTGGAGGCTTTGCAAGTGCCAGCATGGGCCCAGTGAGCCCAGTTTGGGGCTCAGTGGGAGAAGGATGCAGGATTTTCCAGGGTGTAAGGGCAGCTCCATCCCAGAATTAATCATTGAATATTTAGGTAAACTCTAAACAGAGTCATAGGAAAGGTTTATGGCCCAGCACATTACCCAGCATAAGGTGCATTAATTACTGAAGTGCTTTATTAAAGGTTTCACTTAATTAACTTAATTACCCAGACCTGGTTCATTTGTTCAGATTTTCTCGTGGTCTTCTAGAATCACAGAGAGGTTGGGGTTGGAAAGGACCTTAAAGATTATGTGAATCCAACTCCTCTGCCATGGGTTCCACTGCCCCAGGGTGCTCCAAGCCCTGCCCACCCTGGCCTTAGACACTTCCAGGGATCCAGGGGCAGCCACAGCTTCTCTGGGCACCCTTCTGCATCAAAAATGTTCTTCCTGGAGCACAGGAGGTGGCCAGGACAGGCAACTGCTTCTAGGCCTATTTCCAATGGCTAAAGTCAAGTCAAGACATAGTTATTCCTTCTCTGTTTTTGGAAGGTGTTTGTGTCTTTGAGGACAGTTTGGAATCACCCCTGGCTCAATGCCTGGCAGCACTGGCTGCAGCTCTGTGGGGTTTGCCCTCTGCTCCCTGTACTGCTCCAGGGAAGCAGCACAAACCTTTTGATGGATCAGTGATAGGCTGGACTCGCCCTTGGAGCAGGATTTAACCTCTTGCAGGGGCTGGGCACAGCTCAGGGTGCCTCAGGGGCTGCAGGAGCAGGTGCTGCTGCACCCAGAGACAAGCCCTGTTAGGGTGAATCTCTGGGACCTTTCCCAGCTGGGATTTCTTTACTGGAAGTGATTTCTCTGTGCTGGGCAGCTCTGCTGTGGGGAGCCATCACGTCTGGTCCTTGTCACAATGCCGCAAATCCACGGACTCTGGTGCTGCACCCCCTGGGTCACTCTGCCCAGCACTGGCTGTCCAGTCCTGCTGACATTTATTTCCCAATTCCAGCTGTGCACAGCAGGAGAGGAAAAGAAGAATAATATGAAGAGCAGCTCTGAGCAGGTCACACATCCCAGTGAAGGATTTGGGTCCAGGGCACCTCCAGCAGGTCTGGCATGGTGCCATAACCTGACCTGTGCAGGGCTGTGGAGCACAGGATGGACAAATCCCATGGATTCTCTGGCAATTTTCCTTGACCTGCAGCTCCCTGCCAAAATTTTCCCATTTCTTGGAAAGCCCTGGTGTAAACAGGAATGAGGCCACTGCATGCCTCTTTTCCTATCCAGTATTTCCTCTCAGATCTCTCCAGCAGTGATTCCCCTCTCCTCTTTTCCCTTCCTGCTGGGGAAGGGCTGTCAGTGAATCCCAACTGCCTCGGGAGCCGCAGTGAAAGGGTTAACCTTTCCCAGGGCTTGTGGTGGGGATGCAATTTATAATTGTGTTTTCCAGGAGAGCCATAAACTTGTCTGCTATCAGTTCTCTGGCTGAGGCGGCGGCTCATCAAGAGTTGCATCAGGGATGAGGTATAATTCAACCAATTATAACTGGCAGGTTATGCTGCACTTGTAAAGTGTGGGTTTTAGAGCCTGCAATTGCTGATAAACAGGGCTTCAGGCAGAGCAGAGCAAAAGCTGCTCGCTGGGAAAGGCAAGTTGTATCATTTAACCCTTTCCTCCCAGGGGATCGAGTTGTTGCTGCCAGGGATGCTCTGCAGGTGTCGTGGGGAGGGGCTGCTCCAGGGACCCATGGTGGGAAGGCAGAGGGGTTTGGGGCTGCAGTGCTTGGAACCCACAGCAGAGCTTGGGAGGTGGGCTGGGAAAATCCATCTGCAAATGAGGATTCCTGCCCCCGGGTCTGCAGCGTGGGGCTCATCCAGCCCATGGTTGTGCAGCACAGAGGAGCCCTCGGGGAGTTGTGTCCTCTCCTCCTGGTGCCAAAGCTCTGTCATTTCATCCTCCATTTAGATCCAAAATTCAGTGAATTCAGCAGGAATCAGTGTAATTTCACTACTGGATATTTGTCCTTTATTCTGGGTGCAGCTTCTTTCAAATTACATGGAATTACATCACAGAAATGAGAACAGGCTCTGGAGTGGGAAACAGCAAACTTGAGCCAAACTTCCATAAATGCTGGGAGGGAGAGCAAAAGTTGCCTGGACTACAAAATAAATCCCTTTCCCTGCTGCTGCAGAGGCTCCAGCCCCCCAGAGCCACTGTTTGGCCATTGAAGGTCCCCAGAGCCATGGTGGGAGATGAGAGGAAGAGGAGGAGAAGGAGGAGGAGGAGGAGAAGGAGAAGGAGAAGGAGAAGGAGAAGGAGAAGGAGAAGGAGAAGGAGAA
>JAOTQP010000929.1:1437491-1452186 GCA_026413545.1 Cichladusa arquata
AATGGCCATTAACAGGAGATATCTCCTGGAGGGAGGATGGGCTGTGGGAAAGATAAAGATGATTGCCCCAGCTGGTTGAACAGCTGGTGATAGAGTACACAGCCCTGGTCACATCCTGCTTTGCAACTCAAGACATTTTCCCACCCCTTTTCCCTCTCCTGTTATCCTCTGCATCCTCCCAAGCCTCAGACTGTGACCCCAAAGCTGTGTGGCACCAGGAATCTGAGCTGTGGGGCTGGGTGAGGCCCCAGGAAGGCTGCAGAGGAATTGAACCCAAAGCTAGGCTTGGCCTTGGTGTCTTCATTTCTGGTGAAAAAAAGTGCAGGAAGAGAAGCAGTAAAATGAACCAGTCCCTTGCCTTTTTGCTCCCAAGAGTGTTCCTGAAGCAGCAATTAAAAGGAAATGCAGCTCCCCGCTCCTTGCTGAGCAGGTTTGAGGGGTGCTTTGAAAGGGAAAAGGCCAAACCTGTGGTGTTTCTGTGGCTCCCTGTCATTCCTCACAGGAGAAACCCCTTTAAAAGTGGGAATTCCCATGGAAGGATCAGCCTGATCATGCTGTGCTCTGCACTTTAGGGATGGATCCTGGGGAAAGGGGCAAGGCTGCCTGTTGGAAATATTCCAGAGATTTAAACAAGCTCTAAACTCCTCCCTCCACTTGTGTCCTTCCCCTCAGAGCTGGTATTGTCACGGGAAAAGATCCACAAGGAAGTTTCAGAATCTTCTTCATGCTGTGAATTTTTCACCTGATTATTTGTTTTCACGGGAGAAAAAGAAGGAGGAATGAGCTACTCAGGGATTATCTCTAACCTCTGAAATAGAACCTGGGGGTGCCAGCAGCACATCCTGCCTGGAACAAGGGGAAAACCAACAGCTTTGGCTTGGTTTTTTGTCTATTCCACTCCTCCTGTCCCTCCTTTTCACCAATCCCGACCAGATCCCATCCTTGGCCATGCAGCAGGAGGGTTTTCCTTGCTCCCAGCAATCCAGCTCCAGCCTGGAGCTCAATTTATCATCCCCCAGAAATTATCAGTATGGGGTTTGTGGAGAGTCTGTTACAAATGGATGTGGGGATTAGATCAATCCCTGCCCTTTGCCCAGGCCTGGCAGCAGGAAGGAGCTTTATTGGGGTGGCCAGCACCCCAAAACCCCCTCTTGTTCACAAGTTCTTTAAAAATGGCTGATTCAGTCTATTACAGAATATAGAATTATATTAGAATAGAATTTGGTCTATTACAGAATTATAGAATGGATTATTTATTTAATAGACACAAAACTAACAGACATAAAACAAATTAATACTCCACAGAACTAAGGACAAAAAAAAGACTTTTAGTAGGTATAAACAGCACGAGGTTACAGGTACTTGTTAATGTCTCAGCTAGAGAAGAAATAAATTTAGGATTCAATGGATCTTACCCACCATTGTTGGTGGGGTGCACATCGAGATCCTTTCCCTCAATCCCCAGGGAAGGAACTGTGGAATTTGTACCCCAAGTCTGGGGAGAAGGCTCCCACACCTTCAGGGTGTGTGTGTAGAAAGCTTCTGGGTTTTTTTACAGTTTGTGAAACAGTGTCTCTCAGTCAAGAATATTTCTTTTATCTCTTCCCACATCTGCTCTGCAGATTAAGATGTTGATTCTTAGCTGGGGCTGGGCCCTTTTGGCGCCTTTGGGCTTTTCAGCCTGAGTTATTTCTTCCACATCTGCACCAACCATCTGTGGTAGAGAGGGGAGGACAGTCCTGCCACAGTTTGTGCCTCTGACAGGGGGCTGGGAACAGCTCCAGCCCCTCTCAGCCATTGGGAAGTGGAGAATTTGGAATTCAGGTCTTTCCCTGGTTATCCAGGGGGTTCTCCTCACTGCTAAGGCTGATTTACAACAATTTTTTTAACTGCTGGGGAAGTTTCAGAATGCTGGAAGAAAAGCTGAATTTGTATCCCTGCTAAAAAACCCCAAAGTGGTGAAAAAAGTGCAAATTGGTGCAAAAATCTTCCGTAGAAGCTGTTTTCCAGCATGGATGCAACCTCAACACAGTGCTTAGGAAGAGGACTAAACCCTAATTAGCTGCTTGGTTTTGGGATGAATTTATTAATTTCTCTTTCCAGGAGTGAATCAGGTGCTTGTGGATTTGCCCCAACTTCTACTCTGGTTGGTTTTGGTTTGTTTTTTTTTTCAGTAAGAAATGCCTAAAAATTCTGTGGAGTCAGAGGGGAGCTTCAAGGACCCTAAGGAAGGAGAGGAATTGTTCAGCACTTCCCATCCATCACTGTGGTAGAGAAGGACAGGACCGTGATGGTCTGGGAGAGAAAAACAGAGAGCAGACCTGGCAGAGCTCAGCTTTTTGAACTCCCACCCATTTTGGGCCTTATCTCTGAATTTTCACAGGGGAAAAACAAGATCTGGGCTTGGCTCAGTTAGGAGGGACAAGGTTCCCAAGTCAGGAACCTGGAGGGGCTCCTGGCTGGAGGTGAGGCTCAGCAAAGCTCCAGAGCCACCAGTCTCATCATCCATCTTCCCAAAGGAGCCTCCTTGTTCACATCTGCTGGGATTTGGTTTGGGCAGGAGCTTGGACATTGGGTGCTCCTGCTCACACAAGCTCTGGCTGCCCAGTTATGGCTGATGGTCACTCTGGCTGCCCGGTTATGGCTGATGGTCACCCTGTTTGCCCAGTTATGGATGATGGTCACTCTGGTTGCCCAGTTACAGGTGATGGTCACTCCGATTGCTGATTTACAGGTGATGGTCACTCTGGCTGCCCAGTTATGGATGATGGTCACTCTGGTTGCCCAGTTATATATGATAGTCACTCTGGCTGCCCAGTTTTGGGTGATGGTCACTCTGGTTGCCCAGGTACGGGTGATGGTCACTCTGGCTGCCCAGTTCTGGATGATAGCCACTCTGGCTACCCAGTTTTGGCTGATGGTCACTCTGGCTGCCCAGTTTTGGGTGATGGTCACTCTGGCTGCCCAGTTATGGATGATAGTCACTCTGGCTACCCAGTTTTGGGTGATGGTCACTCTGGCTGCCCAGTTTTGGGTGACGGTCACTCTGCTTTCCCAGCAGCCATTTAGGGGTTTAGATGCCACCTTGTGACACTTCCACAAACTCTCACAGCTCTTTTGGTCACTTGTGGCTGTGGGAGTCGAGGCCCATGGGTGCCACCAAGGCCTGGGTGGCACCTGGGGGTCTGGGCTCCCGTGGGTGGCACTGGTGGGAGCCCAGTGCCAACGTGGTGAAGTCACTCCAACATCTCCACCAGTTCCCCCAGGTTCTCCTGGCACCTTGCACATCCTTGGATCATCAGTGAAGCCCAGGCTGGGGTAGATGATGGAATGTCTGGTTTTGGAATTCCTCTTGGAATCTGGGAAAGGAAGAGCAGCATGAAGAGCTCTGTGGGGTTGTTTTGTTTTTTTTTTTCCCTCAGTGGGGGGTTTTTGCTCAGTGGGTTTTCTTCTGCTCTGTGGGTTTGTGTTTTTTGGTTTTTTTTTTTTTCCCTCAGTGGGTTGTTTCTTGTTTGGTGGGGTTGTTTTTTTGCTCAGAGGGGTTGTTTTTGCTCAGCATCCCAATTCTCTCATTTCTCCTCTCTGGTTTCAATGCCTACAGTGACACACAGTGGTGATGGGCTCTGCTGTGCCACAGCACTGGGGGACACTGGAGATGTTGGCAGTGGTGACCACCAGGCTCCCCTTGCAGGAGGATCCACCTGCTGATGAGCTTTGGGCTCCAGGCTGCTCCTCACATGGCCAGATAAGGAACCTTTGGAGCTTTCACTCTTCCATCCAATCTGTTGCCCACTTCCCACAGAGTTTCCTCACAATCAGCAGGGAACTGCAGGTTCCCTAAGCTGATTTGTGCCACAAATGCTGCACTCAAATCCTCTTTCGTTTCTGTGACAATGCATTTTCTTTTCTTTTTTTTTTTTTTTTTTTTAATTTTTTTTTTTTTATTTTTAATCCTTGTGTAAGCAGCCAGGAAATAAAAGTTAGCTTTTGGCTGTTGTGCTTCCCCTGTTCCTTGCACTCCTGGAGAGCCCAGCAGGCAGAGGTGGCTCTGTGTTCCTGAGGAGAACATTTTCCATTGTCCCTGCATGTGGGACAAACCTTCCGTTTGCAGGTGTTTGCAGGGGAGGTAAATGCTGCTTTTCCTCAGGATTATTCCATTCTGACATTCCATTGCTTCGCCTCCAAAGGATTTTTTGATTTCTTTTTTGTTCCTCAGCTGCTTGGAGAAGGAAAATGATCAGATGAGAAGTATTGGGCTGTCTTCCCACTTGAGCTGGGGATGGAATCACAGAATCCCAGATTGGTTTGGGTGGGGAGGGATCTTAAAGCCCCGTCCTGTTCTACCCCTTGGGCAGGGACATCTTCCACTGTTCCAGGCTGCTCCAAGCCCCCTCCAACCTGGCCTTGGGGGAATTTCAGCCAAGCCCTATTTCCAAATTCCAGCTATAGAAAAGATAAAGAAAATCCTGATACTGATCTTGTTAGAAAGCTCTGGAAGTAAAAGGAGCAAGGCGCAAACAAACGCCTTGAAAATGGGTGGAAACGCCGGGAACGCTCCATTTCTCGGGGCTCACCCCTCCGAGCAGCCGCGGTGCCCGCGCTGTGCCGGGCAGGCTGCGGGATGTGCGGGATCTCCCCCGGCCGGGAAAAGCGCTCCTCGCTGGCAGCCACCGCACCCGGCTCAAGGTCAAGCTGCTGGCAGCTCCATCCCTCCGGAGCCGAGCCGGAGGGGCAGAGAACCCTCAGCGAGCACCCAAATCCCTTCTCCCCGCACTGGCAGGGCCGGCCCCGCGCCCCGTGCCCCCGGCGGGGCTGCAGCCGCGGGGAGCCGGTGGTGCCGGGGGTCGCGGTGGTCCCGGGGGTCCCGGGGGCACGGAAGTCTCGGGGGTCCCGGTGGTCCCGGGGGTCTCGGGGGCACGGAGGTCCCGCTGGTCTCAGTGGTCCCGGTGGTCCCGGGGGTCCCGGGGGCACGGAGGTCTCGGGGTCCCGGTGGTCGCGGTGGTCCCGGGGATCCCGGTGGTCCCGGGGGTCTCCGTGCTCCCGGGGTCCCGGGGCGGCGGCGGACGGGCAGCGATGCTGAGCTGCTGCTGACATTTCCGCCTGCGAGTGCCCAGCCAATTGGCGGGGCTGGAGCAGCCACACATGAAATATGATGATTTTCAGCAGCAGGAGGAGGAGGAGGGGGAGCCGCCGGCTCGCATGCCGGGGGCTGCGCACAGCCTGGCCGGAGACGAGCGCGGCCGGAGGAGCCGCAGCACCCCGGGATGGCCCCGAGCACTGAGCAGGAGGATGCCACCGCCACCCAGGTGGGCCGGGCACGGTGGCACCACGGCCGGGGGACGCTGCCCTGGGGCCTGGGGACGCGCAGCTTTGGGGGGATCTGTGCTGTCCCCCCCAGAGCTGGTGGCTCGGCGCTGTCCCCGGCGAGCTGTGCCACACGCGGGGCCACCGGCGCTGCTTAGCGGAGGGCTGAGCTCCTCCGGGGGGGTTTGCTCGGGTTTGGTCAAAACCCGGAATGCCAGCCCTGGAAGGACGCGGTGCTGCTGTGCCAGAGCTGCTCGGTTCAAACTTCGCAGCCCGGTCCTCAGTTTGATGGGAAGCACTTGACAGAGCTGCTCTGTGCCTGGCGTTAACCCTCTCCCAGCTCCGGCCGGGCTGGAAACTGTTAATCCCGAAAAATTCACTCGCAACAAATTTAACCCCACTAAGGAGCCACGGCAGAACTCCGGGAATGGCCTCCAGCAGCTGCTCCGTTTTATAATGACTTTGCATTTATCCCAGAGCCGGCTGGCGAGTTCGCACTTTATTATTATTATTATTTCCCCGAAGGGGAGGGGGTCCGATTAAAAATAATAATCATACAATAATATTCCCGAGGCAACCCTGGGAGGGCAAACCACACCTCCCCGTGCTCCGACTGTGCCACCGCTGCCGCTTTATTAATTTCCCTGCGCCGTGAGTGACAGTCCTCCAGAAGTGATAATTGGTGCGCTGTGTCTTTAAAAGGTTAAAACCCTTTTCAAAAAGGCCTCGACTCATAGTGGGAAAAGACAAGAGAGGCTTTGGCTGGCTTTGGATCCAGAAAACAGCTGCTGATTAGAGTCTGCGTCTTCGGGCTGAATTTATTACATATTTTTCAGCAGCAGGGATTCTAGGAGGAAGCTTCCGTTTGGGTTTCTTGATCGTGGTTTATTTTTATTCAGAGGAATAACAGAGGAAGGATTTGTTCCGGCTGGAGCATGCTCACAACCTGCAAGACCTCCCATTATTAAACTGCCTACTTTGGGCTTTAATATCCATGTGGTATTTTTTTGATTTTTATTAGCGTTATTATTATTTGGCAGCGTGCATCTCCCTCTATTTTTTTTTTAATTTTTTAATAATTTATTCGGAGAGGAAGCTGATCTCGCAATGAGCTTTCTCCTTCCTTACTTGAAACAGGTGCTAATGAAAGAATGCAAATAGCACCGGCTGAGCCGAACATTTCATAAAGAAGGAAACAGCCACCGACCCGAACCGCTCCGGGACCTGCCCGCTGGCCCCCGGCAAAGGTAGGCACGGGGGCTTTTCTCGCTATTTTTATTTTTATTTTTTGCTGTTGTTCTCTGCGTGGATCTTTGGGATTTTTTTCTCGCCCTTCCTTCCTTCCTTCCCTCCCTCCCTGGCTCGCTGCGGGTGCCCAGCCGGCCGGCCAGATTCCATTTTTCCTCCCCGAAGGTGCCAGCTTGGCGTCCCCAGCCCGTGTCCCCGCGTCCCCACCGGGAGTGGCCGCGGCCACCGCGCTGGGCGAGCGCCCCGAGCCCGCGGCGAGCGCGGCGCTGTCACCGAGCCCAGCCCGGAGCCGCGGCCCCGCCACGCTCGCAGCTACTTTGCCGCTTAATTAGCCCTGGCTGTCGCATGAATTTATCGTCGCTTGACAGCAACTTCATTTTCTCCCACCGTGCGGGGAGGAGGAGGAGGAGGAGGAGGAGGCGATGAATTGGCGCTGGCTGGTGGGAGGCAGCGCTGGGGGCGGTGGGAGGCGATCGCGGGTGTGACAGGGACGTGCCAGCCGGCCAGGGGCGTGCGGGGGGACACGGGGGGACACGGGCTCGGGGACGTGTTGCTCGGGGCCACCCGGAGCCCGGGGCCTGCGCCGCTTCCATCGCTTCCCTCCCCGCTGCCTGCGGCTGCTCCCTGATGCTACAGCGCCCGGAGAAACACTCCAATGAAAAAAAATAAAATAGGATCGCAAGGCTGGTTTCAGCAGCGAGGTGGCTGCTGGTGGCTGGATCCCTGCACAGAGCGCTGGGGTTATTTTTCTCCTCCTGGTTGGTTTTATTTGGCTGTGGCGTTCGGGGATCAGCCTGCGAGGTTTGTCCTTTGGGAAGCCCGAGTTTTTCCCGCTGTTGGAGGCAGGTGGAGGCATCCGCAGCCCCCTGCGGTACCTGCCCGCGGCTCTGGCCGGGTTTTGTGCCGTGTTCCCAAGCCCGGGCTTGCAGCAGGGACTGCAGTGGCCTCTCCAAGGGCCAAATCCAGCCCTCCTTGGGATGATCCAGCTCCTCTGGCTGCGGGAGCCTCCGGGGGCAGGGATTAGCCCTTTGTCTGGAAGTTTGTGTTTATATTTCGGCGTGTTCAAGTGTTACATATTTCTGTGCTGGCTGTGCACGCAGGATATTTGGAGGGGTTTTGCCTGAGCGTTCAGGAAAGGATCTGCAAGAAAAGTTTCCCCCGATGAGTTGTGCGAGCTGAGGGTGGGCAGCACGTGAAACAAAATATTTGTTTAATATAAACAGCCCCTCGAGGCTTCCTCCAGAGAGAACTTGGGAATGTCTGACCTGACAGAGGAATAGTACCCAAAACTCAGTGTGCAGCGTGGTCTGTCCATCCCTCCCTCATTCCAAAAGCAGATGATTTTTAATTGAGAATTTGATATGGGGTGTGTGTGCAGGAAAATAGGATTAAAATGTGTTCTGGAGGCGGCAGGATGGGAATATTCCTCTGCTCCTGGTTTGTGCTGGGTGAGGGCTGGCAGCACCTCGTGTCCCCTGCCCTGCTGCTCGAAAAGACAGATCTGGGTGCTGGTGGCTGCTGGAAAGCCCCAGCCTTGGGCTTTGGGATGTGAGAACGTGGATTTTTCCCAAACCCTCGTGTTCCAAGTGCCGAGGCAGCTGCTGCTCCTGCAGGATTCATTTCTCGCTGTGCCAGTAACGGAGTTTGCTCAGTGCTACTTTTAAAAAATTTTGTTTTGGAGACGGCAAATCCTCCGAGCTGTAACATGGAGGGGGGGTCTGGATTTATTCCCTCCCCCTGTGGCTCAGCCGGAGCGCTCGGATCTGTCCTGGCTGTGCCATGTGCTGCTGCTCCCCACAGCCAGCACTCACTCTGCTCAGGGAAACGTTTGGGGTGAGAAACCTGCCAAGAAACCTGAGAGAGTGGTGACTGAGGGGGGAGAGGATGGGAAGGTGCTCTTCTTATGGAAGGGGGTGTTTTCCCTATGGAAGGGGGTGTTTTTCTTATGGAAGTTGGTGTTTCCTCAATGGAAGGGGATGCTTCCCCTATGGAAGTTGGTGTTTCCCCTATGGAAGGGGTGTTTCTCCTATGCAGATGTTTTCCCTATAGAAGAAGTTGGTGTTTTCCCTATAGAAGAAGTTGGTGTTTTCCCTATAGAAGAAGTTGGTGTTTCTCCTATGAAAAGTGGTGTTTCCCCTATGGAAAGTGGTATTTTCCCTATGGAAGTTGGTGTTTCCCCCTATAGAAAGTGGTGTTTCTCCTATGAAAGGTGGTGTTTCCCCTATGGAAGGAGGTGTTTCTCCCATGGAGATGTTTCCCCTATGGAAGTTGGCATATTCCCTATGGAATTTAATGTTTCCCCTATAAAAGGTGATGTTATCCCTATGGAAGTTGGTATTATCCCTATGGAAGTTGGTGTTTTCCCTATGGAAGTTGATGTTTGCCCTATGGAAGTTGGTGTTTGCCCTATAGAAGGTAGTGTTTCTCCTATTAAGATGTTTTCCCCTATGGAAGTTGGCATTTCCCCTATGGATGGGGGTGCTTCCCCTGTAAAAGGTGATGTTTCCCCTGTGGAAGTCGGTGTTTCCCCTATGGAAGGTGGTGTCTTTCCTATTAAAGCATCTCCTATATCAAGTTTTGGCTTCTGTGCTGCCTCTGGGGCCGCAAACATCTTCATGCACAACCCAAACCCTGAGCCAGCCACTTGGGCAGGACAGTGGTGTTTGTCCCAGGGCTCTTCTCAGCACAGGTGGTGGCACCTGAGCCCTGCCAGGATCTGCTCTGAGGCCTCTGTAGAACCTTGGGGACCAGTGGGAATTTGTGGCACTGGATCCACATGATTTTTATAATTTCACCCCCCTTGAGAAAGAGAAATAAAACTGTTTCTGTCCCAGGCACTGCAGCCCAGCTCATCTGGCACAGGAAAGCATTCTGGTCATTATTTTCCTTGAAACAGTCGTAAAACTCCTGTAAACACACACAACACACGAGCCTGGGGCCTCCAAACAGCTCCTCAGCAGCTTGGCTGCTCCTGGGAATGGCTGGGGCAGTTCCATGGGAGTGGGGAGGGTGCTGGGAATTCAGAGAGCTGCTGATGGGCCAGAGAGTTTTATGGAGCCCTGGAGGAGCTGGGGTCAGAGTGCTGAAAGGCCTCCTCCTCCTCCTCCTCAGGTGCAATTTAGTTCTGGATTTCCACCTGGATAAAATTCCCAGAATTTTTCTCTCTGTTCAGGACATGGAGCTGGTGAGGGAGGGATGGGTGCCAGGAGAACAGAAACTCCCCATTGACCTAAACCCCTCATTTTTAACAGGGCCAGCAGTGGGGGAATCTCTGCCTGGTGCTGCTGGGAGTACAAACAACTCTGGAATAGTCTGGGGTTAAAAATCTCTTTTCTTCATGTCTGGCTCAATCCCTGCTGCTGGCTCAGTTTGTGCAGATGGAAAAATGAGATAACATGGGAATAATGTGGGATAACATGGGAATAATGTGGGATAACATGGGAATAATGTGGGCTAGCACAGGAATAATGCAATATAGGATAACATGGGAATAATGTGGGATAGCATAGGAATGGTGAGCCCAGCTCCCTGGTTTATTTCCCTGTTAAAGGTGTGTGGTGATATTCTTCCAAAATATCTCAGAGGGCTGGTGCTTGCTACCCATATTTAGCCATATTTTGGACCTATTTTTCCCCATATTCTTGACCCATATTTACCCATATTAACCCATATTCTTGATGCATATTTCCCCCTTTTTTCCCCTATTCCTGACCCATATTTCCCCATTTTTTCCCCTATTCCTAACCCATTTTTTTCCCTATTCCTGACCCATATTTACCCATTTTCACCACATTCCTGCCCTTCCTGTGGCAGGGCTGTCAAGATCCACAGGCCACATCTCTCCCTTTAGTTCTTTAAAAAGCTCTGAAACTTTTTCATGCCAAGAATGGAAACGTTGCAGCTCCCTAAGTCAGGGATTTGCTCTCAGGGCTGTAGGGGGGGGACCAGCGTGGCCCTTTTTTGTTCCTTTTTTGCTCCTTTTTAACCTTTCTGCGTCTTTACTTTTCCTCCTGTGTGGGAAACGGGCAGGAGGGAGGAGGGGGAACCTCCTGGCTGAGCTCTCAGTGGGAGTCCCTGGCAGATTGAAAATACAAATAATAAGTTCTGACTCTAAGCCCCAACTGCAGACAGCAGCACTCGCTGGGGTTTTGGGGTTGTTTTTCTATTTTAGATCATTATTTGCTGGACAGGCTCTGGAAAATACACATTTTGCTGAGGAGCCAAATGAGGTTTGAGAAGCCCCAGGGCTGTGGGTGCCCAGGGGGATTGGGGCTGTTTCAGGGGAATGTCACACCTGGGATTGAATAATGAGATCATTTATCCAGGCTGGGACACTTTGGGCTCTGGGGATGCTGCTGGATCCCCAGGAATTGCTGCTGGGATGTCCCCAGGCGCTGGTCCCAGCCTGGGTGTGCTGCTGTGTCCCACCAGGCCCTGACCCCACTCCCTGCAGCTGGGAGAGGAGGATCCCACAGGGGGGTCCCATGGGATTCCAGCCCCTCCAGTGGATTTCCCACCCTGGAGCAGCCCAGATTTCAGTGCTGCAGAATCTCTTTCTCACCAGCTTCTCCTCTGCCCTTCCAGCAGGCTGGGAAGGAGCTGGGACAATAAAATCCAGGGGATTTTTTTTGCTCCTGGATGCCTGGATCATCTCCTGCCACAGGAGGATCCCATGGGATTCCAGCCCTTCCAGCTGATTTCCCACATTTCAGTGCTGCACCATCTGTCTCTCCCTGGCTTCTCTGTGCCACCCTGGCAGCTCCTGTGGGACCTTGAAGGAGCTGGGACAATAAAATTGTATCCAATAAAATAAAATGAAATGCCCATGGATGGCTGGATCATCTCTTGCCTCCCTGGGGAAAAGGTTCAGGGCTGCTGCTGACTCAGGGATGGGATTTGGGGGCTGCAGGAAGCAGCAGTGAGCAAACCCTGATGTAAGCAGGGATGCTCTGGGATCAGCGAGCCCAGGATTGATCACTGAGTGAGGGAGGGATGAGAAAATCTCGTGGTGATGTCAGGGATGAGCTCAGGGGCCTGGGAGCAGCACCTTGGATCCAAACAAAACTTCTCTCCTGCTTTTTTAGCTGCCTTGAGAGCTAAAGCAGATTTTATAATCCCAGTGGGTGCTCCTGGATGGATTTGTTCCTGGTGGATGGATTGGAAAACAAAAAGTCCAGGACTTGGGAATAACCAAAATTGGATTTTAGATGGAATTTTATGTGCAGGAGAGCAGGTTCTTGGGAAGGGCTCAGCTGCACCATCCCAGTCCCTGTAACCCCCATCCATCCCCCAGGTTCCAAAGGGATTTCCAGTCCTCTCCACCAATTCCCCTTTGTGCTTGAATCCATGAAAATCAATTTATCCTCATCCCTCATCTCTCTTGTCCTTTACCTGCCTCTGTGTTGCTTTTCAGAGTCTCAGCATTTGCAGGGATATTCATTTTACCTCAATTTTGGGAGCTTGGGTTCATATTTTGAATTTTTTTTTGTTTCCTCTACTTCTGGCATCAGAAGGAATTTCATGGGAGAGTGCAAATTGCCGAGACAAACAACTTGTTTTGTTTTGAAGGGCTGTTCCAAAGCAGTTTGGTCAGATTTTTCCTGAAAAAAACCAAAAAACCTCCTTGCTGCAGGGAATTTGGGGCAAAAAAGAAAGCAGAAATGTCCCCAAAACCACATGGTGATATTTGATTTATTATAACTTAGATTAATTAATTGGAGAGGAATTCTGTGCAGGGAAAAAACCAAAAATTTGGTACCTGGCAAGTGAAGGGGAGGGAAAGGAAATATTTAGAGGTCAGAGCAAATGGGCTCTGAGGGGCATGGGGGGGGTCTGGAAAGAAAATTTAAACAAATAAATCCATTATTTATAAATATATTGCTGTTATAGCCAAATAAATTGGGATTTTGGGGTTGTTGAACCTGTTTTGGTTGATGGTGAGAGCAAAAGATGCTTCTCAGCTGGGGCAAAAATGATTTTATTTCACTCCTAATTGTTCTGGATCCATCTGTGGGATTTAATTTGGCTTTGGCGAGTCAGGAAGACCTGGAAGTAAAAAAAATCCTATGGGAAGTTTTGTTCCTAAACTGCAGAACAGGAATGATTTTTGTTCCCCCATCCCTGAAGGGGAATCCAGGGACACAATTCCCAGGGGATGCTGCTGAGGTGAGGAGAGGAAAGATTTTGGAAACCCCAAACCAAAGAGTTTGAGTCTGTTCTGCCTTTGAGGCCAAAATGTCCCTTGGTTCCTGCCTGGGAGCTCAGCAAGGGCCTTTCTGTGGGGTTTGTGTGGGGTTTGTGTGGGGCCAGGGTAGGAAATGTCATTTCTGTGGGGTTTGTGTGGGGTTTGTGTGGGGCCAGGTAGGAAATTCCATTTCTGTGGGGTTTGTGTGGGGTTTGTGTGGGGCCAGGGTAGGAAATTCCATTTCTGTGGGGTTTGTGTGGGGTTTGTGGGGGGTTTGTGTGGGGCCAGGTAGGAAATGTCATTTCTGTGGGGTTTGTGTGGGGTTTGTGTGGGGCCAGGGCAGGAAATTCCATTTCTGTGGGGTTTGTGTGGGGTTTATGTGGGGTTTGTGTGAGGCCAGGGTAGGAAATGTCCTTTCTGTGGGGTTTGTATGGGGTTTGTGTGAGGCCAGGGTAGGAAATGTCCTTTCTGTGGGGTTTGTTTGGGGTTTGTGTGGGGCCAGGGTAGGAAATTCCACTTCTGTGGGGTTTGTGTGGGGTTTGTATGGGGTTTGTGTGGGGCCAGGTAGGAAATTCCATTTCTGTGGGGTTTGTGTGAGGTTTGTGTGGGGCCAGGTAGAAAATGTCATTTCTGTGGGGTTTGTGTGGGGTTTGTGTGAGGTTTGTGTGAGGCCAGGGTAGGAAATGTCATTTCTGTGGGTTTTGTGTGGGGTTTGTGTGGGGCCAGGGTAGGAAATTCCATTTCTGTGGGTTTTGTGTGGGGTTTGTGTGGCACCAGGGCTGCAAATGCCTCTTGTGTGAGGTTTGTGTGACCCTAAAGCTGAAAATGCCACTTTTGTGGGGTTTGTGTAGTGCCAGGGCTGCAAATGCTGCTTTTGTGGGGTTTGTGTAGTGCCAGGGCTGCAAATGCCACTTCTGTGGGGTTTGTGTGGATCTAGAGCAGGAAATGCCACTTTTGTGGGGTTTTCTGTGGGGTTTGTAGGAGTCTAGAGCAGGAGATGCATTTTCTATGGGGTTTGTGTGGGATTTGTTTGGCACCAGGGTAGGAAATGCCACTTGTGTGGGGTTCCTGTGGGACTGGAACTGGAAATGCCATTTCTGTGGGGTTTATGTGGGACTAGAACAGGAAATGCCATTTCTGTGGGGTTTGTGTGGGGTTTGTGTGACCCTAGAGCTGAAAATGCCACTTTTGTGGGGTTTGTGTAGGACCAGGGCTCCAAATGCTGCTTGTGTGGGGTTTGTGTGGGACTAGGGTAGGAAATGCCACTTCTGTGGGGTTTGTGTTGGGTTTCTGTGGGGTTTGTAGGGATCTAGAGCAGGAGATGCCATTTTTGTGGGGTTTGTGTGGGATTTGTTTGGCACCAGGGCAGCAAATGCCAATTTTGTGGGGTTATTGTGGGGTTCCTGTGGGGTTTGTGTGGCACTAGAACAGGAAATGCCATTTCTGTGGGGTTTGTGTGGGACTAGAACAGGGAATGCCATTTTTGTGGGGTTTCTGTGACCCCAGAGCTGCAAATGCCACTTGTGTGGAATTTTTGCTCATGGGGGGCTGCAGGAACAGCTCCTTTCCCTCCTCTTGTAATTCCCTGCTCCATTTCCAGCACCCCAAGGATGGAGGATAGAAATAACACGATAATTATCCTGTAGGAAAATGGGAATAACCCCAGAGCTCAGAGGAGTCCTGGAGCCCTCACCTGGGGTGACTGAATTCCTAAAATCCAGAATCCAGCTGGAGCTCAGCCTGTCCTGGATCAGGAGTGCAGCAGCTCGGGACAAAACTACACAAAAACTCTGGGGTGGGAGGCTGCACCTGGCAGGGCTGATTTTCCTTTTGCCACGGGAATTTTGGGGTGCCTGGTCCCTCCTGAGTCCATCAGCTCCTGAGCTGAGCACTTCCCAGGGCTGGCTCCTGGTGGGATGTGATCCCTTGGGAAGGTTTTCCAAATATAATATATAATAT
>JAOTQP010000929.1:1484603-1494837 GCA_026413545.1 Cichladusa arquata
CCCTCTGCAGCTCTCCTGGAGCCCCTTCAGGCCCTGCAAGGGGCTCTGAGCTCTGCCTGGAGCCTTCTCCTCTCCAGGGGAGCACCCCCAGCTCTCACTTTGCTGAAGCCTCTGCAGAGATGGGACATGATGGAATTGCAGACCCACCATTCCCAGGTATCCCAGTGTGATCCTGTGGCTCAGACAGGGACAGAGGAGGGGGACAGAGCTCTCACTCACTTTGTAAAAGTCTGTAGGGACTCAGCTCAGGGTGTGAAATGCCCTGTCCTGGGGGGTTCTGAGTTCAGATCCTCTGCTCTGGGGGCTGTGCCTGAAATCTGTGCAGATTCATTGGAATGCTCTGGGTGCTGGTGAAGCTGTGGGGCTGCAGCACAGTGAACTCACGCTGAACCATGAGCGTGGGCTGGGCTCAGCCCCCGGGTTCTTTCAAATCCTGCCCTGAAAAGGAGCCTGTGTGTTCCAGGGGCAGCAGGGGCCAGCTCTGGCCATGTCTGTCACAGCCGTGCCTCCATCACTGTCACAGCCCTGTCCTGATCCCTGTCACAGCCCTGTCCCTGTCCCTGTCACAGCCCTGTCCCTGTCACAGCCCTGTCCTGATCCCTGTCACAGCCCTGCCCCTGTCCCTGTCACAGCCCTGTCCCAATCCCTGTCACAGCCCTGTCCCAATCCCTGTCACAGCCCTGCCCCTGTCCCTGTCACAGCCCTGTCCCTGTCACAGCCCTGTCCCAATCCCTGTCACAGCCCTGTCCCTGTCACAGCCCTGTCCCAATCCCTGTTACAGCCCTGTCCTGATCCCTGTCACAGCCCTGTCCCAATCCCTGTCACAGCCCTGTCCTGGTCCCTGTCACAGCCCTGTCCTGATCCCTGTCACAGCCCTGTCCCTGTCACAGCCCTTTCCTGATCCCTGTCACAGCCCTGTCCCAATCCCTGTCACAGCCCTGTCCCTGTCACAGCCCTGTCCCAATCCCTGTCACAGCCCTGTTCTTAACCCTGTCCTAGCCCTGTCCTGATCCCTGTCACAGCCATGTCCTTGTCACATCCATGTCCTTGTCACAGACCTGTCCCGATCCCTGTCCCTATCCATATCACAGCCTTGTCCCTATCCGTGTCACAGCCCTGTCCCTATTCCTGTCACCCCTGCCTTGATCCCTGTCCCGATCCTGTCCCCATCCTGTCCCTGTCCCTGTCACAGCCCTGTCCCTGTCCCTGTCCCTGTCCCAGCCCTGCCTCGCTCAGGGCCTGGCCACAGGGAGAGCTAAACGTTACAAACCAGGCTGAACTTTCCTGCTGAACCATTCAACCTCCTCTTCCTGCTCACAGCAAAAAGCAGTGGGGGGGGTGTGATGAAAACAAATCCCAAATTCAGGGCTGAAAGCACCTTAAAGCTGGGATTAAATCCAAGCAAGTCTCTGCTGCTGCTCTGGGAATTGCTGTGCAGCTGGAAGGCAGCCCTGCACTGCCTGGGGGGGGTGACAGTGCCAAGGCCTGGCTTGGGGACATCTGTGGGACCCGGGATGTTTGGGATGTCCCTCAGCAGCAGTGGGAGCAGAGCCCTGGGAGCCCAGCCCAGCTGGGCACAGCCCAGGAGGGGATCCCACAAGGAGCAGGGATGGGATCAGGGATGGGATCAGGGGTGGGATCAGGGATGGGATCAGGGATGGGATCCCACAAAGAGCAGGGATGGGATCCCACATGGAGCAGGGATGGGATCAGGGATGGGATCAGGGAGGGGATCAGGGATGGGATCAGGGTTGGGATCAGGGATGGGATCCCACAAGGAGCAGGGATGGGATAAGGGATGGGATCAGGGATGTGATCAGGGATGGGATCAGGGTTGGGATCAGGGATGGGATCAGGGTTGGGATCAGGGATGGGATCAGGGTTGGGTTCAGGGATGTGATCAGGGAGGGGATCAGGGTTGGGATCAGGGATGGGATCACGGTTGGGATCAGGGAGGGGATCAGGGAGGGGATCCCACAAGGAGCAGGCTTGGTGGCAATAATGGGAGCTCGCTTTGTGCAGCTCAGGCATTTCCCAGACGCCTCACAGTGCACTTTCCTGTTAATTGGCCTAATTAGGCAGGGAAGGAAGGCATCTCACCAGCAGGACTAACAGCCGAGAAATGGCATTTCACTTGGAGCCCTCTAAGTCCTGCTCCCTGCAGTCACCCGGGAGAACTCTGATTTTCCAGCTGTCACAAACCCGCGCCAAGCCACGACCGGAGCCATCCAAAAGCAGAAGTCATTTGGGAGAATCCGAGCCTTAATCTCGAGTTTAATCCCCTTGTGTAAGGCACGCAGCGCTGCTCACCCACCCACGGCTGCGGGCTTTAATCCGGGCTCTTCCCGGCCCCCATTTGCAACTCCAGCACTCGAAACCCTTGAAAAGCAGAAATTCCCGCGGCCACTTCATCCCCGAGCGCCCTCGGCGCTTTTGTGCCGCCGGTAACCCGGGGGAAGCCTGGGGATTATCCGGAGCTCTGAAAACAAGAGCGGCTGTCTCCCCTCGGCAAAGGAAAAGGGATTAACTCCTTGCTGGAAGCAAATTAATTCAGCCAAAACATCATCAGCTCACCTCCAGCAGGTCACCGAGGGCTCGTGAAGTGGCTCAGTGGCTCTATGACCCCGCTGCTCCTTTATTTTTTGGTGCCTGGATATAAAATTCTGCTGGCCCGTACTGAGATTTTTGGGCAAAGGCCACTGGGATCTGGGCTTGCTTTTAAAAATTCAAATAATAATTAAGAAGGAATGGATTTGATTTGGGTTTTCTCAGGCCATGGGTTGAATCTTGAGGTGGCCATCTCCCCTTGGCAAAGGACAATGGATTAACTCCTTCCCTGCAAACACAAAATTCACCCAAAACATCAGCAGCTCACCTGCAGCAGGTCACCGAGGGCTGAGGAAGTGACTCAGTGGCTGAGTGACCTCACTGCTCTTTTTTTTTAACTTCTGGAAGCAAAATTCTGCCAGCCCATACCAAAATTTCTGGGCTCAGCAACCTCTGGGATCTGGGCTTGCTTTTAAAAATTCAAATAATAATTAAGAAGAAATGGATTGGGCTGGGTTTTCTCAGGCCATGGGTTGAATTTTGAGGTGGCAAAAATATTTATATCCCTGGAGCGCTGCTCCTGGAAAATCGACAGGAATTTTCTCTCCCTGCCCTTGGGAAGGCCTGGGGTTTGGAGAGGGCTTTGCTGATGGCTTGGATGGTCTGAGGAATGCAGAAATTCCCCACAAAGGATCAGCCTGGCTCTTCTGTGGTGTGCTCAGCTTCCCCAAGGAAATCCCATCCAAACATTTGCTGCCAGCACCGTCCGTGAGCTCCCACACCCCAGCAGCTGCTCTGGGAACAAACCCTTCACTCCTTGGATTATTCTGAATTTTATTCCCTTTTTTCCCCAGCCCTGTGCCGGGGCAGGAGGTTTTTCTTTGGAATCAGGAGTGGCTCAGTCCATGGGGTCGGTGGATTTTGGGGCTGGGAACACAAAACTGCCCCGGGGTCACTGAACACCCCAGGGAGGGGAAGGGCTTTGGATCCTCCCCAGCTCGGGAATTCCAAAGCTGGAATTCAAAACTCGGGAATTCCAGCCTGGAATTCCAAAGCCTGGAGGCTCCAGGGTCACTGCAGGGTTGTTTGAAGGGAAAAGTGGAATTGGCACAACCAGGGAAGGGGATCCAGTGGAGAATCTGAGTTGTGAAATTGGCTTTTAGTGTGCAGTTCATGCAGTGAATCAGACATAAAACATAGCCATATAGAGGTATTTTATAGATAGAATTTCATATTTATAATATAAATTTTTACACTTATATTTTATATTATATAGTATATAATAATATAATAAAATTTAAAATATGTATTATATAATAATATAATATATATAATAGGTTATATAGTCGATTGTACTATATAATATACGATATATAATATGAACACTTTCTTATAGCATACTGCTATAAATAAGATATCAGTAAGTTACAAAAATAGAAATATTAAAATATATATTTAAATATAAAATAGTAATAATAATAGTGATGTATGAGTGTACAATGTATCTATACTGTATAATACATGTATAAATGTATTTTGCTCCCTATTTTTGGCATTTCGGGAAGGACACGGACTAGGGCTGGGGGAGGGAAATGAGCTCCAAGCGGGAGCGGGAGGGCTGAAATCAACCCCCAAATCTGGCTGGAAAACAAACAAAAAGCAGTTTTTTTAAAAAAGAGGGAGATTTGCAGCCCCTGCCCAGATGGTCACCGCAGGGTCCCGCGGGGAGCGGGGATGGAAAGCGGGAAATGAGGGGATTTTAATTCCTGCCATCATCACCATCCTGTCAGCTCGGCGCTGGGAGAACAATCAGCAGCTGACTCTGATGGGACATTTCGCGGTTGCCATTGGAAACGTTCGCGGCTCCTTCCAAAAACCCCGAGCCGGGGGAAGGATGCGAACGCCGAGTGCTGAGCACGAGATTCCTGCTCGCTTTCCAGCAGGGATTTTTTTTTTTTTTTTTTTTTTCTTCCTGGGGGTCATTTGAGGATAAAACCAGACAATGATTGATCCGGGGCAAAGTGGCTCCATCTGGCTCGGGGATCCGAATGTTTTGCGCCGTTTTCCCAGGTAGTTTTCCCGGTTAAGGAGCTCAGTTCTATCCCTAAAATAGAATTTTAGATTTGTGAGAGAGGCTGAAAATCCCCGGTGGTTTCAGCAGAGCTCCGTGCTAGTGATACAGAAACATTTTTAATTGCAACCCTCTGCTCTTAACAGCCTTTCATCCACGTGTTCCGTTTTTTCTGCATCCTTAAAAGACTCCTTTTGGATGTCTTGTGGCAGAAATGACTCATCTCACCTGACACGAGGAGGGAGAAAACCGGAGCCTGCTTTTTTCCCTGCCTCCTTTCCTTCTGATCTCGGAATTTATAATTCCTGTGCTGTGTTTAAAGCCTCAGCATCCCTCAATTACAGCGTGGGGAAAAGAAAACAACCCCGGGGTGGGGGAGAGGAGAGGGGGGAAGGAAAGGCAGAGGGGTCTGCGAGGGGTTTAGGGCTGCTGGTGGGGTTTAGGGTCAGCTTTGGGTTTGTCCCTCTGTTTATACCCCTCAAGTGCCCTCTGTGCCAAGAAAACCCACAGGGAGGGGAAGGAGAAAAGGGAAAGAGAAAGGGAGAGGGGAGAGGAAAGGAAAAGGGGAGAGGAAAAGGGAAAGAAAGAGGGGAGAGGAAAATGGGAGAAAGGAAAAGGGGAGAGGGAAAGGGAAAGGGGAGAAGAAAACTGGAATAGAAAAGAGAAAGGGAGAAGGGGATAGGAAAAGGGAAAAAGGGGAGAGGGGAAATGAAAAAGGAAAGAAAAGGGTGTGTTTAGAATTTGCCCATTTTTCCCTGCAAAACTCCAAGCATTGGAGGTCACTTGGAGGGAATGACAAAGAGCTGGAGCTCGGAGGAACCTTTTAGGGGTCATTGAGTCCAAGCCCCTTGATGAGCAGGGCCCCCTTCCCCCAAACCAGGTTCTCAGAGCCAACCTGGCCTTGAATTTTTCCAGGGATGGGGCAGCCACAGCTTCTCAGAGCACCCTGTGCCAGTGTCTGACCACCCTCACAGTAAAAAAACTCTTCCCTGGGTATTTCCAGGTTTGGGACATCCCATGCCAGCCTTTGACCACCCTCATTACAAAAAAAAAACCTCCTTTCACCAAATCCCCCCAAACTGCTCCTGTTTCCCCCCTCCCACAGCTCAAGCTGCTGGCAGACAAAACGTGTATTTTTATTTCTTCCCCCCTTCACCTGACATCTTTTGGTTTGTATTCCTGTGGCCTGAGTGCTGAAATAAAGCCCCAAATCCCAAAATATCCCTTTCCTGGCAGTGACCTCACCTCCGCTGCGGTGACAGCGGCACCGGGGGGGACATTCAGCCCTCACATGCCTGAATAACCCCAGCGTTTCAAATTTCCCCTCCCTGCTCTCCTGAGTGCCTCACAATTATCCCCAGCCCTTCAGATTCTGGCTGAGTCAGGCTGCTTGGGAGGCAAATGTTGGAATATTCGGGGGTTAATTAGTGCTTTATGTAATTAGTACTTTCTAAGGGCTGAGTGTTGTTTTCTGGCCTGGGGGATGTCTTGGGATGCTCCAGCTCCTCCTCCAGGGCTGCTGAGCAGCCAAAGTCCACTGGGAATTGTCACAGGTCACCCCTGTCCCCAGAGTGGGGGGGGCAGTGGCTTTGAAGCAGCTTTTGGTTGGAATTTGGGATGGATTCCATCCCTTTGAATTCTAGAACTGGGATTTGGGGTGGATTCCATTCCTTTGTATCCCAGAATTGGAATTCAGGGTGGATTCCATGCTTTTGAATTCCAGAACTGGAATTCAGGATTGATTCCATCCCTTTGAGCTCCAGAACTGGGATTCAGGGTGGATTCCACTCCTTTGAATTCCAGAACTGAATTCCAGAATTGGAATTTGAGATGAATTCCATCCCTTTGAGCTCCAGAATTGGAATTCAGGATGGATTCCATCCCTTTGAATTCCAGAATTGAATTCCAGAATTGGAATTTATGATGGATTCCATCCCTTTCAATTCCAGAACTGGAATTCAGGATGGATTCCATCCCTTTGAACTCCAGAACTGGAATTCAGGGTGGATTCCATCCCTTTCAATCCCAGAATTGGAATTTGGGATGGAATCCATCCCTTTGAATTCCAGAATTGGGATTTTGGGTGGATTCCATCCCTTTCAATCCCAGAATTGAATTCCAGAATTGGAATTCAGGATGGATTCCATCCCTTCAAATTCCAGAATTGGAATTCAGGATGGATTCCATCCCTTGAGCTCCAGAATTTGGATTCAGGATGGATTCCATTCCTTTCAATTCCAGAACTGGAATTCAGGATGGATTCCATCCCTTTCAATTCCAGAATTGAATTCTAGAATTGGGATTTGGGATGGATTCCATTCCTTTCAATCCCATAACTGGAATTCAGGATGGATTCCTGGAGCCCCCCCAGCCCTTGCTGAGCTTTGTGCTCTCCCAGGAGCTCAGGCTTGGAAAAGCCCCCTGGAATCTCCAGGTGCCAGGGGAAGGGAGGAGCGGGGCTGCTGCTCTCCTAGAATTTCTTTTCTGTAATTATTGTATTATTGCTTTTCTGTAGTTATTGATGTAATCATAGAATTGGAAATTGGGAATTGAACTCATCTGGGACATCTTTCAGTGGGAAAATCCACAGAGTCACACCTGTGTCGCCAAAGCTGTGGGAAAACAAAAAAACCTCTCCAACAGCATTTTTAGTGTTAGAAAATCGAGAATTTGCTTTATTCTGGTCAGGATGTGCAACAGAAATCATTTCATCCTCACTTTGCTGGGTTGTGCAGGAAAATCATCCCATCCCACATGGATTTATCCATGAAAAACCCAGAGAAATTCTCATTCATTGGTCCCAAATTACCCAACTCTTAGTGTTTGGGTTCCTATCAATCATTGACAATTTAGGCTTTCATTTTGTTCTTTATTTAAGTTAATTTTGCGTTGCTCCTGACCTGGAAATATTTGGGAAAAGAGCACAAAGAGCTGTTGTTAATGTCTGCCAGAAATTCCTAAATTTTGCAGAAATTTACTGTGGGCTTGCAAGAAAAGATTCTGTGAAGAGTTGAACTCCTCAGCCCTCACTTGGGGAACGAATCCTTTGAGGAGAATCTTCAGTTCCCTCCCCCTGGGCAAAGACAAACAACTCCCTGACTAAAATTAGATAAAAATTTAAAAATTTGATTAATTTCCAACCCTGGGAGTGGGATATCCTGGAATATTGGAGTTGGATCCACAGGATAATTTTGGCTTTTTGCACCTCTGGCCCTGATTAAGGACCTTACTAATGACAGCTTTTTTATAATTTACTTATTTTAAATTAATTAAAATTATTTATTTCATTATTAAAAATTAAAATGTCTTTAACTTTTTTTTAATATTTCAATTTAAAAGCTTTGGGGCTGTTTTCTTTCAGGTCTCTTCTTCATTCCCACTGCTCCTGGACGTGCCAGGCTGAATTTATCCTGGAATGGTGTCCAGGACTTTTCCCTGACAATCCTGCCCTAATTTCTGTTGGATTTTTCCACAGAAATTCTGCTCTGACCCCCATTTTGCCCCCTTGATTTACACTTTTTTAAGGAGTGGCTCCTTTTGGTTTATTTCAGAAGTATCAGCACCTCAAGATGCAGCAACCATTTTGATTAAAGGTTTAGATTTTAAATTAAAGGCTCAAATTAAAGGTTTTGAAGGAAAAAAAAGGAGTTGTTTTCTGTTCTTTATGCAAAATTTGGGGATTTCTGGCAGAGATTAATAACAGCTCTTTGCACTGTTTGCCCAAATATTTCATGGTTAGAAGCAACAGAAAATAAGGTAAAATAAAAAATAAAATGAAAGCTGGAATTAAAATAATTGGAGTTACCTGTAGGGAGTAACTCCTGGAGTCAGGAACATAGACCTGGCCACGAGGCTTTTCTAGAAACAATTATTGAACATGAAAATGTGAAAATGTTCTTTTTCCTCTCATTTTGGGGGGATCTGGGCTGGGGGTGAGGAGGAGGATGAGCAGAGGGAGAAAAAAAAAAGAGGGAAGATGATACTGAGATGTTCATTTGTCTTTATTTGTTTAATTAACTCCTGGCTAATGAGGACAGATTTGGTTTCTCTCTCTCTGGGTTGCTCCAGGGGAGGAATCCAGAGCCTGGTGGTTGATCCCAGGGGGATCAGGATGGATCTTCTTGGGCAACCAGGAGCCAAAGTGAGGAAAATGCCCATTCCTTCAGGGCAGGGCAGAGCCTGCAGGGTGTGTGTCCCCTGGTGCCACCTGGGGTGTGACACGTGAGTTTGTGTCCCTTGGTGTCACTGGAGGTGTGACACTTGAATTTGTGTCCCCTGGTGTCACTGGAAGTGTGGAGGAACTGAGTTTGTGTCCCCTGGTGCCACTTGGGGTGTGACACGTGAGTTTGTGTCCCCTGATGTCACTGGAAGTGTGGAGGAACTGAATTGGTGTCCCCTGATGTCACTTAGGGTGTGACATGTGAGTTTGTGTCCCCCAGTGTCACTCAGGGTATGGGGGAATTGAGTGTGTGTCCCCGGGTGCCACTTGGGGTGTGACACTTGAATTTGTGTCCCCTGGTGCCACTGGGGGTGTGACAGGTGAGTTTGTGTCCCCTGGTGTTACTGGGCTGTGGGGGAATTGAGTTTTTGTCCCTTGGTGCCACTTGGGGTGTGACATTTGAGTTTGTGTCCCCTGCTGTCACTGGAGGTGTGACACTTGAATTTGTGTCCCCTGGTGTCACTTGTGGTGTGACACGTGAGTTTGTGTCCCCTGTTTCACTCAGGATGTGACACCTGAATTTGTGTCCCCTGCTGTCACTTGGGGTGTGGGGAATTGAGATTTCAAGTTCAGAGCTGCTGGGAAGTTCCAGAACCCACCTCAGGCACTCAGGAAAACCCCTCGGTGTTCAAAGGAAAATGACAAGTGCCACTGTGTGAAACTCTTTTCTCATATTTGACTTCACTAAAATGATATTGCTGAAATTTCATTTCACTGAAATTTCGGTGGTAGCAGAGGTATCATTGAGAGTTTGCCAGATTTTCAGTCAATGAACCCTAAGAAATATTTGCTATTAACCCTAAGAATAATTTGCTGATCAGTGGAGATCCCTGGGGCTGAGCACAGGCTGCTGTCCCAGAAGAGCTCTGCAGCTTCTGATGGGAGGAGAATTCCCTCTTAATAATCCCTTGGATGCTGCACAAGGGACCCATGGAAGGTCCTTGTTTGTGACCAGGACTTTGCAGGGTTTGGGGGAGGCCAGGAATGTTTTGGGATCATTTTGAACATTTTGCCAAACAGGTTCTGATGCTCCAGGAGAGCCCCTGCACCAGCACAGAGGCTCCAAATCCACACTGATCCTTTGATTTAGCATCTTTTTATACTTTATTCTAAAACTCAATGGCAGTGCAGGGGGAAAAGAGCTGAAGTTGCTGCTTTGGTGAATGTGTCAGTTCCCATTTGCAAATCACCCATTTCTGAATTCACCCAGCAGGGCTGGAGCATCTGATGCCATCCTGTGCCACGGGGCTGCTGTCACCCTGAGGAGCTGCCAGGCTGGGACAGGAGGGCTCTGGGTCAGTGCCAGGGTTTATCAGGCAACTCTCTCCTCTCCTCTCCTCTCCTCTCCTCTCCTCTCCTCTCCTCTCCTCTCCTCTCCTCTCCTCTCCTCTCCTCTC
>JAOTQP010000929.1:1497871-1509735 GCA_026413545.1 Cichladusa arquata
AAAGGGGAAAGGAAAGGGAAAGGAAAGGAAAGGAAAGGAAAGGAAAGGAAAGGAAAGGAAAGGAAAGGGCTCTGTGCTGTGGCTGTGCAGGAATTCCCAGTGGATCCGTCCATGGGGCAGCAGGACAGAGGCCCCAGCTGGATTTGGTGCCTGGATTGTGCCTGAGGCTCTCCCTGGGGATTTGGGGGTCCTGTGCAGCTCGGAATGTTCTGGGATTCCCTGAAAAAAAAAAAGTGGTTCCAGGGCTGAGAACAACCAAAGGGAGCTGAAATCAGTGCAGGATCCAAGTGGATAAATGGAATTGTCAGGAGTAGATTGGTGCTGAATTCTTGGAATTTTATTGGCAGAGTTTCGGGGGTTCCTTTTCCTTCTTTTTCTATGAAGGAATTGCTTTATTTATTTTTTTTTCATGTGTAATGTCTCTTGTTGCTTTCTCTGTGTTTATATAGTAATCTCTGCAAGAGATAGATGGAAAATTGTTCCTATATTTATATTTATATTTTAAATTATTTTTATATTTTTATATTTTTGTCTTTTTATGTTTTTATATTTCCATCTCTATCTCATACCTGTGAATCCCCCCTTCCATGAATAATTTATCCCAGCCTGCCTGGCACTTCCTACAGATTACTCTGAATTCCAGGAAAGCGTTGCACAAAGAGTGAGAAATCCAAAAGATTAAATAAAAGAGAAGGAAAAAAAGTCATTCAATGTCACCAGAGGAACGTGTGTGGGAATAATAAACCCAGTGTCACTGCAGGGGGAGGTGACAGCTCCTCACCTGTCACTGGGGGGAGGGTGACACTGATTTTCCCCCTCTTTTCCCTCTTTTCCCTCTTTTCCCTCTTTTCCCTCTTTTCCCTCTTTTCCCTCTTTTCCCTCTTTTCCCTCTTTTTTCCCTCCCCAGTGTGGTCACCCCAGTGCTGTCCCCACTCCCTGCAATCCCAGCAGGATTAAATGGTGGGATTTTAATCACTGGGAGTTTAGAATCATTTGTATCATTTCAATAATTGGGATTTTAGACTAATAGGGATTTTAGACTATTGGGGATTTTAGCAGCTGCCCAGCCTCTCGTGGAGCTCTTCCTGTGGAAGGCCTGGAATTGCTGTGTCAGAGGATCCAAACCTTCTGATGCTGCTGCTAATTTTAGGTAGTGATTAAAAATAATGTTATTTATAAATGAGCTGCCCTTGCTGAACTCCAGCCTGGGATCACAAAGTCCTGAAGGGTGGAAAAACCCTCTGAGGTCATTGAGTTCCTTTTTCCTTTTTCCTTTTTCCCTTTTCCCTTTTCCCTTTTTCCTTTTCCCTTTTTCCTTTTAATTTTCCTTTTGCTTTTCCTTTTCCCTTCCTTTTCCCTTCATCAGAATTTCCTCTGAGTGTTGTTCAGAGCATCTCTGGTGGAGCTGTGGCCGTGTTGAGTTCAGAATTTAGAATTTAATTTAAATTCTACTCGGAATTCAGGCTGTGCTGAGGACAAATCCAGCTTTAGTCGATTTTTCCCTTCTCATTCCTGATTTCTCCAGGGTTGGGATCACAGGATTCTGAAGGATTGGACAATCCAGCTTTAGATTATTTTTTCCTTCTCATTCCTGATTTCTTTTGGAAAATCATGGTTTTCCAAGTGGATTTGCTGGCACTGAGTTATTTTCAGCTCTGTTTGTAGCACTGTGGTGAAACCTGAAATCTTAATTCTACTGCTGGAAATATCTTCATTGAAAGTTCAGATCTTCCAGTCTTTCCCATTTATTTCCCCTGGAACATTTCCCAGCCGAGGGCAGCTCCTGCTGGGAGGCTCAGGGAGAGCCCAGGGTAGCACTGGGGGCACTGATTCTGATTTATTTCTGATTTATTGTTTCTTTCCAGACCTCAAACACCTCCTGGATGCTTCCCAGTCTCTGCCCTGGAGACGCCCCAGCCCCAAGGCCAGAGCATGAAGTAAGCCTTGGCTTCTGCTGCTCCAGACAAAACATTCCCAACATTAAATAGATTTTAGAGGGAAAAGAGGAGTTTTAGGATGAAAATGGAGGTGCCATGGCCATGCCCTGACAGCTGAGCCTGGGGGATGGGAACAATTTGAGGATCATTTGAGGGCCACCTCGTTAATTAAACTGGTTTTTTTAATAATCTGCCGAGATTCCAGTTGGAAATGGGAGAGGAATTGTTCTTTAGGAGCAGCCTCTGGCCTCTGCCCATCCCCTGGGGGGAGAGGAGGGCACAGAGGGGACTCAGCTCCCCTGGGATCCGTTTTGGGGGCAGTGGAGGATGGAAATGGGATGTGAGTCCCAGAATGGGGTGTGAGGGACCCCGGGGGTCACTCCCAGAGCTCCGGGCACAGGATTGTGTCCAATGGCTCTGGAATGTCCCAGGGAGGAGACTCCAGCCCCTCTGGGCTCTGCCCAGGCAATTAGCAAGGGTAATTAAATTAATTAAACATCTCCTCATCCCCTCCACGGCTCTATGGACTGGAAAAAGCTGCAGGGATTTTATTGCTAAAAGCTGCTTTCAAATCTGTGATATTCTAAAGGTGAAGCTCTTTGGATTCCTGGCTGTGGAATAAATAATTTCCAGGCTCCTTTAGCAAATATTTCATGGAATGGCTGGGTTGGAAAGGACCTAAAATTCCTGAATTGAATTCCAGGACCAGGAGTGACTCTGCACTGTGATCATTTCCTTCCTGCCAGGGTGGGGATGGCAGCTGTGATTTTGGTGGGATAAATACAATTATCACCCTTTGGGATAAGGAATATCCCCCTGCTCTGGGCATAAAAATCGAAAAATCACTTTTTATCCATGGGCATCTTCAGGAAAAACAGCAACCAGCTGGGGCTGCTTTATTCCCTGATGTCTCACAGGGCTGGGAGTTTCTCTTCCTCTTCCCTGATTTCTCTTGATTTTCCTCTCCAGCTCCTCAGAACCTCCCAGCCCCCAGAGCCTTCCCCTCCACACATGAATTTATTCCTCCCTCCAGGATTGATCCCAAACCTCTTTCAAGTCTTGAGCCCTTCTGAAGATGCTGAGCCGCCATTAAGTTGTTTTCTTTCTTTAAAAATTTTATTTTCCTTAATCTCATTCTGTATCACAATGTGATTTTCCTTTATTTGATAATTGACATGAACCATGTCCTGCAAAGAGTCCAGCTCAGAAATTCAGCATTTTTGTGGTTTCCTTGCTTTGTTTCAGCAAAGATTTGCTCTGTTTGTTGGTTTTTAAAATGTCTTTCAGCAGCACAATTATTACACAAATTGAAGAGGGTCTGAGCTGTTTGGTGAGAGGAGGAGGAGGTTTAAAAATGTTCTTTCAGCACCTTAAAATATAAAACCCCAGAGCAGCATGTGGTGGGATTGTGTCCTGCTTCCAGCTGGATTCTCACTTCTCCTCATTGATAAAGTGGGTGGAAGTTTCTGCTTAAATATTAATAATTAAACAAGCAACAAAAAAATGGAAGAGAAAGGATTAAAAAAAAATCTCCTTCAAGGCAGGATGGCTGGGGCTTGGAGCAAGCTGGGATAGGGAAGGGGTGGAACAAGATGGATTTTAAAGATCTTTTCTTAAAAATTGGAAAAGTTTCTTCTCAGCAGGCTGAGAAGTCGGAATTTTAAAGCCAATCCCCTGCTTTAATCCTGCCCAGCGAGTTCTGAGCTCCCAGGGCTGGCACCTGAGTAATTCTGCAGCCCTGGAATCACTCACTGAATAAATCAATTAACCCTGAGCTCCCAGGAAGGCTCTGGAACAGCAGCTGCAGGGATGTTTAATGCCCCAAAGGCAAAAACAAAGGGTCCTGCTGGTCTGGGCAGGTCCCTTTTGGACTGTTTTGGTCCCCTTTGGTCTCCTCAGATCCTTTGTGGTCTCTTCTGGCCCCTTTTGGTCCCTTCTGATCCTTTTTGGTCTGGTCAGGTCCTTTCTGGTCTCTTCTGGTACCTTTTGGACTGTTCTGGTCCTTTTGGGTCCCTTCTTGTCTCTTTTTGTCTGCTCAGACTCTTTCTGGTCTTCTCAGATCCTTTTTGGTCCCTTCTGGCCCCTTTTGGCCTCCTCAGATTCTTTTTGGTCTGTTCAGATCCCTGTTGGTCACTTCTGGTCCCTTGTGTTCTGCTCAGGTTCCTTTGGTCTGTTCAGGTCCTTTTTGTTCCATTCAGGTCTCTTTTGGTCTCCTCAAATCCCTTTTGATCTCTTCTGGTCCCTTTTGGTCTGTTCTGGTCCTTTCTGGTCTCCTCAGATCCTTTTTGGTCTCTTCTGGTCCCATTTTGTCTGTTCAGATCCCTTTTGGTCTGGTCTTTTTTGGTCTCTTCTTGTCCATTTTGGTTCCTTCTTGTCCCTGTTGGTCTGGTCAGATCCCTTTTGGTCTGTTTTGGTCCCCTTTGGTCTCCCCAAGTCCTTTTGGTCTGTTCAGGTCCCTTTTGGTCCCTTCTGGTCTCTTTTGTTCTGTCCCAGGCTGGTGCTGGATGTCCAGGGCCAAGCAGAGCAGCTTTTCCTTGGGTCAGGAATTAAATTAAATCCAAATTAAATCAGAGAAGGGGATGAGCCACGTGTGTGAAAATAATTAGGGAGGGAAGAATGAAGCCAGTGAGAAAACCCTGCTGAGTGCAGCACTGCAAACAGGGGATGGGGAGGGGCTAAATCCCAAAAATAACCCCAAATCCTGAAAAGTTGTGTTGGGGGGATTTATTCGCATCACAAAAATGGTGAAAGAAAACAGCAAATAGTGCAGGGATGCCCAGGAAAAATGAACTCTGCTGTAAATTCCTTAGAGGAACTTCAGCTGAATAAAAAAAAAGATAAATTTAATCATTAAATTAAGTTTCCAATGCTTGTGAGAGGTCAGTGACTGGAGCTGTGTCAGCTTTGAGGTGCCTGGTGCTTCTCCAAAGATGGGCTGTGGAATTTGGGGTCATTTTGGACATTTTTGGTGTCGCGGTCACAGGAAGGAGGAGTCCAAGTGAGAGCCAGGAATTCCTTCCTTCCCGTTTTTGGGTGATTGTGTTGGGAAAGGAATTTCAGCTCCCTTTTCTCCTCCCTTCCCTCTGCTCCAGGCGCCTCCAGCAGGACCCACTCCCCACCCCGGCCATTAAAGCGTTAATGGCACAGGAGGAAGATTTTTTTTTTTTTCTTTCCTCCGTCTCCCCCTGGAAGTTTGGGAAGCATGTGCCTCGATTTCCAGATAAAGTAGCCATTGATGGGAATCCCGGGAATAAAAGGAGCTTTTCTTTTCCCCCCGGCATTGAGGCTTTGTCCCGGGAGTTGGGTGAATGCGTTTGTGTGTGCGTGTGGAGGGGGTGTAGGAACAGCCCCTGGCAGCAGGAATTTCTTCAGAAACCACTGGAATTCCCCCTAATCCATCTTTTTTACACGCTCTGGAATTGTCACTCCAATTCCTCTGGGTTTTCTGAAGTGTCTGATAGGACAGGGACAGGAGGGAGATAAAATTCCTGCCCTGTGCAAATCACCCCAAACCCTCTCCCAGCATCCCTGAAACTCGTTTGGTTCCGAGTTTTGCCCAGGAGTGTCGATAATTCCAGAGGTTTGTCCTTCCTTTAATTGAGGGAATCTCAGGAATTGTGCTGATCACCTGCTGACATCCAAGCAGGGCACAAATTTAAACTTCTGTGGGGAAGGGGCAGATCCAGGGAGGGAATTTTGTGTCGTTCCAAGGACAGGTGAGCGCAGGTGGGATACTCCACCCTGGTTCTGAAGCAAAGAGAGATTTCTATTTTAAAATATCATAAATACCTGGATAAAATATCATAAATACCTTGATAAAATATCAACTTTCCTAATTAATGAATAGAAATCCAGGATGAGGGAATTTTGTGTAATTCCACAGACAGGTGAGATGCTCCCCCCAATTCTGCAACAAATGGAGATTTCTTATTAAAAAATTATAAATATTTGTGTAAATATCAAGTTTTGTGAGGAAGGAGCAGAAATCCAGGGAGGGAATTTTATGTAGCTCCAGGATGAGGGAATTTTGTGTAATTCCAAGGACAGGTGAGCACAGGTGAGATACTCCCCCCCCACTCTGCAGCAAAGACAGTTTTCTTATTTTAAAAATTATAAATATCTGTGTAAAATATAAGCTTCTGTGAGGAAGGAGCAGAGATCCAGGATGATGGGAAGGCAATATATGGGAAGTATTTTTTGGGGGAAAAAAGAGATTATTTCAGGGAAACATCCACAACTTCCTAGTCCTTGGATTTTCCCCCCTGTGCCTCTCCACCCTCTCCCTCCTGAGTGTTTCCAGCCTCACCTGCTCCTTGTTTTCCATGGGAATTTTACCTGGAAATTTCCTCTGCATCCTACTGGCTCCCTGCCTGCCATGGAGGGGAAATTCAGATGTTTGGTGGAAGCTTTGCAGCCAAATGAGATTAATTTGGAATATTTTTTAGCAGGAATGATGCCTTTGGAGCAGCATTTCTGGTCCTGGCAAGATCAGCAAATTTGGGTGACAATTGTGCAGCCCAGTGATGTTAATTTGCTTTATTTAGAGTCAGTGTTGGGAAATGTGTTAAATCCCAAATCCCTGCATCATTCCCTCACTCTTGTTAATCTTCCTGAGTTTTTAAAAGCATTTCTGGATGGAAAAAGCCAGAAGTGCTTGGAGTTCTCTGCTCTGGGTTTGTCAGGTTAAAACTGTGGAGTAATTAAGGCTGGAAAAAACCATGGAATTATTAACATTGGAAAAAACCTCCAGTGTCACCAAATCCTCCTGCAAATCCCAGTTCCATCCCAGTGGATGGCTGGAAATTGTGACCAAGTGTTTATGCACTTGGCTTTGTTCAAAAATGCAGCTTTTAAACCTGTTTTGGGGCCTGTGAGCAACTTCGAGGGGACAGAATTCCCATGGCTGCCACAATGCCCCAAACACTCTTTTTCTGAGTGAATTTTGGGGGGAAAAAAAACAAATTTCAGCCAAAAATATTTCCCTCCTCCTCCTCCCAGCAGCTGCTCTGGGCTCTGTGGGTTCTCACAGGAGGGGCAGAATTTGACTTCAAGCCACCAAAATAAATGACTTTACCCAAGCTGGGGATGCTGGAGAGTTCCTTTTATTCCCAGATCGTTTTTCCCTGTCCTTTGGGCTGTCCTGGGAGGTTCCTCACCGTGATCCATGCCTGGCCAGGCTGGCAGTGCTGTAACAAAACACCCCAAAATCCCAAAAATACCCAGGGGAAGGGAAAAATAAACCAGAACAGGTCACGGAACAGAGCCCGGCCCAAATATTGAGCAAAAAGCAACCCGGGATAGCAACAGAACGTGCCTGGGTTATTTTCCTGGGAAAAGGGGATATTTTGGAAGGGGTTTGAGGCTCGGTAATTGTGGGTTGAGTGGCTGTAAACAGCCTGGCTGTAATTGAGGCTGTGGGGTCAGGGTTTAATTGCTGTTTCAGGGTTTAATTGCTGTTTTCTGGCTGGGAATAGAAACCTCGGCAGCGCCCCCGGCTCGCTCGGCAGCTCCTGAGGGAGAAATTCCCACTGCAAGGAGCTGTGCAGGAGGATCTGCTCCTCTTCCTCCCCAGCAGGATGGGCAGGGCCAGGGTGTGAGGTTCTAGACCTCCAGTGCTCTAAGGCACCAACTCTGGAGCTCTTGGCTTCTACTTCATCGGGTTATCTTAAATAAGCAAAGCAGCTAATAGTTAAAAAGGTTATTTATTACAAAACACATCTTATTGCAAAGCACATCAGTCTCAAAAGGCAATGGCAAAAAGCAATGGCAGAAGCAGTGGCAAAGCAAAAGCCTGGCAAAGAGCAGATGGCTAAAAGCCCTGGCAAAAGCCAAAGGCTAAAAGCACCAACTCTCCCCAGTACAAACTCTTATATAGGATTTTCCCAACAAGCTAAGACACAAACTCAGACCACCACTCCTCAACCTATTAGAATTCCAGTTTCTTAGCACACCAGGTTATGTATAGAACCACGCATGCAATCTATCTTGTTCTATCTGAAAAATGTAAGCAATATTCTTACTATAGCTCTGTTATGTGTAAGCACTGTCTACAGCTGAGGGCCTGGAGCTTGTATTGAAGATATCAGTGTGTTTCAACCTTCACTAGAACTCACACTGCTACTGTGGAATCCAGGCCTTTTACTTACTAAAAGCACTACAGCTCCTACTAAACTTACTGACTTACTTCTACTTTATGTGTGAGTGTTGAATAGACTTCAATCCATCCAAAGGTTTTAATTCAACCCCTGCACTCTGATTTCTCTCTGGAGAATTCAGAGAGATCCCTGACTCACTGACTCCAACACCAGGAGAGCAGCCACAGCACCCTCTGCTCATCCAGAGGGATGGGATTAATGAAAATCATCCCAAATCATTCTGCTGCTGCTGGAGCATGGGATGTGGAGAAGGTGAGGGGATGTCCATGCCCAGCTTCCCCTCCTCACACTCGGGGCACAATTCCCACAATCCCAGGATGGTTTGGGGTTGGAAGGGACCTTAAAGCTCGTCCCTGATGATGTCCAACCCCCTGCCACGAGCAGGGACATTTGCCCCACTCCAGGTCTCTCCCAGCCCCATCCAACCCACAATTCCCCCAGTGTTTCAGGAGTTTCTGGAATTGTGCCACAGAAATCCCACAAAAGTTCCTATTTCCCTATGGAGAGTCCAAGGAGGAATTTAAAGGAAAACAAAGCTTTCAGCCTGCCTGCAGTGCTGGATTTTATCATGTGATTCCTGGAGAATCCTGATGTTTGACTCGATGGTGTTCGGAAAGGCAGCGCGGTTTATTCCTGATCCATGAATGAAAATCCAAAGGGAAAGGGCAGCGGGAGGAGCCCTGGGCTCCCTCCCTGTGCTGATTTCATGTCCCTTCCCCACCTCTGGTTTCATGTCCCTTCCCCACCTCTGATTTCATGTCCCTTCCCCACCTCTGGTTTCATGTCCCCTCCCCACCTCTGGTTTCATGTCCCTTCCCCACCTCCCTGCCACCTGCTGAGCCAGGACCCTTCATTTCATTTCCAATTGATTTTAGGGGGAATTCTGAATTCTGCTCCTCAGAGACTCCTTAAGCCACGAGGAAAATCAAAATGCAGAATCCGTGGGATGAGGAATTCCTGGAGTCCCTGCAGTGCACAGAAGGCACAACCCTGCCCTCCTCACCCCTCACCCCACGCCTGCTCACTGCTCCCAGTGCTCCCAGTGCTCCCAGTGCTCCTCCCATTGTTCCCAGTGCCTGCCATTGCTCCCAGTGCCTCCCACTGTTCCCAGTGACTCCCAGTGCCTCCCAGTGCTTCCAGTGCCTCCCAGTGCTCCCAGTGCCTCCCATTGTTCCAAGTGCCTGCCATTGCTCCCAGTGCCTCCCACTGTTCCCAGTGCCTCCCACTGCTCCCAGTACCTCCCAGTGCTCCCAGTGCCTTCCATTGCTCCCAATGTCTCCCAGTGCCTCCCATTGTTCCCAGTGCCTCCCAGTGCCTCCCATTGTTCCCAGTGCCTCCCAGTGCCTCCCAGTGCCTCCCAGTGCTCCCAGTGTGTCCCAGTCTGACTGCAGAGAATTCCAAGCCTGGCTCTTTTCTCCTCCCTTGCGGCTCTGGAGCCTCTGGGAATCTCCCTTGGGTGATCCCTGGAGGAGATTTGTGTTCTCGTGGGGATGGGGACACAGGAAATTCCAGCCTGGGCTGCCCCTCTACCCCAGGAGCTGAGAATTCCTGCTCAGAGGGGCTGGGAAAGGAAAACTTTTGCAGGAAAAGACACAACAAATGCTGGTGAGACTCTCCAGGATTTAGCTCCTGCTCCAATTTCATTTTCCTGCACAATGAGCTGCTCTCCAAGGAAGTGCTTTTCCCAAATTCTCTGGAATAAGCCAGGCCTTAAGGAAGACACTTTTTCCTTGTTTAACAAACACTGAGAAACTGCAAAAAACTCCCCAGCGCCAACGTGGAGACTTGGAAAAAAACAAACTGGGAGAGAAAGGGAAATTTCCAGATGAGGAGTAGTTTGGTTTTCCCTCTTCCTTGGTGTGTTTGTGTTTGGGAATGAGCTCAGCCCTCCCTTTCCTGTTTTGGGGACAAATGTTCCAGTGGGTGTGAGGCAGGGGCAGGGAATGTGAGGATGCTCCTGTGGTGCTGGCTCGGTGTCACTGGGCGCATGTGGGAAATGGATTTATGAAAATGGGAAATTGATTGATAAAAATGGGAAATGGATTTATGAAAATGGGAAATGGATTGATAAAAATGGAAAATGGATTGATAAAAATGGGAAATGTATTTATAAAAAGTTCTCAGGGCCTGACAAAAAGCTCCCACAATATGCAAACTTGAAGATAAAAAATGCTAACTTCAAAGTGCCATGGAATAGGACAGATGTTGTTAAGAAAGAAATGGAGCTAGAAAAAAAGTTTTAAAGGGTGGCCTTACAAATAAGACCTGATACTTTGGAGAAATAGAACTATAAAAGATGCATTGTAATAGAGCCCACGAGAAGTGATTTTAGATTATTAACTTTAAGGCATTTTACACCATGATGTGACAAAAACTAAAAAGCCAAAAAACGCTTATAATGTATTGTAATTAGGAAATAGTTGACTTCTGATTATAATGGCATGAATTATAACTTCTGTCTCGTGTTACCCTTCATATGAAATAAAAAATGGAATAAAAGTTTTTTAAATGCCTCTCAGCTGCCCCATCTCTGGGTCAAAAAGGGCAAAATCTGACAGGGGCAGCAGCAGGACATGGAGCAGGAGCATTCCCAAAATCTCTCAGGTGGCTTGGGAAGTCTTTAGGGAGATGTTCCTTCAGTCTGAGTGAGAAAAATAAGTGTATTGACTAAAATTCCAGATTTTAATGAGATGGGGAAAGAGCTGTGTGTTCCCTGCCCCAAATTGTTCCTGTTTTCCCGGAATATTGGCGAAGGCTGTGCAGCATCTCTTGGGTTGCTGCTCGTCCAGGTGGGAAAAAGGAATTTTTTGTTATTTTTTTTCCTAGTAAAATGTTGCAGAAGTGGCTTAGAGATGATTTCAATTGTCAAGGTTAGCAGAGCAACAGAGGCAATTCCAATAATCCCAAGGTCTTCCCCTCTCCTCCTGGTACCTGAAGTGCAAATGTGGCCCAGGTTGGATGCTCTTCCAGGTGGGAAAAAGGACATTTTTGGTATAGTTTTTTTCCCAGGAAAATGTCAGAGAAGTGGCTTAGAGATGGTTTTTGTTATCAGGATAGACTTCAGGAGGGCAAAGGAGGCAATTCCCAAGTCCCAAGGTTTTCTCCTCTGCTCCAGGTACCTGAAATGTAAATGTAGCCCAGGTTGGATGCTCTTTCAGGTGGGAAAAGTGCATTTTTGGTATGTTCTCTCCCAGGAAAATGTCAGAGAAGTGGCTTAGAGATGATTTAAATGTCAGGGTTAGTAGAGCAAAGGAGGCAATTCCAGTAATCCCAAGGTTTCCCCTCTGCTCTCAGTACTCCTGCAAATCCACATGAAAGAGAAAGCACAAGGAGAAAAGAAAAACAGGGATTGGGGTGTCCAAAAAGCAGCCTGGATTTTGGGAATGCAAACTATGAACATCCATGTTCTTCCCCCCTGATAAAATCTTTCCATGGAAAAAGCTGCTGGAAAAGAAGGGAATTCTGCAGGGTTTTATACCCTGCTTAAAGTTTAGACATTTTCACATTTTGGTGGTTTTTTTTTTTGTTTGTTTGTTTTGGTTTGTTTTTTTTTTTTTTTTTCACTTGAGAAAGGAATTAATTTTCCCTCATTTCATGGTCTAAAGGTTGGGCACCTGTCCAGGCCTCCCAGGAAATCAGGAGCTGCTGGAGGGTGACCCAGCCCATCTGTCCCCACCGCGATCCCAGCGGGACAGGATCCCTCTCCTCTCCTCTCCTCTCCTCTCCTCTCCTCTCCTCTCCTCTCCTCTCCTCTCCTCTCCTCTCCTCTCCT
>JAOTQP010000929.1:1533750-1545921 GCA_026413545.1 Cichladusa arquata
AATTTAAATTAACACTAAAAAAATGAAATTAAAATTAAAATTAAAACTAAAAAAAAATAAAAATAAAAATAGGAGGGGTTGTCCTGGGGAGTCCCCATGTCCCCAGAGTGTCCTTTTGGAGGAGGGACATCCCAGAATCACAGGGATGGAGCTGAATTCCTGCAAGGAGCCGAACTCCTGGGATGGTTTTGTCTCTTGGCAGAGCAATTCCATCCAGCAGGTGCCAGGAGACAGAGGAGCTCGGGCTTGCTTTGGGCACAGGAGCTCCCACGGATCTCAGGACCTTTCCCCTGAGTCAGCTGGGACTGAGGGTTGGTTTGATGACCTTGGAGCTCTTTTCCAGCCTTAATTCCATGATTTGCTGCTGTGGAGGTTCCTGTGGCCGCTGCTGCCAACAGCTTTGATCTGTCACTCAGCAGCACTTTGCATTTCCCAGGAAGGTTTTGGGTGGATTTCCCTGGGAAATGATGATTTATTGATATCATGGTGGTGCTTTAGGGTTTTGCTTTGCTGTGGGAATCTCTGCCCTGAGCCCGAGGTGGGGCAGGATTGCTCAGGGTGACTCTGTTGGGAAGGATGAGCCAGGAAAACCTTACAAATATGATATAGAAACCATAAGAGAGATTGAAATGAAAGCCATCTTTGAGATACCAACCTCAGTTACTAAATAACTAGAAAACAATAGAATAGCCAGCTGAAAGTAATCCCCTCTTGATGGAACAATGCTTCCTGCTGGAGAAGCAGTTCCAAAGGTCAGAAAAAGACCCTGCTGGGTCCAGAGAGCAGTTTTTAGAGTTTAAAGTTATGGTAATGTAATGGTTCTTATAGGCTGTATGTAAATGTTATAGAATTTGTATCTTGTGTTAGATTGGTTAGTGGAAATTAGAATATTCAACATAGAAGGAAATTTATTGTATTGTAAACGGGAAAATCGCTCTCTTACTTTCTTACTCTCTTACTTTCTTATTTCCTTACTCTCTCTTGCTCTTTCTCTTATTTTCTCCCTCTCTCCATCCTGCTCTGGGCTGCAGCTGGCAGCTCTTAGCAAGACTCTATGTACCCATGCCTTTACAATAAACTGTAACTTTCAGATCAGCTTATACAGAGCACCTGAGTTTGTCCGTGACAACCGTCCTCAATACAAAGTCTCCCACGACTCCTCCATTTCTAAAAGTCAGGGATCCTCCTTTGCAGCAGGGATTGGGAAAAATTCCCCTCACCCCCATCCAAAGCTGATGGAACAAAGTCAGGAATGATCTCTTCCCCTTTCCCTGGCTCAGCCTGGGATATTTTCTGGGAACAAACATCTCCCTGCCATGGAAATGACCTCATTTGCAGAAAATGTCTGTGGATTGTGAAAATCGTGTGATTCTGACACTGCTGCTGCTATGCCGAGGTGCCAAACCTCGAGGCAGCAAAAAAAAAAATCTCAACTTGAACACTGATGCCTCTCCTGTGTGTGCAGAAAGCTTGGAATTCTTGGAATTCTGTTTTCCCCACATCTCCAGGGCAGTGGTGGGAGCTGGGAGCAGGTTTGGGATGCTCTGGGTGAGATCATCCAGCTGTTCCCTGCTGTTCTCTGAATCAGCTTTTCCTCATCATTCCCTCCAGGAATTGCTGACAGTTTCTTCCAGGAATTGCTCAGGGAATGGTCAGGAAATCACAGGATCATCCAAGGCCTCCAAGATCCTCCAGTCCAACTTCAAAACAGGGATATTGTGGTTTTACCTCAGTGCCAGATGGATAACAGGGAATCATTCCTCTATTTCGTGGTGTGGGGTAAACGTGGGGGTTGATTTGGGGTCTTAGAGGTCTTTTCCAACCTCAGGGAAAGGATTTTTTAGGATTAAAGGATCACTCCCATCAAATGAACTCTGGTGTGTGCAGAGATAACGCTGATCTCACCAGGCCAGGGGTGGGGAGGGGTCCTGATGTCCAACCATCACCAGCACCACCCCAAGCACCCTAAAACCACCCTAAAATCACCCTAAAATCACTATAAAACCACCCTAAAATCACTATAAAAACATCCTAAAATCACCCTAAAATCACTCTAAAATCACCCTAAAACCACCCTAAAAATCGCTATAAAACCACCCTAAAATCACTATAAAACCACCCTAAAACCACCCTAAACCACGTCCCCAGTGTCACATCCAGATCTTTCTTGAACACTTCCAGGGATGGGCTTCCACCACCTCCCTGGGCAATTTATTCCAATGTCTGACCAATCCTTCAGGAAAAATCCCAATTCTAATATTTAATGTGCAAACCCCTTCTGAGGGTGATAGAATCAGAAATACCAAGGTTGGAAAAGACTTCTAAAATCCTCAACTCCAACCATCAACCCATGTTCACCTTATAAATAAAATTATCCATTCTAAATCTGGCATTGAGGTAGAACCACAATATCCCTCTTTTGGAGCATTGTAAGGGAACAGCTCTTCATAAAACCCTTGATTCCAGGGCTATAAAAAAACCCCAACCCTCACACTGTTTGTTCTTCTGCTGTTTCATGGATCACCTGAGCCAGGAACTGACATAAAATACCTCAGGTTGTAATAAATGTGCTCAGAATCACGAGATCTGCGGGAAAACCCCTCTGAATTTCACCAGGGCTTGGTTTTATTCAGATTTCCGGGGCTCCTCGAGGTCAAGAGGAAAGAGGAGGCACCTTTGCTCAACCACCCATCAGCAGGGAAGTGTTTGAGCAAAAGCCCAGCTTGGAGAGAAATTAATCAGGGGCAGAGGCATAATTAGTGAGGGACAGAGCAATAATTAGTGAGGGACAGAGCAATAATTAACCAGGGACAGAGCAAGGAGCAGCCAAGGCTGGTGAGGGCACTGGGAGGGGGTGCTGGGTTCAGCACCAGCCCCAAGTGTGGAATTGTCCCCCCAAAACTGGGGTAGGGCCCTGCAGGAGCTGAGAGGGGATTGGGAGAGAATTCCCAAAACCCCAAAAACCTGGAAGGGAGAGCTGCCAAATGTCCCGGTGCAGGGACCTGCTGCTCTCTGCCACTTTTTAAGGGAATAAATTGGGGTCACAGAGTCAGGGAGCCAGACCTTGCTCCTCTCTCTCAGCCCTTCCTCCCAGCACAAAGCCTTTCCTAGACTTGCTTCTGCTTATTTTTAGGATGTCCTGGCTGATTTATCTTCAGAGTTTTCCCCCCACCTCCTCCCAAAAATCAGAAGTGCAGTGATTGCACCCAGAGCAAAACTTCATCCCAGCCATTCCCATCACTCTCTAAGCCAGGTTTAAACCTCCCACTTCCCCTGCTCTCTAAGCCAGGTTTAAACTTCCACACTTTCCCTCATCTCTAAACCAGGTTTAAACATTCCCACTCTCCCTACTCTCTAAACCAGGTTTAAACATTCCCACTTCCCCCACTCTTTAAGCCAAGTTTAAACTTTGCCTGCTCTTTAGGCCAGGTTTAAAGTTCCCCACTTCCCCTGTGTGTGGGAAGGGGAATCTCCACCTCTCTGAAGAGCAGCAGGCACTGGAAAACTGCAAAATAATCCTTGGGAAAAGACCCCAAGACTTCCATGGATAAATCATGGCTGAAAATATGATTTGTGTGTCTGGCAGCTGCAATATTTCCCAGGGGCTGGAGACTGAAGGGTCTTGATAAATTTGATAAATTTTTGTATGTTTTATGGTGAGATAAACTCCCCACATGGATGTGTTTATATATTGATATCACTGGTTTTTAATTCATATATTGAATTTATACAGAACAGGCCTGGTTGGAGTTTGGTCACAGCTGATTTTGTGCAGTTTGGCTTTAATGAAGTTTCTCCTCTGCTTGGTGCTTTCATTTTCCTGCCTGTGAACGGGCACGGTGACTCTGCCCTTGGCAGGGACTGAGGAGAGGTGCCAGGAACATTGGGAATGGTGCAGGGGGACCAGGGGAGGTGACAGACAGGGGACAGACAGGGACAGACAGGGGACAGACACTGGGACAGAGAGGGGACAGAGAGGGGACAGACAGGGGACAGACACAGGGACAGACAGACACAGCTGTCAGTGGGTGATCCAGCAGTGCAGATCCTGACAGGAAGAATTGCTCTGTTTGCTCTGCTCTGACACAAACCTGCTCAGGTTTATCCAAGCTTGTGATGTTCTCAGAGAATCACAGAGTCACACAATCACAGAGTCACAGAGTCACAGAATCACAGAGTCACAGAGTCACAGAATCACAGAGTCACACAATCACACAATCACAGAGTCACACAATCACAGAATCAGTAATGGAATCACAGAATCCCACAATCACAGAGTCACAGAATAAGACAATCACACAATCACAGAATCCCACAACCACAGAGTCACAGAGAATCCAGAGGTTCCAGCTGCTAAAGCTGAGGATTTGCCCCATCCCTGCCACCTCTGAGGGGCTGTGAGGACCAGCTTGGGGCAGGGACACCCACAGACACAGCAAACAGCTGTAGGACAGAGAAAAACACATCACTCAGCATGCATTTAATTCATAATTAATTCATAATTAAGCTGTCCTGGTGGTAGATGAAGATGTCTCAGAAGTGCCAACAGGGACGTGCAGGCCTGGCTGAAGCAGTAAGAGACAAACCCGGCCTAAATAGGGCTGTTTGTCATCAGGCCTGGGATCAGCCTGAGGCTTGGGGGTTGGGGGGTGACCTGGCCCTAAATCCTGTGAGTGACCTGTCCCTGACCCTGTGAGTGACCTGTCCCTAAACCCTGTGAGTGACCTGTCCCTGACCCTGTGAGTGACCTGTCCCTGACCCTGTGAGTGACCTGTCCCTGTCCCTGTGAGTGACCTGACCCTGTGAGTGACCTGTCCCTGACCCTGTGAGTGACCTGTCCCTGTCCCTGTGAGTGACCTGTCCCTGAACCTGTGAGTGACCTGTCCCTAAACCCTGTGAGTGACCTGGCCCTGACCTGTGAGTGACCTGTCCCTGTGAGTGACCTGTCCCTGAACCCACTGGACATTGGCACTGACCCCTGGACATTGGCACTGACCACTGCACACTGGTTCTGTGTCCTCAGGCTGGCTCTTGCTCCTTGGCAGGGGTGGGAAACTCCAAAGGGACCCTGTCAAAAATCACCTCAGAATTCCTGATTTTCCCAAAACAGAGAAGTTGCCCTCTAGAAATCCCAAACTCGCCATTTTTGGTTTGTTTTATGAGTTTTTTTGTCATTGCCACCACTCTAAAGCTCCTGCTTTCCAGATAATAGCAATAAATACAATAAATAGCAATAAATAACAATAAACAAAATAAACACAAGAAACACAATACATAGAATAAATACAATAAATATCAATAAATAAACACAAGAAACAGTGCATAAGATAAATACACTAAATAGCAATAAACACAATAAATACAATAAGTAGCAATAAATACAATAAGCACAATTAACTCAATAAATACAACAAATAGCAATAAATAGAATTAACACAATTAACACAACAAACATAACCCAGCATGTGCACAGGGACAGAAATTCCCATTTTTCTGCGGGCACCAGCACATTTTGGGTCTCACTGCTGCCCCTGCTGAGCTGCCACTTGTGTGATGTCACTTGTGCCACTTGTGTTTAGTTAATATCTATGTCCCCAAGTAAAAGAATATTTAGTGCCAGCTGACAAACTGAATGTATATTTATGGATTATTATTTATTTATGGATTATTTCTCCGTGTGTGTGGTCCCAGCCCCATTCATAGCGATATCAATGGGCAGAGAATGATAAAATAATCCCAAATATTAATGATATCCCAAAAATTCTGCTGCACAAAGATGTCTTCAAGGCATTTTCACTGCTCAGAGCATCTCCCCTCCATGCCCAGGGGCTAAACCAAAGGTCAGGGGTATTTCAGGACAAAAAAAAAAAGAAGATTTCTCTGAAGAATTTCCTCAGTTCAGGAGCTGTGAGTGAGAGCAGCTTCATCCCCTTAATGTGCAGAGGCATTTCTGTCTCACTTCAACCTCCACAGGATATCTCATTTATTTATTTATTTATTTATTTATTTATCTATTTCTTTATTCATTGGTTTATTTTTCACATAGAGTTTTTGTTGGCTTTGTTGTCCAAAAAGTGCCAGCGAAAAGCAAAACACAAAATGAGGTTTTACATCTTGGCCAGGCGTGGATTTCAGCTCATTCCCACGGAGTGATGCAAGTTTTAGTGGTTAACTTTTAGCAAAAGGCAGGAGATTTATCTCAGCTGCTCAGACATCTTAGAATGATTAAAAATAAAAGGAAAAAACCCGCAAAAAGTGAATATAGAAGCGATCAGGACCTGGATTTTGTCTTTGCTGAGTGACACCACAGAGGATCAGGCGCCGAGTTTTACTTTTCCTTGTTTCCCTTCATTTGCCCAATCTGAGTTTTTAGGGAGTTTTCCCATCCCTTGTGATTCCTGGGTTTTTTTTAGGGTGGGAAGTGCGAGCACAGCCTGGACCAGGCAGGGCAATAATTGCAATAATTGCAATAATTACAATAATTGCAATATTTGATCCCGCTGGAACTCGGGCCCTTATCTATTCCCAGAGTGTTTCCTCTGGCACGGGCTCTCAGGAAAATACTTTCTGGCACTGCTTTCGATTAGATCCTGGAATAATCTCCCGGAGGAAGTGGCGGGAGGCCAATTGTTGAGCCAATTAAAACAATGGCTGCGATTAACCCCTTCAGGGCTGCCCAGCCACGCGCGGGGAATCAAGCTGAGAAAAGCAAAGTATTTGAAGATCCAGAGGTTAAAACAACTTCGAGCTGTGGGTATCCCTTCTGCATCATTACTAAGGAATTAGGATTTTTATTTTCTCTGTTTGTGGCCAAAATTAACTCTGAGCTCAGAGAGGGTGTTCAGGCCAGATCTTTGCCATAGATACTTTTTTTTTTTTTTTTTTTTTTTTTTTTTTTTTTTTTTTTTAAAGGAGCTGTTTGTGACAATGGCGCTAAGTCTGATGGGTTTGGTCTCTTTTTTTTGTTATCCTCCCCCCCTGGCTGGGCTGGCTGTGATTCCTGGGAGCGATATCTCACCGGGAATGAATGGCAGGAGGAGACAAAGAGCTGGCTTTGTGCGCTGATGAATTAGGAGAGCATGTGGGTGGCTGCTGAGCAGCGCTGCCTGCCCTCAGCCTCCTGCCACCCAGCTCCCCTGGTTTTCCTCTGGAAAAAAAAAAAAAAAAAACCAAACAAAAAACAAAACAAAACAAAACAAAAACAACAAAAAAACCAAACAAAAAAAAAAAAAGGGAATTAGGAGCAAATCAGGGGAGAAAATGCTCCCTCAGTAAATTAGGGTGACTCAGGTGGTGTTAAAGGTCTTGGAGAGAGCAGGGTCTGGGCTGGAGTTAATTTAACAAATGTTATTCTGATCATCTCACAGATTTTGCTCGCTGTCACATCCGTGAAACAGCGCCCGGAGTTGTGGGTTTGCTGCAGGGAATGAGAAAATTGGTGTAGGGTTGGTGATTCCCACCCATCCCCCGGGGTCCTGCCTGCCTGAGCTCCTCCCCAGGCTTTGCCAGGGGAGGCAAAGTGTCCCCAGCCTGTTCCCAGCCCGCAGGTTCCAGGTGTCCCTGTAGGTGCCAGGTGTTCCTGCATGTTCCAGGTGTCCCCAGCTGCATGTTCCAGGTGTCCCTGCATGTTCCAGGTGTCCCTGGCAGGTTCCAGGTGTCCCTGTAGGTGCCAGGTGTCCCCATCATGCATGTTCCAGGTGTCCCTGCATGTTCCAGGTGTCCCCAGCTGCAGTTCCAGGTGTCCCCAGCTGCAGGTTCCAGGTGTCACTGGCAGGTTCCAGGTGTCCCCAGCTGCAGGTTCCAGGTGTCCCCAGCTGCATGTTCCAGGTGTCCCCAACTGCAGGTTCCAGGTGTCCCCAGCTGCATGTTCCAGGTGTCCCCACCTGCAGGTTCCAGGTGTCCCCAGCTGCATGTTCCAGGTGTCCCTGCATGTTCCAGGTGTCCCTGCAGGTTCCAGGTGTCCCCAGCTGCAGTTCCAGGTGTCCCTGCAAGTGCCAGGTGTCCCCAACTGCAGGTTCCAGGTGTCCCTGCAGGTTCCAGGTGTTCCCTGCAGGTTCCAGGTGTCCCTGCAGGTTCCAGGTGTCCCCACCTGCATGTTCCAGGTGTCCCCACCTGCATGTTCCAGGTGTCCCCAGCTGCAGGTTCCAGGTGTCCCCAGCTGCAGGTTCCAGGTGTCCCTGCAGGTTCCAGGTGTCCCCAGCTGCAGGTTCCAGGTGTCCCCAGCTGCAGTTCCAGGTGTCCCCAGCTGCAGGTTCCAGGTGTCCCTGCAGGTTCCAGGTGTTCCCTGCAGGTTCCAGGTGTTCCCTGCAGGTTCCAGGTGTCCCCAGCTGCAGGTTCCAGGTGTCCCTGCAGGTTCCAGGTGTCCCTGCAGGTTCCAGGTGTCCCCAGCTGCAGGTTCCAGGTGTCCCCAGCTGCAGGTGACATTTCCTCTGCCGGGCTGCAGCTCAGGGATCCAGCACACGGCGCTGGCTCCTGCCAGGGGCTGGGACTCAGAGGAACAAACCCCTCTGGTGTTCAGCCATGAGCAGCATTTGCTGTGTCTCTGCTCCTCTCCTGCCCTGCACATTTCCCCCTTTCCCTCTCCCTGCCTCCTCCCTGCTGGGCTCCCCTTTTCCAAGGGGGTTCCCAAGGATTTCTGGGGAGCAGAAGGTGGGAAAGTCTAAACCTGGCCTAAACCCCAACAAAACCTCCTTTTTCTCCCATGTCCTGCTTTGAGCAGGATTTTTTGAGGGCTGCAGCCCAAACTTGGCTCTGCTCTGGCCCTTCCTGAGCTTTTTTCCTGCTGTTTTCTGCGGGATAATTCTGAACCCCTGCTCCTCTTTGCCATGGAAATCCCTCGTGGCCTCCTGCCCACCCCTGCTCTGCTCCCCAGGCTGATTTTGGGGGGAAGCTGCCCCTTGGGATTTCATTTCTTGAGGCACCACCTGCTTTCCCTGAGTTGTTTTTTTTTAATCTTTTCTGCATCCTCCAACACCCAGGGATGGGTTGGGACAGGCACAGACCCCCAAGGAAAGACCCTGTGGGCATTTCCCCCTTCCAGGGCTGGAATTCCTCACTCCCAGCCAGGAAAGGAACATTCACAGATGTGAATTGCACAGAGATTCCACATTATAACTTTCATCTTGTGTTTTATCTGCAGAAGATTCTGGACTTTAGGTTTTAAGTGTGGAAATCAGTAGTGTTGTAGAACTTTTTGTTAGGTAATAGCTTAAGAAAAATATGAGGTTCAACTATTAGTTTTTTAATTATTAATTTGTTTGCTTTTAGTAGTACAGATTTACCAATTAGCCAACTTAAAGTAAATATTTAAGTAACTTTAGTTAATATATTAAGTTCAAATACCATATGTTTGTCCAACATAACCCCAGAAAAACTCTTTTTCACTTGTTTAGTTTGTGTGCCAAATTTAATTACACAGGGACACGTCACAATTTGATTCCCGGGAGAATTGATCCCCTCACTCCTCTCTTCTTCAGGTCACTTGACCTGATTTTGGGTTTTTTTGGGGGTTTTTTTTGGGGTCACTTCTAGCCCTGGGTATTGCCTGTGTGGGTAAAAGCTTAGAAATGGCTGAGAAGTTACAATACTGTGAATAAATCAATTAAATATTTATTTAATAACACATTTAATGGGCATTTAATCACCAGGAGCATTGCTTGGAGGATTTACCCCTCCTTCCCTCCTGAGAATGGTCCAGCAGGGAAATCCCTCCTTGTGACCTGTGCGTGGAGCATCCAGATGTGCACATAAACAAATTCCTCTCATTTTTATCCCCAAAAATTCAATGTACAGGTGCCCTTTGCGCAGTCAGAGCTCAGCAGCCTCATTTCCCACCCTGGTAGGGCGTTCCCAGAGCAGATCCTGGTGCAGGAGAGCTCAAATATGCTCAGTCTGTGGGGAAAGAGTTTAAACCTGGCTTAAATCTGAACAAAACCTCACTTTTCTCCCATGGCCTGCTCTGAGCAGGATTTTCCTGGGCAGCCCAAACTTGGCTCTTGCCCTTCCTGAGGTTTTTTCCTGCTTTTCCAGCCACAGGTGCTGGTTTTTTTGGAATTACTCTGAATCCCTGCTCTCCTCTGCCATGGAAATCGCTCGTGGGCTCCTCACTGCAGAGCCAGGATCAAAAGAAAGAAAAGGAAAAGGTTTTGCTCCACTGGGATAATCTCCTGCCCCACTCCTTACAAGAAAGGGAGGGAATTCAGCCAAAAATAACGAGCTTGGAATGAGGGAAACAACCCGGGTTCTCATTTCACCCTTCCTTCTTGTGACCTCATGTCCTGGAGCGATTTAATTGATGGTTAATGCAGATCCAAACCGATCTGTGGGTCCCGCTCTGCATAATTTCAGCTGAAAAAAAAATAAAATAAAAACCCACTGGCATGAATATTGGGTCAAGTCAGAGAGCACTGAGCAGTTGTTATCTCAGATTTTTTTTTTTCTGATGGGGGGAAATTTTGTTCTGAAAATTCATCTGGAGCTTCATTCATGAAAATGGAGTTCAGCAGAGTTATAGACAACAACAGAAATTCAGAATTTCAGTGATGGGAGTGGAAACTGAACCGACCCAGCCCCCAGATTTCCACCAGGAGCTGTGTGACACCAGGAAAATCTTATTTTGTGTTGTTTCTGTGCTGTGGGATGGGATGAGGGGTTTCAGGGATCCATAAATCCCTTGAGATCTCAGCCCCCTCCTCTGCAAAGGGACCTGGGGGCAGGGAGGGGTGGAATGGCAGGGTCAGAATCAGGGAATCATGGAATATCCGAGCTGGAAGGGACCCCAGGGATCATCCATGATTTTACATGGAATTACTGCCAGTCTGCCCTGACAGATTCTCCAGGAAAGGGAAAATGAATAAAACAAGAGGGCAAAACTTTCACTGCACCTGCCTAGATCTGAATAAATTTAGTTTGCATTTTGCTGATAAGGGTTGGGTTGGAAAGGTGATAAAGGGTTTGATAGAGAAGTTGTCTTTGGGGTTGGACACGGCTTGAAAATGCTCAGTGCAGATCTCAGCAGCTCCAAACATCTCTGACAAAGCAACACCAGGCTGAGATGAAGGAGAGGGCAGCAAGAGATGTTGGGAAAATTTCACTGCAGATCAGTGTTGCTCAGTGTAAACTGGGATTTTTTTTTGTTCTCAGCTCTGGTTTTCCCCTCAGTGTGGCTCCCCTGCTGATAAAGGCAGGAATTCCTTAGCCTGACTCTGACTTTATTACCTTTATCCTGCAGCAGATAGAATTAGGAGAAATTCTGTGCCCGAGGTGACACATTTCTGTCTGTTCACAGCACGAGAGGAAACATTTAAATCCCTTATTTAAACCCCATCTTTAAATCCCATATTTAAATCTCATATTTAAATCCCAGATTGGTGCCATTCCTCTGCAGGGCCGGGCTGCTCTCTGAAGTTTCTGTGGTGTTTTCCTGGATGCTCCCACTCTGAGCAGTGATAAATTAAAAACTCCCAGGGTGTTTGGATAAAGCCTCGTGTCCGAGGGTGCAGGAAATTCCTGGGATTTCCCCTGGATGGGTGGGAATGAGCTGCTCCTTGTCCTCTTCTCAGGGTGGGAGGTGCCACAGAGGTGCTCCCAAATCCTTTCACATCCCACATGGCCGAGGGCCAGGAGAAACTGGTGATCCTGAGCATGGACAGAGCAGATTTTGGGAGGGGAGATCATGGAATTGTGGAATGGTTTGGGATGAAGGAACCTCAGAGCCCTTTCCAAGCCAAAGCTGGAAATTTCCACCCCCTGCCATGATCAGGACACTCTCCAGGGATGGGGCAGGGACCCTGTCCAGCAGAGTCCCACGGGGATGTGACACAGGGGGGCTGAGGGGACACTTCTGACAGAGCCCCTGGCAGCTCTTTGAGGCTCTTTGAGGGGGATTCCAGGCAGGAGGAAAGGTGGGAATCAGGAGCGAGCCTGTTCTCCTCCCCAGGGAGGACAGGTCTGGGGAAAGCCTGGCTTAGTGAGAGCTCTGCAGAGCTCTGGGGCTGTTCCAGGTGCTCAGGGCTGTGCTGCTGCTCAGCCTCTCCCCCTCACCTGGCTCAGGTGTCCCAGGAGCTCAGAAATCCATGGGGGAGCAGGCATGACCCAGTGTCCTGGTTTGAAGGACAGGTGTCTGCCAATAAAGGCAGAAGCTTCTCTTTGAAATGGAGAATGTAAACCCCC
>JAOTQP010000929.1:1612012-1622300 GCA_026413545.1 Cichladusa arquata
AGGATGTTTGGGATGCAGCAGTGATGGGGGAGATGGAAATCCCTGCTCAGTCCCTGCCACAGCTCCAAGCTGAGCTTCACAGAGCTGCTTTCAGCCCCACATAGAGATTCTTCACCCAAAAGGCTTTGGAGATTTTGTCCCACGAGACAGGAGGAGCAGAAGGCCCTTCCCTGGCTGGAGGAGCTGCCCCAGCCTCTCCCTCTGGGGAACTCCCCCTTGGCTCTGTATTTCCCATGCCCCCCTCCCAAGCCCAGCATTCCCATTTGCTCCCCATTCCCAGGCTGGAAGGGGCCCTGGAGAAGCTGGAGCTGTGGTCTGAGGGGAGCAAGGCACACCTGGAGCTGAGGATGCTGCAAGCAGGAAAAGGGAGAAGGGATGGCAGCAGTTTGTGCTGCTCTGGAATCAGGGCTGAGCAGCTGGGAAAAGGGAATTTCTCTGGTTCTCCTGCAGATTTCCCCCTGTGGCCCCATCAGGCTGCAGATCCTCAGCAGGTCACTCCATGCTGTGAGAATGAAGAATTCCAGGCAGGTTTTTAAGGGAAGGAGAGCACAAGGTGCTGTGTGTAAAAAGCTGGGATGGAAGGGGGGGATGCAGCCCCAGTTGTCACCTCCCTGGAGGGGACAGGAGCAGCTGTGGCTGCCCCTGGCTCCCTGGCAGTGTCCCAGGCCAGGCTGGACATTGGTCTGGCTGTGCCACCAGCCCAGGAATGGCTGGAGAAGCTCCCAGGAGCTGCCACCCTGCCCTGGCTCAAGGAGGGTGAGAGGAATTTTTAGGAATTCATATCTGTGGCTGGGATATGAATTTTTAACTCCAGCTGCTTTCTCAGAGTCCTTGCCTGGAGGGGGAAGCCGCCCTGATAAAAGAAGCTGCTAAAGCTGCTTCATCTCCAGTGCCTGCACTGCTCCCTTTTTTTTTTTTTTTTCTTTCTTTTAACCTAAAATTCTTTGTTCCAAGCCCAGGAGGGGCTGGTGCCTCCCAGCTAAGATGGAGCTGAGCAGCAGGAGCCTGGCTGCTGCTTCACAGGATGCTCCTGAGCAAGGCTGGAGCTTCACTTGTCACAGAAGTGCAGAAGGAAATGTTGGGATGTTGGTTCATCAGCAAGGCCAGCAATTATTTCCATTGTGACTGGAGAAGCCTCAGCAGCCGGGGGGGGATTTGACAGAAATTCCTGCTGCAGCCAAGGCAGCTCTCACTGGCTGCTTCTGAAATGTTCCCCTGATTTAAATTTTTTTTTAATTTTGCTATTGAAATGAAAATTCCTTTGTGGTGAAAGCCTGTTCTGGCACTGAGCTCTCCCAGGTTCTCCACAGCCAGGTGGCAGTGAGGGCTTGGTGATCATGGAATCATGGAATGCTGCAGGATCTTCCCATGCATTCCCTTCCCATCCTGGGCATGGCCAGAGGGCAGCAGGGGAAGGAAATCCTGCTGCCCACCAGGGTGGGGCTGCCCAGGGGAGTTTTTGGCATCTTCAGTGGTCTGACCACAGATTTCAATCCAAATTTTCCATCCCCTGCCAGCCTGGGAGCCCTGATGTGGCTCAATCCTCAATCCTGGATTCCCCCCACCAGATTTCCAGGAAAATATCAATATTGCAGCTTCTGCTGTGCCTGGGGGAGGTCACAGGGCAGAGGAACCCAGCAGCAACACCCTGGAAGGCAAAGCTCAAACCATAGGATTTGGAATCACAGAATTATGGGATTGTGGTTGGGAGGGACCTGAAATCCCACCCAGTGCCACCCCAGGGACACCTCCCACTGTCCCAGGCTGCTCCAGCCCCAATGCCCAGCCTGGCCTTGGACACTGCCAGGGATCCAGGGGAAGCTCCTGTGGTGCCCAGGGTGATGCTGAGAGGCCCCTTTGGACCTGCTGAGAGCCCTGGGGAAATCCCAGCACATCCCAGCCCCTCCCTGGGTGAACATCCCTGTTCCCAGCTGTGCAGGAGGAAGATTTTATTGGTGACAAACCCGGCCTAAACTGTCCCCAAACGGAGCTGGGACCCCTCTGGCAGCCCAGCGAGGGGAGCAGCCTGCCCTCAGTCTGGTTTTGGGCTCTGTGAGAATTCCAAAAACGCTGGCAGTCACTCAGCAGCCATCACCCCCTGCCCCCAGCCCAGCCAGATTCCTGCTGAGGAATCAGAGCAGCTCTGCTGAGCCTTCCACCTGCAAAGGAAGATTCTGCCTGCTCTGTGGGAAGGCAGATGGGTGCAAAAATAAACCTGTTTTGAGATCCTGTCACGTGCAAGGCACCTGCAAATATTTGAGCTGAATATTTTTAATTTTTCTCTAATTAAAAGGGTCACTTTGGGGTTATTCCATGGGACAGGGCTCCCCTTCCATTGATCCTGCCCTCTGGGTGATGTTGGCACATCTTGGTCTCTTCAGTCTCAGTTTCTTCTCCCCAAATTGTTGTAATTTTACTTCTTTCCCCTGTGCAGACAGATCCCTGTGCCTGTGTGGATGATGTGCTGGAGGGGCCATGGCCTCAGCTGTTAATTTGCTTAATTAAGTTGGGTAATTGAGCCACTGAGTTGTTTCCTAAGGGGTTTTTCTACCCTTGGAAACAAAGAAAATTGGGAGTCCAAGGTAAAGCTGCCTCCTGATGGGCTGTGCCTTAAACTCCCTGATCCAGGTGTTGGGGAGCCCTTGAATTCCTGGAATTCCCAGCCAGGAAACACTTCCTGCTGTCCAGCCTGGGCTCCTGGGGCAGTTCAGGGCTGGGACACCCCTGACAAGCCCTAAAGGTGATTTATCCTGTCTCTGTGTACCTGGGGATGGGTTGAAGGTCAGGGGACACCTCCCTGCTGTGTTTATTCAAAATGAATCCCCAGGCTGGGAATGTGAGTCCCCAGCCCTGGAAATGCCCAACAGACCCCTGGATGTGACATTTGGGGACATGGTGCAGTGGTGGCCTGGAGGTGCTGGTTTATGGTTGGGCTGGATGATCCTGGAGGGCTTTTCCAACCCAAATGATGCCACAAATGTGATTTTCCTCTCTGGATTTCCAGTCTGTGCCCTCTCTATCCATCTCAGATCATTCTCCTTGTCCTCATTGGGAATTTATTTCTGATTTAACTGAAATGTCCAACACCAGAACCTCAGTGGGGCCAAAGAGATGGAAAATTCCCTTTGTATATATGTTGGACATTTTGTCTCTGCATCACAGCAAATGTTTGGTTTTGTTGCAGTTTCATGTTCAGCTCCTGTTCACTTTGTGATCCATGGAAATCCTGAGATCTCCCAAAACCCACCCCCTCCTTCAAGCCTGATGACATGCCATTGATTATTCCTGCCTCACCAATTCACCCATCATTCCTGAAGTGTCTTTTTCTTTTTTTCTTGTTTCTTCCAGACCATTTCTACAATTTATCAAGACCATTTCGACTCCTAATCCTGGCCTCTGAAGCACCTGCAGCCTGTCCCAGCCTGGTATCTGCAGCAATTTTAGTAAGAAAATTCTTATTTTCCATCCTCTAAATCCACATTAAAGGCACCAAACTGTGCTGGAGCTCCTATTTTCCCTGTGGCATTGTGGAAATGGATTTGATGATCCTGGTGGGTCCATCTCAGGGTATCCTGGGGACACCCTTAAAATGCTTCATTTTCCTTGCAAAAGGTCCAGAAGGCCCAAAATGGAGCACAGCTCCTTGGGCTGGTGGGATTCGTGTCCCAAAAAGGGGATTTCATCAGCTTGGAACGTTTGTAATGAAAAATCAGTTTATTTGTGGTGTCAGGGCCTGAGCAGGGCTGGTTCTGTGCAGGGTTTGGAGTGTGAAAGGGAAGGAATGGTGATTTGGGGCTTGGTGGGATTTTGGGCAGGAATTGTTCCCTGGCAGGGTGGGCAGGGCTGGGATGGAATTCCCAGAGCAGCTGTGGCTGCCCCTGGATCCCTGGAAATGTCCCAGGCCAGGTTTGGAGCAGCCTGGGACAGTGGAAGTGTCCCTGGGGTGGAACTGGGTGGGATTTAGGATCCCTCCCAACCCAAACCATTCCATGACCATCGTTAGGAAATCAGCAATTCAGCTTTTCCCCGTGGATTTGGGAAGTTTTGGCTTTTCCTTCCCTCCCCACCTGCCCTGGACCCCTCAGAGCTGCCAAACCTGGTTCCTCCAGGAGAGTTTGGGGCCGAGACCCCGAGGGCAGAGATGCAAACTGGGTTTATTTCAGGGATTTAAAGCAGCTCTGGGTGCTCCATATCTTTGGAATTTCGCCTTCTTTCAAACACTGCATGGTTGTACCTGCATCTGAACAGGTTCATTTTGGTGGAAATGGCAAGAATTGCAGCATTTATGACTTTCTGAGGAATAAAAGCTTTATTATAGACCAGATTTCTATTTATAATGGAAAGGGGCAGAGCCACAGGCTGCCCACAGGGACGAAATCCACTGCTGGTGTCCCTGTGACTGCCAGGGCTTAGCAAATAAGGAATGAAAACAAAACCAGGACCCCAAAGGTGATCAGGTGCAAATAAAGTGAATGAATTCCTTGTTTTTCCCTCAGGAAGAGTCTAAATCTGGGCTCTGCTCTTGTGTTTGTCAGAGCATTCTTGGTTTCAGGCCTTCTCTGTGCCATCCACTGGTTCTGGAAGTTTAAATTTAAACAAACAAACAAGAAATTCCTGCTTGTTTTTCGCCTCAGACTTCCTAGAAATGATCATGGATTAGGATTTGCAGCACCTCTGAAATGCCATTCCCATGTTCAGGGGGGAGCTGAGGCCAGAGTTTGGCTCCAGGGCTGAGCTCGAGTGGGAAATGCCAATTCCCCGTGACCTGCCTTCCCCAAAGTCACAAAAAATTGAGAGAAAACAAAGTTCTAGGAGCAGAGCCTTGCACCTTGATATTTTCAAGGGCTTTAACGACGTCAAACCGATTTACTTTTAGGGGAAAGGCTTTAAATATCCCTGCAGAGAGTACATAATGTGCATGGGTTTGTATTTATTCCTTGCATTTCGGTGGAGGGATGGAACCTCTCCCAGCCATAATGGAATTATGTTGGGATGTGCTCTCTGGCAAGGTGGTGTTAAAAGCAGCTGCACAAAGGGAATTCTGTTTGGAGAGAGGGAAAAAAAAATCCCCTGTGGTACCAGTGAATGATTCTTAGCCTTGTTATAAACCGAATCAGGTTAATTAGGATTAATTTGCCCACCTGGCTTTTATTAGTGTGGAATAAAAACACGTTGAAGGAGTTTTGTTGAAAAGCTTTGTGAGTTTTGGTGATATTTTTGAGCTCTTTCACCTGGGCAATGTAAAAATCTCTGGCTGGTTGGGCTTTTAGGGAGAATGATGCTGCACCCAGCAGTTAGAGCCATTAATTCTCCATCTCCTCTTGCACCTTTCATTGTCAGTAAATCCCTCTCCAGTCCCCATTGCTATGTGGAGGTGACCCAGCTCTCCCTGGGTGTCTTCAAATCTGGGATTTTTTGGCTTTTTTGGTGTTTTTTTTTTCCTTTTTTGTGTATTTTTGTTTTGTTTTTTCTTATGGAGAATTGTACCAAACCTCCCCTCTGGCCCAGCCTGGTTCTGCTCCTGCTCTGCTGCCCCATCCCACGCGAGGCTTTTTCCCTCTGGACCAATCCTGTAATTTTCTACCCGTGTGCCTCACCCAGAGCTGCCTCTTTTCTCACTTGCTTATATCCCTGACTTCTCTCCTCACTTCTCTGCTGCATCCTCCCCTTGCTGTTTCCATCCCTGAAAAGCTGCTGGGATTTTCAGCAGACAGTCCTTGCACGTGTTCCTGCCCAGATGGAGCCAGGTCTGGAGCTGCCTCAGGAGGGAATTTTCCACCAGCCCCAGCCCCTGCACTCCAGGGATTTGGGATTCAATTCCTCCCAGAGCCTCAGTCAGATCATGGGGCTGCCCAGGCTGAAGAAGCAGGAAGTGAAGGGCTGGGTCAGGGCACTGACAGAGCCTGGTCCTTGTCACCTCCCAAAATCACTCTTTGCTCTTTGGTTTTCCTGGTCACAGGATCCCAAATGTTGGAAAACTCCCCCAAATTAAATTCAATCTTTGGCTGAATCCCTCTGAACTGTGTAGGGCAGAACATCCACTCATTGTTTGGGCACCTCCAGGGATGGGGACTCCAAACCCCCCTGGGCAGCTCCAATCCCTGCCCACGCTTTCCATGGGGAAATTCCTGCTGCTGCCCACCCTGAGCTCCCCTGGCCCAGCCTGAGGCCGTTCTCTCTCCTCCTGTCCCTGTTCCCTGTTCCCAGAGCCCGACCTCCCCGGCTGTCCCCTCCTGTCAGGGAGTTGTGCAGAGCCACAAGGGCCCCTGAGCCTCCTTTTCTCCAGGCTGAGCCCCTTCCCAGCTCCCTCAGCCTCTCCTGGGGCTCAGACCCTTCCCCAGCTCCCTCAGCCGAATTTGCGGCAATTTGTCCCTGATTTCTCTCCCAAAATCAGCATCCCGCCAGGAGGAAGGACCGCCGGCCCCGCTGCATCCCTGGCGTCCCTCACCTCCACCTCCCCAGAAGCCACAGGTTCCTCTGGGAATCCTGAACAGCCTCTGATTTCCCAAATACTGAAAACCCAGCCCCGTTTTAGGGACGCTTCCCCCCCAAGTGACGCATTTCTTGCCTTGGTGGCTTTTGGCTTCCCCCGCCACCCCTTTGGTCTTTCCTGCCCGGTTTTCCAGTTTGTTTGCAAACTGAATCGCGGCTTTCATGTCTGGGCAGGGCTGGCGACCTCTCAGAGCGGGGCAGCCGGGAGGGCTCGTTTGTCTGCGGGTTATTTTGCATTTCAATGCGGGCTCAGGGTGTAAAACAGCACCAGCGCTCCTTTATCCACCGGCTCTCCTTAACTCAGCTTCATTAGTTCCATTCGCCTTTCTCCTTTTTTTTTTCCCTCCTCCATTTACCCCTGTATTTTTAAAATTTCTATTCTATAAAATTTAACAGGAAAGTTTTTAACCTATTACTTGTGCTTTGATCACAACAGGTTAAATAAGGTAAATTATTTTAGTAACTTTTCACAGAGCAAACCCCTAATTTCCGAGCAGGTTCCAGCTCCTCTGGCGACCCACGGCTGGGTTCAGGTGGGAGGGGAAAAGCTTTGCCCTCTCTTCATCAGGACAGGAAGGAATTGCAAATTTGATGGAAATATTCGAGATTGAAAGCAGACACAGCCAATTCTCCTCACCTCACTTGTCCTTGGAGAGAGCCGAGCCATGAATCAGATAAAAATGGCTTGAATCATGTTGGGGGTTAATATTGGGAGTGAGGGGAACACAGCCCCCGCCCCGCCTCCTGCTCTGGCCATCATTTATCCCCAGCCAATTAACTCCTGCAAGATTCATAGTCTATCACATTATCCATGCCTCTTCCCAGACAGAATGCCCAAATTTCTGCTCTCTTAGTGGGAAAAAACCTGTAAAACAAATAATTCCTACTGAGCCAGCCAAATGTCCTTCCCTGCTGCCCAAAATGGGAGCAAAGACCCAAATGTTGAAATATTTACTGAGTTTCTGCAGTGCTCGAGCTCTGCCATGGGCTGAGTCCATGGCTGGGGAAAAGTTTTATCTAAAACTGGAAAATCCGTGTAACCCGAGTGGAAGTGCTGCTGTTTCCCAAGGCTTTCTCTGTGGTCACCTGGCACGAGGAAATTCTGGGGTCTCCCTGTCCTGTGTGGGTCACCTGCAGCCAGAACGTCCCTGTGTGTGTCACCCACAGGCACAATGTCCCTGTCCTGTGTCACCCACAGTCACAGCCCCCAGGGCTGTCCCTGTCCCTGTGTGTGTCACCCACAGTCCCCAGGGCTGTCCCTGCGTGTGTCACCCACAGTCCCCAGAGCTGTCCCTGCCCTGTGTGTGTCACCCACAGTCCCCAGGGCTGTCCCTGTGTCATCCAGAGTCCCCAGAGCTGTCCCTGTGTGTGTCACCCACAGTCCCCAGGGCTGTTCCTGTGTCACCTACAGTCCCCAGGGCTGTTCCTGTGTCACCCACAGTCCCCAGGGCTGTCCTGCCCTGTGTCCCCCACACAGCCCTGTCCTGCCCTGTGTTCACCCTGACCCAGGGGCGCTGTCCGAGCCCCCCAAATCCCAGCTGAAGGTTTCGCATTCCCGGAGCGATCCCGGGAGGGAATCGGGGCCATTCCCAGCCTGCCGCTGTCACCTCAGCGGTGACAATCGCCGATTGCATTTAGCGCCCCGTCAGCTCCTCACTGCACGCCTGGTGGACGCCTGTCACTGATGGGGTTTCTCTTAATTAAGGCAGGATGGCGGGAGGCGGATGAGGAGCGGGAGGCTCCGCATCCCTGCGGGGCTGGGGGGCCGGCAGCACCCTGCCTGTCCCCTCTGTCCCCTCTGTCCCCTCTGATTCCGGCTTTGCAGAGAGTCGCAATTAAGAACGGGCTCCAGGCTCCCTAATCAGCCCCGAGCAGTGAAGCTGTCGCACAGACGGGCTCGGCACCTCCGCCCCCCTCCCACCCCCGCCCGGCCGTAACGGGACACGGACGAGCCCGGGGGGTCCAGCCCAACAGGAGCCGAGTTTTGGGGTTCTGCCTGAGTGTCCCCAGTGCGGGATGAGGGAGATTCCATCAGTGCCAGTGACCCTGGAATGGTTGGATGGCAGTGAACACATGGTGGGCACAGGAACACGGGGAACCATTTCCAAAATCCCAGAGCAGCAGGAGGAAAGAAGAAATGCAGTCAGTCCGTTTGTCAGGCTGAAATGTGGGATCTGAAAAGAAGAAATGCAGTCAGTCCGTTTGTCAGACTGAAATGTGGGATCTGAAAAGAAGGAATGCAGTCAGTCCGTTTGTCAGACTGAAATGTGGGATCTCTGCACACTTCATTTCCAGGGACAGCGAGGACCCCACTGGGAACCAGGGCACAACATTTGGGTGTTCCAGCAGGGATTTGAGACAGAAACATGGAATGAAGCTTGGAAAATGCTCTCAGGGACAGGGTGGGATTTTGGGGTGCCTGTGCAGGGCCAGGAGCTGGATTTCATGATCCCTGTGGGTCCACCTTGGGATATTCTGATATTCTGGGATACTCCACCCCACTGTGCAGGGCCAGGGGTTGGATTCCATGATCCCAGTGGATCCTTTTCCATCTCAGGATCCCTGTTGGTCCCTTTCTACCTCAGGATATTCTGTGATTCTGTGATCTCTGCCTCACTGTGCAGGGCCAGGGGTTGGGCTGGATGATCCCTGTGAGCCCTTTTCCAGCCTGGAATATTCTGATATCCAGTCACCTCTACCAGACTGTGCAGGGCCAGGAGCTGGATTCCATGATCCCTGTACATCCAGCTTGGGATATTCTGATATTCTGTGATAAGCCACCCCACTTGCAGGGCCAGGATTTCATGGTCCTGCGGTTCCTTTTCCAGCCTGGAATATTCTGCTACCCTGTGATCTCTGCCCCACTGGAGATGGACTCTGTGTCTCTCCCTGGCTGAGTCCCCAGGATGTCCCCAGGATGTCCCCAGCCCCTCCAGGCTCCTTTCTGGCAGCCCCAACTCATCCCAGGGCTGTGATTCCCAGGCAGTGCCTGTGCCTGGGAATGATGGAGGGTGGCAATTCCCGAGTTCTCCAGAGGAATACAAAGCCCTGATATGATATTCGAGCACAGAGCCACCAAACTCCTATTAAGAGGCGCCTCTTCATTATTCCTCTGATTTGCATGGTGCTGTCTGAACACAGCTAAATGTGATTATTCCTCAGTGCTGCTTCGCCTGTGTTGGAGGGAGCCAATGCCACAGGGCCTTGTTCAAAAACCGCCTGGATAAATATTGTTAAAAATAAATGCATAACATTAATTCTCCATCGTTCATGTCGCTGTTTATTTAATGCTCTAAAAAGCTAATTACCACTAATTTTATTCTACATCTTCTTCAGGTCTCCCAGTCTCGGCGCTGGAAGATAAAAGAATTAATTGTTAATTAGCATCCCTTTCTGGGAGAACACTTTTTTCTTTATCAAAGATTACAAGAGGAGGGAGAGAGGGAGCAAGGGGGGAAAGAACAGAGCTCTCAATATTTCTGCCAGCCACGGTGCCAAAATGGGATTTTTTTTTCTTAAACAGCAACACCGAGCTCTTATCTGGCCCTGGGGAGGAGAGGGACAAGCTCTGGGGTGTGAAGGCAATAAAATCATCCCTGTCAGGAGGAGTTCTGCTGGCTCTGGCTGTCTGAACACGCTGTACTGGCTGGTGTCTGCAGCCAGGGATGGGAAAAGATGTTCCTGGAATCTCAGACAGCCAGGGCACCTCGAAAATGAGTCAGGGCAGCTCAGGCTGGAGCTCAGGGAAAGGTTCTTCCCTCCCCCAGAGGGTGCTGGCACTGCCCAGGCTCCCCAG
>JAOTQP010000929.1:1623816-1639196 GCA_026413545.1 Cichladusa arquata
GGGGGTTTACATTCTCCATTTCAAAGAGAAGCTTCTGCCTTTATTGGCAGACACCTGTCCTTCAAACCAGGACATGCTCCTAACTGAGCTGTCACACCCTGGACCTCAGAGTGACACCTCATGGGTGGTTTTTGAGGTTCCCCCTGTTTGCCCACAGTCCCTAAGAGCTTCATGGCCATTGTGGCTGCAGACCAGGGGCTGGGAGCTGCTGGAACACCTGGCAGCTCTTTGAGGCATTTCTCTGAGGAACAGATGCTGGGTTTGATCCCAGAAATCCATCCTGCTAAAGTGGTTGGCATCATACTGAGGTCTAGCTCTATCCCAGTGCAGTGTGATTGATGCATGCAAAAGTAGCTGTTTGCAAATAAGGACATTAAAATAGTAATTCATCCTGGACTGAAATGTCATCTTGCCCATTCTCTGCCATGGGACAACAGGGAAAATACAGGAATGTTTTTGTAATGCTTTCCTAACTGGGAGAGCTGGGGCTGTTCAGCCTGGAGGGGGCTCTGGGAAGACCTTCCAGCACCTTCCAGTGCCTAAAGGGGGCTTAAAGAAGTTTGGAGGGGGACTTTGGACAAGGGATGGAGTGACAGGATAATGGGGAATGGCCTGAAGCTGCCAGAAGACAGGGTTAGGTGGGATATTGGGAACGAATTGTTCATGTGAGGGTGGGGAGCCCTGGCACAGGGTGCCCAGAGCAGCTGTGGCTGCCCCTGGATCCCTGGAAATGTTCAAGGCCAGGTTGGAAATTGGGGCTTGGAGCACCCTGGGCTGGTGGAAGGTGTCCCTGCCCATGGCAGGGGTGGAATGAGATATTTAAGGTCCCCTCAACCCGAACAATTTGATGTTTCTATGATACTCTCCCAACCTCTTGCCCTTTGTTCAGGATCTTCCCAAACCAGGGTTGCCTGCATTGTTTAATATCCTCAGTCACGTTTCAGTTCCCTGAATTCTCCTGTCACAACTGGAACACATGTAAGGCACAGATGTTTATCTGGAGACCCAAATTCTGCCCCCACCTCACCCCAGGTTACCTCAGTGATGCTTCCAAGTCTCTGGGCAGGATTCCTGCCCTCCAGCCTGGAATGCTGAGGTCTGACCCACCATGGTGCTGAGCAGTTGGAAGGATCCAGACTTTTCTGGAAGAAAACGTGGGATTCAGTCAGTGGCAGCTCCCCTCCAGGTTCTTGGAACTGCCAAGTGGCTTTGAAACACCTTAGGGGGGGCAAACAGATGGAGAACACCACGGAGCACAAACTGCATTTCCTAAGGAGACCTGGACAGGAGTAAATAATGGTGATTTTAGCAAGGAGGAGTAGACAAGCACTTTGTTTTCCTACCACAGGATGCCATGGGTACAACGAGTAACACAAAACATTAAATTTCCTTCCAGAAAGTGGCTGACAGCATCCCTTTCTGCTAATTAAAGTAATTCTGGGTAGCTTTTTCTTGCTTGAAATTAGGCAGGGTAATTTAATCATATTTAGGTCACTCTCAGTGCACACACTGCATTTAGCTTTTTTTTTTTTTTTTTGACTGATGTAGTTGTCTCTGCCTGCACTCATGAATATCTACAGATTTTTCTTTGTAGATATTCATGTATCCCAGAACAAGAGATGAAAGATGAAATCTTGAGAATTGCTGATGGTTGTTCTCATCAAGGACCAGACTCCCCTTTGAGCCCAAGGAAGGGAAGGGTGGCCTATATTTTGTGTGAGAGATGGTGAATAGTTCTGCACAGACACAAAGATGGTGTTTTCTCTTTGGCTGTTCACCGTGCTCTAATTAGTCCAGCATTAATGGGAATTAAGTGTCCTATTTAGATGGAGTAAGTGCCCATGCTAATGTTATTAGTGCAGCCAGCTGCAGCTGGTATTCCTGAGCTCACAGGGATTCTCTCCTTGTTGAGGAATCCAGAATTCCATGCAGGCACCACAGGATTTCATGTGGCTTCAGCTTCTCACTCGAGGAGAGCTGCCATCTCTGGGAAGCTGAAAGGGACCAGAAGAGCAGATTTCTGACACTTGGATTCTCATCAAAGTTTCACATAGGAAATGGAAATAATCACACAGTGCCTGGGGGACAAGGATAAAAAGCAAGCAGACCCTGACCTGGTGTGCAAAAAGCATTTCCTGCACCTCAGAAATTCTTGGCCAGCAGAAACAGAGTCCAACCAGGATGATGGCAAAATGTTGTTGTCCCAAGGTCTATTGAGCACAGTGCCCTGTCCCCAAGAGGAAAGGAGGGGATGATTGGATAAATAGAGAAAAAATGATGATAAGCACAGTGGTCCATCCCCTGCAGCAATGAGCAGGTTAGAGCTCCATGACAGCTGGAACATCAAATCTATTGCCAGTGGAAGAGTTATCCTCTAGAAATTTCATCATCACCCAAAACCCTGTGGATGGGGTTCCCTATGAGGGTGGTGAGACTGGCACAGGTTTCCCAGAGAAGCTGAGGCTGCTCCTGGATCCCTGGCAGTGCCCAAGGCCAGGCTGGGCAGGGCTTGGAGCCACCTGGGCTGGTGGAAGGTGTCCCTGCATGGCAGGAGCTGGAAAGAAATGATCTTTCAGGTCCTTTCTTGCCCAGGCCACTGTGCAGGATTCTCTGCTGCAGACAGTAATGCAAAGCAGAGCTGTGGGACAGGCAGACGAGAGCCGGGGCTGTTCCCTCTCACTCAGGGGTCATTTAATTTGAAACTTGCTGCTCTGTCAGGGCCCAGAGCCACCAAGCCCCTGGGGATGGTGAGCCCCATCTGTTTCCTGGGCTCTGCAGGCCCAGGCCATGCCAAGGAACTCGGAGGCTGGTTTGAATCTTGCCCTTTTTCTTGTGGGATTGCACCGGGGCAGAAGAGAACCCAGAGATGCTCTTTGAATGCCGCCCTTGGATCCTGCTCTGCCAATGTGCTGAGGGCACAGTGACACCAAAATAAATCAAATATTTCTCAGGAATGGGGTGGGGACATCAGCAAAACCTCTGCATTATGCAATTGCCGCCAGCATTACAGCAGATTTAAAGCAGCTGCTGTTGGCTTTCCCTCTTCCCTTTCATAAACTGGTTGTTTGTTTGCTCAGGGCTGGAGGAGAGGGGAGATGTGGGGGGCTGAGATGGTTGAGTGAGGGGATGGTGCCCAAATCAGATCAGAAAATGGATGGGCAGGGTGAAGCTTGGCCAGCCTGACATGGGCAGGAGTGGTTTTGTCATCCCATCCATATTTGGGGTTTACATGGAGGGCCATAAACAGGGATTGAGCCAAAAGGGATGTTCCTGGAAATGCCAGCTGGAGGGGAAAAAAGTGTTTCCAACAAGGCATCGACTCCCAGCAGCTGAGGAATAGGATGAAAGGGTTAGAGAAAGGTCTTTGCTTCCTCAAGCAAAAGGAAAGAGGAGTCTGATTATTATTTATTTATTTATTTATTTAAGTAGCAAAAAGTGGAATGATAAGATTTGGATGGGGTCGGGGGGTTCAGGGGATAGGACTGGCCCTAGGGTGGTGCTGGGGTGGTGACCAGTGGTGGCAGAGGGGACTGACCACACTGAGGTTGGGCTTGGCTTAGCTGGGCCAGGCCTGGGGGGTGATTCTTCATTTAGAATCAAGGTGAAGGATGGGATGGTGCAAGAACCATGGGATCCTCATGGGGCTGGAGAGAGTCCAGGGAAGGGAACAGAGCTGGGGAAGGGTCTGGAGCACCAGGAGCAGCTGAGGGAGCTGGAAAGGGGCTCAGCCTGGAGAGAAGGGGGATCAGGGGGGCCCTTGTGGCTCTGCACAACTCCCTGACAGGAGGGGACAGCCGGGGGGGTCGGGCTCTGGGAACAGGAACAGGGACAGGAGCAGAGGGAACGGCCTCAGGCTGGGCCAGGGGAGCTCAGGGGGGGCAGCAGCAGGAATTTCCCCATGGGAAGGGTGGGCAGGGATTGGAACTGCCCAGGGGGTTTGGAGTGCCCATCCCTGGAGGTGCCCAGGGAAGGTCTGGACATTGGTCTGGCATCAGGTACAGGCTGGGCTCGAGGATCCTGGATCCGAGATTCTCTGATTCCACACTTCCTTGCTGCAGCTCCCAGCTCCCAGATTTGTTCTCTTTGATGTTAAGAAGAACAAATCTTCATTGCTGAGCCACCAGGGTCACCAGTGCCCTGCAGCCACGTGAGCAGCTCCCAAAGCTCCCAAACTCTGGCCACTTGTCCAGCCCTGGGTGTTCTCTCTGCAGGGGTCGGTGCCCACTTGGAGCTGATTTAGGGCTGGATGGGAAATAGGGAGAAGGAGCCAAAGAGCTGGAGGGAGCAGGGATGGCTCAGGTTTTTCCCTGTGATTCCCAAATCCCAGTGATGGGAATGGGCTCTGGGGAGGGACAGGACCCAAGGCTGCTGTGTCTGAAAGGCCAAAACCTCCAGAGCTGTGACCCCCAGTGGGACAGCAATGGGGACAGATAATCCCCACACTGAGGGCAGTGCTGGCTTTGCTCTTCCCTGAAATTTGGGGGCTTGGCCTCATTAGGACTGGCATGAAATGCTTCTCCAGGGTCCTGTGTTTCAGCCTCAGTATGGGAATGATGCTTTTCTGTGTTCATGGGCCTGTTTAAGATTTGCTGGTGTTGGATTTGGGATCCTGGGTTAACACTGCTCCTGAAGTATGCCAAGTTTTGAACTGGCAGCAGGTCTGGTTGGCACAAGGTGACCCAATAGGTTTGCCACCATGGGCCTGACAGGCTCAGGGGATCAGAGAACACCTGTAGGGTGTTCACATGGACAGCCTGGGATCACCTTTACTGCACCCAGGTCACCTCTAGTGCACCCACAGAAGGTTCTCTTGTGCTGCCAGTGGTGGGTCCAGTGCTGACCAGACAGGCTGTGCTTGGCTCCTTCCTCTTCCTGGAACCATGCAGGATGTCCTGTGCCCTCACCTGGGCAAAGGGAACCTGCCCTGTGCCCTCACTGGTGCCCTGGGCAAAGGGAAGCAGGATCTGAGCCAGAGCTGTGGCCCACTCAGTGTCCAGGGAATGCTCTCCCAAATTCTGAAGTTGCCAACGAGGCTTTCCTCCTCCTCTGAACCTGCTGAGGGGCAGATTTGGGGCAAAGTTTTTGTATTTCATGGGAAGTACAGCAGAGTGGAGGCTGCACTGACACCCCTGTGTGCCCCAGTCAGACAATCACAGCACGTCCTGAGCAGGGAGGGACCCCCAGGATCACCCAGCCCAACTCAGAACACCCCAACAACCCCACCCTGAGCGCCCCAGAGATTGCCACGAGTCCTGGTGCTGTGAACGTGCCCAGCTCACTGCAGAACAACAGGAAAACCATCAGGGGGCTGGGAAGTCATGTGGTGATGCTCACAAGCCCCACTGGGATCCTTGGGGTGTCCCAGCTGGGTGTTGGTCTGGACCACCCTGGGGTGAAGGTGCCTTTCAGGGGGTGACAGCACCCTCAGCACCTCTCCCTGAGCCTTTTGGGGTGCCCCAGCCTGCAGCAGGTGTGCAGAGATGCTCTGTGCCTCCTGCAAGAGGTGAGGAGGCTGCACAGCCCAGCTGCAGGGAAGGGAGGAGGAGGAAACCATCGCTGCTTGTTTACTCTGTGGATGGAAAAAAGAGGCTTATCGTGATCAAAGCAGGCAAAACAGGACGTCAGGGCTGAGCTCTCTGCTGCCCCAGGTCCTGGGTTTCAGCTGCACTACAGGAATGGGGTGTTTTTGGGTTTGTCAGGCTGCCCAGGATTCCCTGGCCTGGCACTTGGCAGCCTGGGATCACAAGTGCTGCTCAGTAAATTTGTTTAGCTCTGAACTGGCAGCAGGGAAAGGAGCAGAGGGTCAGTTTTGGCCTAGTTCTGACCTGGTTTGCTGTGCATTTCAGGAATAGCTGCCTCAAAGGCAGCAAAAACAGCTAAAAAAAGGAGAATTGTTACCCAGGAAAACGAGGCTGAGCAGAGGGGAATTGGTTTTATTTGCAAGGGGTCAGACTCGTTAAAATGGTGTTTCTTTCATTCATCTTCATTAAGGAAATGACACTCAGAGCGAAAATGAAACACCCCAGGGAAGTCAAACCCCTCCAAGAGTGGAAGAGATCTGCCCAGAGCTACAGGGCAGCTCTTTTGGATGAGTTTATTCATTGCATTGCTCATGGGGAAGGGAGTGAGAGCATCCCCATCCCTGGCAGTGCCCAAGGCCAGGCTGGACAGGGCTGGGAGCACCTGGGACAGTGGCAGGTGTCCCCTGTGTCACGATCCACTCAACCTGCTGGAGCTCAGGGAAAGGTTCTTCCCTCCCCCAGAGGGTGCTGGCACTGCCCAGGCTCCCCAGGGAATGGGCACGGCCCCGAGGCTGCCAGAGCTCCAGGGATGGGCAGGGGGATTGTTGAGGTCCAGGAGCTGCACTGGATCATCCACTATTTAACAACATAATTTTAAAGATCTTGTTGCTCCAGAACAAAAAAATACAAATTTTGTCATTGGCAGCTAGCCAGATGTGGCTACAGGAATATCAAATACTTTGCAAAGAATAGAAATATTTTTTTGTATTTTTTTTTTCTTCGACCTTCAGCACTGTGGGCCCTCCATGACCAGAGAAAATTGTGCTGGTTTCTGGTTTCTGACCATTGCTGCTCATCCACACCCATTACAGAGTGTCACAGTTGGCTCATGCAGACCACAGACCCAGCTGCAGCCAGAGGGTTCGTGTGAGATGCAGAGACATCAGACTGAAAAGGAGCAGGTTTCTAAGAATTCCCCGTGGTTTGGTTTGTGCAAGGCCCAAAATGCTGGATGTGTTTCTCTTACCCCAAACAGATCTCCAGCAGCAGTTGTAGGTGAATTACAGCAGGGATTGCTGGGTTTAGGGAGGGCCCACAGAGATCTTTGGGGTTTGGGAGTTGAGGTGTTTCTCCTCGAAGAGCAAAACCAACAACAACAATAAAAACATCTGGTATTGAATTTTAGAGGTCTAGGCAGTGAAGCCAGACAAAAAAAAAAAAAAAAAAAAAAGCCTAGAAAAAAAGGGAACAGAATCTTAGCAGAGAAGAAATCAATCACTGGAACACCCTCACCAAGAGCTGCTGCTTCTGCCACGTTTGTAGTCTTTAAATCAAGAATATTTTCTATTTTCACGGGAGAAATTTAAATTTAAGGAGGAGTCCTGAGCCAGATGCAGAAATGCCTGGAGGGTTTTGCAGCCTAGGTTTAGCCTGTCAGGCTTAGTCAGGCCCTGTGCTGGATCCTGGGCTCAGTGTCTGAGGATCTCTGAGGACACTGTGGGGTTGTGGCACCCCTTTTTGAACCACCAATCTTTTCATGTTCCTGCAAATGCTGATTCCAAAACATCAAGACCTTGACTGCAGCAGAGTTGTTCTGCTGAAATTCCCTCTCTGCAGTGCCCCATAAATACGAGCATCAGTGTTACCCAGATAAAACCAGAGTTATCTCTTAGTCTGGGGCTGAGAGAGGAGTTCCCAAGATAAATGCTGGGCTGATTTCACTCCAGTTCATCACTGGTGGTGACTTTGAGGAGCTTAAAGGGGCTCCTGCACAGCTCACAAAGCAAAAGCTGAGACCTGCAGAGGCTCCATGGGTTATTCTGCCCCCTGGGCAAACAAACAACCTCTTGTGCCATGATCCTTTCTCGTTTCATTCATTTTGGGTGATTATTTTTATAGTTTGGCACCCCTTCCCTTAAACTCCAGGTGTGGGTGTAAGACTGGCACATTTGCTGAGGGAAGGAATGGGATCTTCCAAACTGACTTTTAGGAGAAAAAATAAAAACCAAACCCAAAAGGGACCACAAACCCTTGAAAAATCAAGGCATTATAGGCTCACAGAATGGTTTGGGCTGGAAGGGACTTAAAGACCATGGGCAGAGACACCTTCCATGAGACCAGGCTGCTCGTGTTGGACATTTCTCTCTTTTGGGGGGTAAGGGCAGAGTTCTGCTCATCTTCCCTGTGTCACCAGAGCAGGGCCATATTTGCAGCTTCTCCTTGTCCATGGATGAGCTCAGAAGGCTCAGAGAGGAAAACCCTGCAAAGCTTTTTTGTCATTTCAGTGAGCTCGTCGGCGGTGACCCAAGCGCTCGGGTTCACCCGGTGGGTGTGGGGTGGGCAGCTCAGGAGGGCTCTGGGGTTTCCTGCAGCCCCAGGGATGACTCAGCACCTTGCAGGCAGCTCAGCTGGGGCTGTTTTGGGGTGTGTGAGCACCGTTCTTGCAGCAGCACCTCCCTGTGCTCAGCCCTGCCTGGTGCAGGTGATGGAACAGCACACGGAGCTCCTGCAAAGCCACCAGGGAAACTCCTGGGTGGCTCCTGCCAGGGCCTGAGGGGCTGCAGCGCTCCTGGGGGAATCTGAGCCAGCCTCAAGCTGGGTTTTGTGCAGGGTTTCCGAGCCCTGGGCGCTGTCAGAGGTGTGGGACCACATCCTGCCCACAGCGGGAGCCTCCGGCGCAGGAGAGAATGACTGAGCTTGCAGAGAGAGCGGAGCCTGCAGCCCTGCACAGCGCCCGCCGGAGCTCGCTGCTGCTGGCCAGCACTGCTGGGCACCGGCTGGGCACTGCTTGGTCACTGGCTGGTCACTGGCTGGTCACTGGTTAGTCACTGGTTGGTCACTGGTTAGTCACTGGTTAGTCACTGCTTGGTCACTGCTTGGTCACTGGATAGTCACTGCTTGGTCACTGGTTGGGCACTGCTTGGTCACTGGCTGGTCACTGGTTAGTCACTGGTTAGTCACTGTTTAGTCACTGCTTGGTCACTGGCTGGTCACTGGTTGGTCACTGATTGGTCACTGGCTGGTCACTGATTGGTCACTGGCTGGTCACTGGTTGGTCACTGGCTGGTCACTGGTTAGTCACTGGTTGGTCACTGGCTGGTCACTGGATAGTCACTGGTTGGTCACTGCTTGGTCACTGGCTGGTCACTGGATAGTCACTGGTTGGTCACTGGCTGGTCACTGGTTAGTCACTGGTTGGTCACTGCTTGGTCACTGGCTGGTCACTGGATAGTCACTGGTTGGTCACTGCTTGGTCACTGGCTGGTCACTGGTTAGTCACTGGTTGGTCACTACTTGGTCACTGGCTGGTCACTGGTTAGTCACTGGTTGGTCACTGTTGGTCACTGTTGGTTGCTGTCTGGTCGCTAGTTGGTCACTGGTCACTGGCTGGTCACTGGCTGGTCACTGGCTGGTCACTGGCTGGTCACTGGTCACTGGTTGGTCACTGTCTGGTCACTGGTTGGTCACTGATTGGTCACTGGTTGGTCACTGATTGGTCACCAGTCAGTCACTGTCTGGTCACTGGTTGGTCATTGGTTGTCTCTGATTGGTCACTGGTTGGTCAGTTATTGGTCACTGGTTGGTTACTGGTTGGTTACTGGTTGGTCACTGGTTGGTCACTGTCTGGTCACTGGTTGGTCAGTTATTGGTCACTGGTTGGTTACTGGTTGGTCACTGGTTCGTCACTGTCTGGTCACTGGTTGGTCAGTTATTGGTCACTGGTTAGTCACTGGCTGCTCACTGGTTGGTCACTGGCTGCTCACTGGTTGGTCATTGGTTGGTCACTGTTTGGTCACCGTCAATCATTGGTTGGTCACCAGTTGGTCACTGGTTGGTCACTGGTTGGTCACTGGTTAGTCACTTGTTGGTCACTGCTTGGTCATTGATTAGTCACTGGTTGGTCACTGTTTGGTCACTGTCTGGTCACTGGTTGGTCACCGATTGGTCACTGTCTGGTCACTGGTTGGTCACTGATTGGTCACTGCTTGGTCATTGATTAGTCACTGGTTGGTCACTGTCTGGTCACTGGTTGGTCACTGATTGGTCACCAGTTGATCACTGTCTGGTCACTCTCTGGTCAGTGGTTGGTCACTGGTCACTGGTTGGTCACTGATTGGTCACTCGCTGGTCACTGGTTGGTCACATTCTGGTCACTGTTTGGGCGGTGGTTGGTCACTGATTGGTCACTGTTTGGTCACTCTCTGATCACTGGTTGTGTTTCATGCCAGGCCCTGGACACAGTTCCCAGTTCCCTGCCCAGTGCTGGAGCTGCTCAGGTGCCTCTCCTGTGCCATTTAAACCCTGAGCTCTCCCTCCAGCCCCACTGTCCTGCTCTGAGACCTCCCAGTTCCCGTCCCTTGGAGCCTGTCAGGGCACTCAGGGACTGACCCCACACCTGTCAGGGCCCTCAGGGACTGACCCCACACCTGCAAGGGGCACTCAGGGACTGACCCCACACCTGTCAGGGCACTCAGGGACTGACCCCACACCTGTACTGGGCCTGTCAGGGGTACTCAGGGACTGACCCCACACCTGCAAGGGGCACTCAGGGACTGACCCCAACCTGTCCTGAGCCTGTCAGGGCGCTCAGGGACTGACTCCACACCTGTCCTGAGCCTGTCAGGGCCCTCAGGGACTGACCCCACACCTGCAAGGGGCACTCAGGGACTGACCCCACACCTGTCAGGGGCACTCAGGGACTGACCCCATACCTGTCCTGAGCCTGTCAGGGGCACTCAGGGACTGACCCCACACCTGTCAGGGGCACTCAGGGACTGACCCCACACCTGTCAGGGCACTCAGGGACTGACCCCACACCTGTCCTGAGCCTGTCAGGGGTACTCAGGGACTGACCCCACTCCTCCCCTGAGCCTGTCCCCACTGCTGTGCCCTCGCTGGGACAGAAATTTCCTGCTGGGACAGAAATGTCCTGCTCAGCTGCTCTGCACACACCTGAGCCCTCAGCTCTCTGCAAACCCCACACCTGAGCTCTGCTCTGTGCCTGTCAGGGCCTGCAGCCGTCCTTTATTTGCTGCTCAGGCATCAAGCAGGAATGCTGGCCCCTGGAGAGGAGTTTTTTTGTGCTTTTAATTTTTTTTAACCTTTCCTAAAGAGGCTGGAGGCAATTTCAGACTTGCCTTGTGTCCAAACATTGCTTTGCCCATGGAGGGAGGGGCAGAGGTTGTGTTACAGCACTGGCTGCTTCTCCACAGGATGGATTTTACAGGGAATTGTCCCTCCCTGGACCCAAACCCAGCTGGTTTGGGATTACTGAGGGGTCCCTGTGCTCAGGGCTGGTTTGCAGCAGCCCCTTGAAGAAGGAGTTGCTGGTTAAAGGTTCAGGGCTGTGCTTGGTAAATGGTATTTGGGGAAAAAAAAATTGTTCTGCTCTGAGATACACCAGAAAAAACCCACTGGGAATCCAGCTGTGAGAATTCCTGGATTTCGTCAAGGAATCTGAGCAAAAATTCAAAAGCTCCTCGTGGTATTTCTCACACTGACCTGACACAGTGAGAAGGGGCTGAGGATCCACTTTGCCAGCAGTTGATGGGTTTAAATGGTTTTATTTGGTTTGTTTATTTATATTTTTAAAGCAGCCACCTAATCCTAGATTCAGATGTGTGGCTGCTTGTGATCTTTGACTGAAGAATTTCTTGATTGCATTGAAATAATGTTTTTTTTTGTGATCTCTCAGCTGTTCCATCAGAGATTTCATCCTAGAGAGGGTTTTTGAAGCATTCTTCCTCTCAGGGCTCTGCAGAGCAGGAGCATTTTTGGATTAGTAGCTGAGTGCATGAGTAATTTCTGGCTCTGGGTTCTCTGCAGATTTCAGATCTGTTTTTTTTTTTTCCAATTTACTAGGAAAAAGTAACACATATTTAAATAAATAAAACAGATTGGACATGTTAAGGAAAATATTTGTCCATTTTTTTTCTTGACAAGCACATTTAAATTCTTTTAAAAATACCCCCAAAATGAAAATTTTGAAGCCCATTTTTTATTGAGCCCCATGCTAAGCTGAAGGAATGTGATCTCAGATTTCCTGGATATCTATCCACAGGGATATATATCCACTGTCTTTTCTAGGGATGGCTTCAAAGAAATATTTATTTGCCTTGAAATCTTTAATATTTGACCTGCAGATCATTTCCCTGTTGCCATTGCAGCTCCAAGCCCTGATGAGCTCAGCTGGGAAGTGCTGGGAGGTGTTTTCAAGGTATTTTTGGTCACCAATGTGAGCTCATTTCTAATTAAACAGAAGCTCACACCTTATCTCATTAGAGATGTGATAACGAATGTGCACAGCACTGGTTGATTGCTGGAAATGAATTCCCTGGGTCTGGCAGCGTTGGAAAAGGGAATTTTGTGTCACGGGAATGTCTCATTTTCCTGGTCTGCATGAGGATGGCACTTTTCTCCTGGTCTGGATTTGTTGGGATGATTTCTCTGGCATTTTGCTCCTGGTATGGATTTGTTGGGATGATTTCTCTGGCACTTTGCTCCTGGTCTGGATTTGCTGGGATGATTTCTCTGGCACTTTGCTCCTGGTCTGGATTTGTTGGGATGATTTCTCTGGCACTTTTCTTCTGGTCTGGATTTGTTGGGATGATTTCTCTGGCACTTTTCTTCTGGTCTGGATTTGCTGGGATGATTTCTCTGGCACTTTTCTTCTGGTCTGGATTTGTTGGGATGATTTCTCTGGCACTTTGCTCCTGGTTTGGATTTGTTGGGATGATTTCTCTGTCCCTGGGTGTGACAGCAGCAGGTACAGCTGGGAAGCAAGAGTGGAGCTGGGGTTGGTTTCTTTTGGTGCAGGGGAACTTATGGAACCCAACTTTTGACCTCTGTGGTGGCTCTCGGGGTCACCTCTCAATTTGCCATCTGCAGGTGCCTTCACCTGTAAATGTGAACAACAAAAGGCACCAAAAGTGAGTTGTTTCTCATGAATCCTGTGGCTGCCCCATCCTGGAAGGTCCCAGGCCAGCTTGGAAACCACCTGGGGGAGCAGAAGGTGTCCCTGGGGTCTGGGAGGAGCTTTAAGGTCCCCCAGCCCAAACCATTCCATGGTTCCATGTCCAGGTAAAGGTCCAGCAAACACAGATCTCCCATGAGCTCTTCCCTCAGTGTGCTCCAGTGGCCCCAAATGAAGATCACCGTTCCCATAGGGTGGGAATGGGGTGAGGCTGGGGGTCTCTCCTGGGGCAAATCCTCCTGCTCATCCTTCACCCCAGCCCCCTGTGACCTGCAGATGAGGGGTGACCTCACTTGTGTGGCTTCATCCTGAGCTCTGCTCCCATTCGGAGCCCTCGAACCCTTACAGGGATAAAGGGAAGGAAAATGTCAGGGAGTGGCTCTGTTTGAAGAAATGGAGCAAGGAAAAGGCAGCATCAGCACTCCTGGGTTTTAAACTGGCATTTAAATCTTGGAATGGCTGTTCCATCCCAGGCACAGGCAGGAGCCTCCAGGTTCTTACTTTGAAATAGAATTGTTCAATTAATGACTGTTCTCTGTCCTGCAGCTCTGCTGGAGGCTCAGGAGATTTGTCCCACCAAAATGCAGAGCTCTTCCCCATCCAAACCCACCTCAGGTGTCCCAAAGAGCCACCCCAATCCACTGGAAGCAGAAGATGTTGGAAGAAATATTTGGCCAAGCCCATCCCCGTGTAGGAGTCAGGAATGGGGAATTTCTGAGGGATGCAATGAGACTGAAAGGGTGGAGACTCTGGTGTGGAGGAGATCCTGTCTGGGGTTCTGAGGATTTGGAAAATCCTGCTCTGGGTTCTGTCCCGTGCCCCCAGGCAGTGCTGGTGCTGTGGATTCCTGAGGAACAGGTTTATGAGGGGAAAAACCAGAAGAGAGGGACACGCAGCCAATGGGGTCCCTACATAAATATTTGCCTTCGTCTACAAGAAGGATCTGTTAAGAAGAGGCCAATCACCTGGAAATGACCCAAAACACGTCCTGGTGCTCGTTAAGCCCTGCCTGTTTCCCTGGCACAAGGTGGATTTTTGTGAGAGCAGACAAGGCAGTTCTGTGGAGCCTGTGATGACAAGGGAGCAAACACTGCCCAGACTTGACTCTGCTCTCCCTGCAAAGCTCCCGACATTCCCTCCAAACTCAGTCATGCTTTCTCTCCCTTTCCTGTTAAACAAATGCATATCTTGATTTAGAGTTATTTGTGCTCTCTGTGTGCACTCCAGAGCTCCAAAACATGAGTTTTCCTCCCTGGATCTGGTGTGGGGAACATCTGGATCTTCCGGGGGGGACAGGTCTTCACACCCTTCCCAGCTGTCTGAAATTGGGATCTGGCTAGAATTGCCTAGAATTGGGATTTGGCTTGGAATTTTTCATCAGAATTGCACAAGGAAATATGTGTGTGCGCAGACAACTGCAGGATAAAAATATAGGTGTGTAAATAAATAGATATAATATATAAATATCCACAGTATTCTTTTGAAATGAGGGTTTTGGGAAGGCAAACTGCACCTTGTGCAGCTGGCTCTGTGTTCCCTGGTGAATCCCTTTCCAGCAGCTCCACCTTGCCTGGGAAAATATTTACCTGGAGAAAAGCTGTGTTAATTAACCCAGCTCTCCCCCCAGCTTCCCTGCCACAGAACACAGCAAAGGCTTTATGGGGCTGAGGGTGGCACTGGGGACAGGCAGGGACTTGCTCACTGTGTCTAATTCCTATTTCTGGCTTTGTCACCATTTCTGTTACGTGACAAAATGTAAATGGATTTCAGGATATGCTCCCCACGAGGCTCTGGAAAAGGGAGATTTCCAGCCTGGAGAAAGGATCAGAAACTCTGGGTTTGCCTGTGGGGAATAACAGGATCACTTATTTCTCTTTCTGCCTTTCTTTTCCTTGAGGATAGGGAAAACCCCCATTGCCTTTGGTCCTGAATCAGATGGGAAAGTTTCCTTGTTGAATTTCCACTGAGATTCCAATTATTTTTTCATTTAAACAGAAATCTTTCAGCATCCTCTCTGTATATTTAACTAAATAAGATACAGGCTGTCTCAAGACAACACTGTGTGTTGTTGCTGTGTCCAGAAAGTGGAAAATCTGATTTATTTTGATTTTCAAGGTGCCAGAATTCCCAAGCAGAAATGCTTTTGCACCATCCTAATTGAGGGAATTTATCATATATTTGTATTTTACAGTACCTTCTATCCCTTAGAGCACCTAGGAACTTGGTTAACACAAAGCTGGAATTCTGTTCATGGAGAGAGGGCAGCCTTGTGTGGTACTGCAGGGCAGCAGGGAAGGAATTCCCAGCAGGGTGGGAATTGCGGGCTGGGGTCACCCAGAAGATTATATGGGATCCGCAGTGTCTGTCCACAGATTTCAATCCCAAATTTCTGGGGAAAATTTCCCAGCTTGGGATCCCTGATGTGGCTGTTCCTGGTGGGTAGGGCTGAATTCCCCTCCAGACTTCCTAGGAAAATATCAATATTCAGATGCTGATGTGGCTGGTGACATCATAGGATCTGGAATCACAGAATCATGGAATAGTTTTGGGTGGGAAGAAACCTTAAATCTAATTTTTTTCCCTTCCCTGGGCAGGGACACCTCCCACTGTCCCAGCTGCTCCCAGCCCCAATGTCCAGCCTGGCCTTGGGCACTGCCAGGGATCCA
>JAOTQP010000929.1:1650686-1662528 GCA_026413545.1 Cichladusa arquata
ACACTTAGGAATTTATATGTGGCCTATAGGAGAAAATTCAGTATTATAATGTTGTTCAGGCTGAGTTGGGAATTCTTAAATGTGAATATTTGAGCTTGTGGTAGCTCACTCTTCTCTTGCTGAAAAAATCCCTGCTTAAATCCAATTCTACCCAGTCAATGTTCTCTGTCCTTGCTTAAATCCAACTCTCCCAAGTTAAAAAGCTCTGTGTGTCACGAGTGGGGCAAACCCCAGCAACCTGTGCAGAAATCAAGGTGATAAATCAGCTCCACGAGTGTCTTTGATCTTGAATAAATGCTGGGCTCAAAGTCTAGCCCAGACCACGGCCAGGGTTAGTCAGCATTGAGGGCTCTCTGAAAAGGGGTTTCAAAATGTAATTAAATCCTTCTCCCAGCAATGAGCCTGACTTCCTCAGCAAGTCAGGGCAAGAGCAGGTGCTCTGCAGCTCCTGGGAAGTCTGAAGCTGGTGCTGGAAAGGAGCAGGACCTGGATTTGAGGAAAAGGAAGGTGAAGTTCAAGGCTAGGAGTGATTTTGTGTCATCTCCCTGAGATGTGGTATCACAGATGGGCAGTAAGAGAAGCCACTTATCCAGTCAGTAAAAAATGACATCTCAGGGGACCCTGAGTGTCCCTGAACCGAGCCCCTCATGGGGGATCCATTGTCCCCACTGGGTCCCAGCCTCTCTCCATGACAGAGTTGTGTCCAAGGACTTGCACCCTACATTTGCCCATCTGAGTTTTCATTATCAGTTTTCAGAGAGGTTGTGGAGTCTGGCTGCTCACCATGTGTCCCAGGTGTCCCAGTGTCATTAGACTCTGCTAAATTCAGCTAAATCCCCTTAAACTCCATGTCCTTTTCTCATTGAGTCCACAGGGTTGTAGGAGTGAATGAGGAGTGAGGAATCCCTGGAGGACTTTGTGGTTTCTCCTGCTGGCTCTCCACCCTTCAGGAGGAAGTTGGGCCATCACTGAGCTCAAATCTCAGTCCCCTGCTCCTTTCTGCTCTGCTGGACTTGCACTGCAGCCCCATCCCCAGGGAACACAGGGCTTGGAGCCATTTCCTCTAATTAATGCAGTGTAATCCAGTGCTAGCAAGGCACAGCACCTCAGGGCAGGCAATACCTTCAGAAAGAAGGACAAGAATTCATTTGCCATTATAAATCAGCCTTATCAAACTGCTGCATTTAAAAAGCACCACCCTTCAGAGCATCCCACCCATGTCCCACTCCATCTCTGGGAGACACTGGCTGGTTCCAGAGCAGTCAGTGCAATCCCAGTGCAGGTCCCTCCTGGAGTGTCCCATCATCAGCTGTGTTTGCTGACCAGAGTGGTTAAAAGGGTTTCAGGGGTCCCATCCACACTCGTTTCAAGGGGGTTTCCCTTTAGAAACAGCCCACGATGACACCCCACACGTGTGCCACAGAAATTGGATTTGCACCTTTGTTTGGTGACAAGAGGCAGGAAATTAAAGAGGCAATATTTCAATAAAAGCTCCTCTTTACCTGCCTTTGTTGTAGGTGACACTGAAGATTAGCACAGCTCAAGAGCAGCTCTTACCCAGAGAAGGTGCCTTGTTATTTGTCAGGGAGCAGAGCTCTGGAGTCAGTCCGTTTGGAAGGGAAATACAATTATAAAAACTTTAAACCTCTAAATGTTTTCAGGAGATTAGGAGGAACTCGAGTTTGAAACGGTTTTAATGCATTTTTCCAAACTGTCTCTGTTTCAAGTTCCTGTCTTTGGTTGGTGCCTCAGAGCCAGGTTTTGTGAGCATCAAACCGAGTCCCTGAGGTTTGCCTGAGTGCAATTTATGTTTAGGTTGCCATTAAAAATAATGTCTTGTGAATGGCAGACATTCAATGAGTTGTTCTGAATTATTTGTGTGCAAAATATTTACTGTTAACCCCCCCCAGAATGAGCAGCAGTTAATTACTGACACACAAAAGCTAAAGTTTTCTTTTTTGTCTGTTTGTTTTTCTTTTGGATGTAATTACAGAAATGTGGGAGATACTTTTCCAAGGCTTTTGAACTCCAAAGTGGAACAGAAGGAAGACACAGGGGGACATCCACCGTTCAGTGTTATTTTCCTTGCACAGAAGAGAGGAAAAAGAAAAAAAAAGAAAAAGGATCTTTCTGAGATGAGCACTAAAGTCTCAAGTTTTCAAAGGTTTGCATAACAAACAAGAGACACATTGTGGGTTGCATCTTGACTTTGAAGGCTTGCCACTGTCAACTGAAATAAAATGGCAAGGTTTAAAGCCTTAACCAAGTTCACAAGGAAAATATTTGGACTGAAAGTTTTGGAAAGTTTTCTCTCTTTGAAGTAGTTTGTCATGTGTTACCAATGTGAACTTTATTGACCTTGAAGCGTTTTTTTTTTGAATCAAATAGCAACTAGTGACACTTTAGTAAAATCTTAAATCAACAACCCTCTCCTGGCGGCTCCAGCTTCGTAGCAAATGCAGGCAAAACAGGGAATCTACAGAGGAGACCTTTATTATTCATAAATGAAGCCTGCCAAAACCTTCCCGAAATAGCATTCAAAGACCCTTTTAAGGTCATGGATCCTGAACAAAGCCAGAAGAGCACAAAAAAGGCTGAGGAAAGTCCAAGAAAGAGGCTTCCCAAAGGAGAGGCTTTCCAAGGCAGTATTTCATCCCCAACTACGTACCAGGGCAGCTCTGCTCCTTCCCAAGGAACCCCTCTCCGAGACATCATCTCGCAGCAGCACTTTTCCGGCTCTTTGCCCGTTCCACGAGAGGAGCCTCAGGAGAAGCCCGGCCACCAGAAGCAGCCCAAGCCCTCCTCCTTCGACCACCCCGCCCACGTCCCACAGCTCCAGCAGCACGCACTGGCACCAGCATTCATGTCCCCGGGGAAGCCGGAGCATGTCCTGGAAGGTCCCACATGGCAGCTAGTTGATCCAGTCAGGCCAGGGCCCTCTGGCTCCTTCCCGTCCCCCGGGCTGCACGCCCACCACGGCCAGCTGCTCCCATCCCACTCGCCCATCATTCCCGCCGAGGACATGCCGGCCGTGCAGAAGGTCTTCATCCCCCGCCCCGCCCAGGTGTCCCTGAAGCAAGCTGAGGAGGTGCACAAGAAGGAGAAGAAGCCTCAGAAGCCGGGCAAGTACATCTGCCAGTACTGCAGCCGGCCCTGCGCGAAGCCCAGCGTGCTCCAGAAACATATCAGGTCCCACACGGGGGAGAGGCCCTACCCTTGCATTCCATGCGGCTTCTCCTTCAAGACCAAGAGCAATTTGTACAAACACAGGAAGTCTCACGCTCACCGGATAAAAGCTGGGCTGGCCTCAGGGATCGGAGCAGAGATGTACCCGTCGGGGCTGGAGATGGAGCGGATCGGAGGGGAGGACTTCGAGGAGCCGACAGAAGGGGAGAGCACGGACTCGGAGGAGGAGACGGCAGCAATGTCGGGCCACGCCGTGGAGCTGCCGCCCAGGCAGAAGCACACCCTGCTCTCCAGCAGCCTGCTGAGCGCGGGGAGCCAAGGCTCCAGCCACGACCGCTGCTCGTTGTCCCATTCCAGCATGTCCCAGTCCCTCGAGGACAGCTCCCAGTTCGTGGAGCCTTCGTCGGAGCACGCCCTGAGCCATAAGTCCGAGGACACCCACACCATCAAGCAGAAGCTGGCGCTGCGCCTGAGCGAGCGCAAGAAGGTGATCGACGAGCAGGCGTTCCTGAGCCCCGGCAGCAAAGGCAGCACCGAGTCCGGGTACTTCTCCAGATCCGAGAGCGCGGAGCAGCAGATCAGCCCTCCCAACACCAACGCCAAATCTTACGCCGAGATCATCTTCGGGAAGTGTGGGAGGATTGGGCAAAGGACGGCGGCGCTGGCTGCAAACACAACCCAGGGGTTCCCACACCTGTCCGGCGACGAGAAGCCCAGCATGGTCCCCTTGTCTGTGCCTAGAACACAGGTGATCGAACACATCACTAAGCTAATTACCATTAACGAAGCTGTTGTGGATACCAGTGAAATCGACAGTGTGAAGCCCAGAAGAAGCTCTCTGTCAAGGCGTAGCAGCATTGAATCCCCGAAGTCTGGTGCGTACAGAGAACCATTCCAGTTCGATATCAAGTCTGGTTCCAGCAGCCAGCTGGATGCAGCGAAAATGTTGGCGTCCCACAGTGAAAAAATGAAGCCTGAACAATCATTGTTGTCACTTCAGCAATCCCACAGTGCCACAGAGACAGTGCCTCTCCTAAGAAGCCACTCAATGCCTTCTGCTGCATGCACTATAAGCTCCCCACACACCTTTAGAGGTAGCTACTCATTCGATGATCACATCATGGAGCCGGAAGTCTTAAGCCGCAGCCAAGCGTTTTCCTCCCACCCTCGAATGCTAAAGCGCCAACCAGCTATCGAGCTACCCCTGGGAGTGGAATACGTCTCGGAGGAGGTCGGCTCTGCCAGCAAAGAAACTGTTCCCAAACCTCCCGAGGAGCCTGAAACCAAGGAAAGCGATCTTACCAAAAAGTCCCGCAAGGGCCCGAAGGCGAAAGGGTTCATGTACGAGTGTAACGTGTGCGGCGCTCGCTATAAGAAAAGGGACAACTACGAGGCCCACAAGAAGTACTACTGCTCAGAACTGCAGCTCTCCAAGCCTCGCTCTGCCACGTCCCACGCCCCGGCAGAGCCGGAGAAGAGCGCGGCGGATCCCGACGTGTGGCCCCAGATGATGCATTACAAGCTGGGCAGCACCTTGGAGCTCACCCCGCTGCGGAAGAGGCGGAAGGAGAAGAGCCTTGGGGATGACGAGGAGCCTCCAGCTTTCGAACTGTCTGACGCCCCCTCCTCCAGCACTGGCCCAGGCACTCCGTTTGCAAACCCGGCCTCGTCTGATGTGGCTCTAAACCTGACCCGTGAATCCATGAAGTCACCAGCAGACTCGGGAAAATCCGCACCTTCCGAGGCCAGTGCCAGCTTCCATTCCAGGAACACCAAACCGGCATCAAGCGCGGAGGGCAAGGAGAGGAGAACGACCTCCAAGGAGATCTCTGTCATCCAGCACACGAGCTCCTTTGAGAAGTCGGACTCCATCGAGCAGCCCAGCAGCTTGGAAGAGGACAAGCCTCTGTCCCAGTTCCCATCTCCATCCACACCCCAGCACAGCCGCCCCCCTCACTCCCTGCAGCCCAGGCTGGTCCGCCAGCCCAACATCCAGGTCCCCGAGATTCTGGTCACGGAAGAGCCGGACAGACCAGAAACAGAGCCAGAACCTCCTCCGAAGGAGCCAGAGAAAACCGAGGAATTCCAGTGGCCGCAGAGGAGCCAGACTCTCTCCCAGCTCCCTGCGGAGAAACTCCCACCCAAGAAGAAGCGGCTCCGGCTGGCAGAAATGGCCCAGTCCTCCGGCGAGTCCAGCTTTGAGTCCGTCTCTCTCACCCGGAGCCCCAGCCAGGAGAGCAGCCTATCCCACGGCTCCAGCCACTCCATCTCCTTTGATCGGGATGACCACACCAAGCCAGAGCCAAGTAGCCAGCCCTCCGAATCCCAGCCAAAGCCTCCTGGCGTTGGCTCCCACATGCTGATGGTCCCCAGCCACCATCACCATTCCAGGGAAATGCGGAGATCCGCTTCTGAGCAGACGCCCAACGTGTCCCACCCTTCCCAGATGTCAGAGACTCGCAGCAAATCCTTCGACTACGGGAGTTTGTCATCCACTCCTGCCTCCACCTCTGGCCCCTCCACCTCCTCAGCCCCCCAGGAGAGGAGGAAATGCTTCCTGGTGCGGCAGGCGTCCCTCACCAGGCACCCCGAGCACGAGCCAGACCCGGCCCCTCCAGGGTGGCTGGACACAGAGGATCCAGCTCCTTCTTCAAGTAAATCTCCTGCCACGAGTTTGCCCCATCAGCCGACCTCGTCCTCCCCTTTGCCCTCCCACGGCACCTACCTGAGTGACAAGAGCCAGCCAAAGGACAGCCCCGAGCCATCCTACAGCCCGCCATACACGGAGGCTCTGCAGGTGTTTCACCACCCCGTGCCACAGCTGACGCTGCACGAGAAGCACTTCATGGCCCCCCAGGTTTCCATATTCCCCTACCAGCACCTCCTGCCCCAGCCGGGGCAGTCTGCAGAGCTCTTTGCTGCACACACCATGTCTGACATCCTCTCTGCCCAGTTCTCCATGCCTCAGATCCCTCCCTCCATATTCCAGACCCCACCGCTGCCCCTGCCGCAAACGCTCATCCACCCGGGCCCGCTGCACATCGCTCCTCCCTTGATGTCCCACCCCGCCGAGGTGTCCTTCAGGCACCCTTCCTTCCTGCCCGTGCACTACCCTGGCTCCTCGCCAATCCCCTCAGCCTTTTTCCTGCCTCTCCAGTCTCAGTTTGCCCTCCACTTGCCGGGTGATGCTGGTGGACACTTGCCACAGATCAAATCCAGTTTGTTCTCAGCAGCAGGAAGCTCCAGCCTGTCCCCGTGCACGGATTACGACTCGGACAGCAGGTTGCACCCTCTGACCTGCACAGCGAGTCCCGCGCTGTCTGTCACCGTGACCCAGCTCGTTGTCCCCACCCGGACAGAGCCCATGGTGTCCCTGGTTGTCCCCGTTCGCATCCAGACCAACATGCCCTCCTACGGCAGCGCCATGTACACCACGCTCTCCCAGATCCTGGTCACGCAGTCCCAGTGCAGCTCCTCCACCATCGTCCTCCCCAAATTCGATGACCGCCAGCCCAAGGGCGCCCTGGTGTGCAGCGCTGACGTCCACGGGCTGGGTTTTGACCTGGCCCAGATGATCACAGAGGAGCAGAGAAGCCTTTTCCAGAGCCCGTACCTGAGAGTGCCCCTGCCCTTACCAGAAAGAAAGGGCTACATGCCCCTCACCTGCCCCTCAGACAGCGTCCTCGGCCTGGAAGGGGGCCCCTCCACAGTTGGGGGGAGCAAAAGGATGCTGTCCCCAGCCGGCAGTTTGGAGCTGACAATGGAGACCCAGCAGCAGAAGAGAGTGAAGGAGGAGGAAGTGTCTGAAGCAGAAGAGAAGCTGGAAGTGGTGAAGCCACCCAGTGCAATAGAGGAAGGGAAAAAGCAGGATAAATCTCACTTCCTCGCAGAAAGCCAAGAGAGGGTCGAGGTTGGGACACCACCCAGTGTGTCCGTGGAGCAGTCGGAGCCAAAGGAGACCCCGAGCAGTTCCCAGCAGGCAGTGTCCCGGTCGGGTTCCCCGAGCTTTGAGGCTCTGCAGGAGTACGAGCAGCCAGCTGGCAAACAGCTCCTCAGCCAGGAGCCTCTGCAGCCCGTGAAGAAGGAAGACTCCAAAGACCCGGTGGAGCAGCCTCCACCAAGCCCTGCCAGCACTGCCCCCGTGCCCGAGGGCGCTGCCAGCGCGGGGAAGGCTCGGGAAGGCACAGACTCCAAGAAGGTCCTGCAGTTCCCCAGTCTCCACACAACCACTAATGTCAGTTGGTGCTATTTAAACTACATAAAGCCAAATCACACCCAGCAAGCGGATGGGCGCTCCTCGGTGTACGCCAGCTGGTGCATCAGCCTCTACAACCCCAACCTGCCCGGGGTGTCCACCAAGGCAGCCCTGGCCCTGCTGAGGTCCAAGCAGAAGGTGAGCAGGGAGACCTACACCATGGCCACCGCTCCGCGGCCTGAGGCGGGCAGGCTGGTCCCGGCCAGCTCCAGGAAGCCCAAAATGACCGAGGTAATGCACTCCTATCTCTTTCTCCTGATCCATTTGGATGCGTGGGTAGAGGGGGCCGAGGGCCGGGGCGTGGCTGTGCTCAGGTGGGTTGGGGTTTACTCGTCCCGCTGGCGCTTTGGGAGGCGCCTGTTCTCAGTGAAGCTCTTAGAGTGAAGAACCCCAACCCCACTGAAACCCCAACCCAGGGGGCAGGAGAGCCTGCTCCCAGGCCAGGTTTCTGTTCTCCAGTTCCTACTTGCCTTGTAACCCCAAAAGTAGGAATCACCACCACCACCCCACGAACCACCACCGCTCCAGCACAAAGGATTAGGCTTCATTTGCATTTGTCTTGATATTTCAAACAGCTTTACAACTTCTTTTTTTTTTTTTTTTTTTTGTTAAATGCTGTTATAATTCCCTACATTTTGCATGTTAGAAATTAAAAAAAAGGATTACCGTGGGGAAATGGGATTCTGTCTGGTTGTGCATCTGCTCATCTCACATTAATGAACATGGAGAGGCATGCTCAAAAGTATTTAAAAAATATTAAAGGGAGATTTGCAAGTGTATTTAGACCTCTGAAGAAGCACAAAGGCAGGCAGTGACATTTATAAAAGTGCCTCAGAGGGTCAGACATGTTTTGTTAAACACCCCTGGGGTTTGGTCCGTTTGGTCCATAGCTGTCCACCTGCTTTTCCAGGTATTTAAGGATATTTTATGCCTGGTTTTAGAGTTAAGACTTCACAGTGGCTTCCCAGGGGCAGAGCTCCCCCAAGGCATTGCCCACACGGACACAGAAGTCTTTAAGACCCTCCTGTGAGCTGCCTAATTTTATGTATCTCATTTTAAAGCCAGACTTTACCCTTCCTGCTTAATGCTGAACCAAACAGATCCCTTTAATCCAGATCATGTTCATGTAGATTGGCAAACAGAATCGCTCTAAAGATTTTGCAATTTGATATTCATCTCAAGTCAATTTATATTGATGGATTATTCATTTTATTTCTGTGTCATGAAATGAATTCTGAATATTAAATTTATCATAATCGCTGCTGCAGCTGCTGCTTATAAATATGTCTTAAAATACACAGTAGAGTCGCTTTGATTCAATAAATCTTTATTTCTATTCAGCATTTCCATCACTCTCTTGCAGAAATCCAAGAGACAGATTTCTAGGGACACAGGGGCAGATAATTACCTGAGCAGTGCAATAACCAGGCTGAGATTTATGCACTATTTTTCCAAGGGTTTTATCTGAGTGGTGCCGTTAGCATCCTCGATTTCAGTCCCTAAAGGAAGTGCCTGTGCTGCTCTGAGCTCTGCTCTTTGCCATGGTGCTAAAACCCACACCCAGTGTGTGTCCAGAGGTACGAGACCCTCCCACCCAAAGGGAAATGTTCAACAGCAATGGTTCAGCCCTCACTCATCCAAATCCACATTTCAATGCATGCATTTCCCCCAAAGCCTCCTAAAGCCCCTCACAACCCCCCCCAAGCTGTCTGGTGGTGTAGATTCAGGTTCCCGTGGCACAATTTGCCAAAGGAAGAGTTTCCCCTGCCCGGTTCACCTGGGAAACAGTGGATCCTAAACCCAGCCCTCCTCCCCACGTGGCTGGCACAACCCCTGAGAGCTGCAGGGGAGATAAACTGAGTCCTTGCCAAGCACAGAACTCATCTGTGATCAGTGGGAGTGAAATCCCCCGTGCAGGGTTTTAAACACGGGTGGGGAAGCAGCACTGCAGGACAGTGGCAGTGCAGTAGCATCACTCCAGGGCTGGGAGCCCAGCCCTCAGCTAACTCTGCTCTGGCTCCTTCCCTTCAATATCCCCTCCTTTATGTAACTCCAGATTGTCAGTTGACCTCCCAGGAAATGTAAAAAAGCTCTGGTATTTTGTACAGTTATGCATGCAGCAAGCAGTAGTTCTGTATGTGCTGTCTCCGTCCTTGGCTTGGGGTTTAAATTTCCAGTGGGATTTGCTGAGCAGATAATTCTGGAATTCTGGAGTGGCTGCGGGCTCCATGTGCATGTAGGGATGGCTGGTGACACTGTACTGGGGCTTGCACACTCTGTAAATTCGAACAAGATTGTAAAAGGGGATAGTAGTGACTGTATGACTTTGGCTCTCTGGTGCCTTTCATCTGTCAATGTTTTTGTGCTTTCAAAAGTTGCAATAAATAAACCTCGTGCTACATCTAGCAAGTCAGTTGTTTTGTATTCCTCAGCAAACCTGGCAAGGTTGTCCCTAGCAGTGTTCTGAGCCTGTAGCTCCTATCAGGAGGTGAAGTCACAACCCTAAAAGTTTAATTTTTGAGGGTTCTGAGTGTCTCCTGCTTCTGATTTCCTCACTGTCATCTCCATGCCCAGAGCCACCAGCTCAAGACCATTCCTGCTGTTAAATGGTTCAAATGGCTCCTGGGCCTGTTCTGCCCCAGGGCCTTTTGTCATGAAATTCCTGGCACTTTTAGGGACATAGGACTGCACAGGAACCATTCCCAGGAGGCTCCTAGGACGGGTGTGTGGATGGTGTGGGCATGGGGCTGACCTGGCCCCAAGGACAGAGAGCAGCCCTGGCCGCATTTAATGCTCTGAGCTGAGCTCCTGAAATTCCTGGGCAAATTTGAAATGCTTGACCCCAGTTTTGCAAAGGGACTTTTGAGTGAGTCCATCCCTCCTCCTGCTGAGCACCCTGTGGCAGTTCCAGCAGCTGGGGGGGCTGGGTTACATCCCACTGCATCTCTGCTGGAGCTGCTCACTCTGTGGCTTCCCCCAAAACCAGGGGAGACAAAGAGGCTCCACCGGGGTGATTCATCCCCTGCAGACCAGGCTGAGGTGGGGCAGGTGAATCACCTGGGGAGCTGCCACTCGTGCCAGCCAGAGCCAAGGGTGACCAGTTCTGCTTCAGGGGCTGCCTTCGGGCCAAAACCCCTCTGAAAACGGCTCCCAGATACCTGAAGCCTGTTCCCATAATTACAGATAATGTGAGGGTAGGGACCCAGGATCCTCATCCAGGACATGGATCCAGGATCCTCATCCAGGACATGGACCCAGGATCCTCATCCAGGACATAGATTCAGTTCAATGTCAGAATTACTGTGTGAGAAGTGACCTGGGGGAAAGGCATCTGCTTCCCTTTCTCTGGAAACCTGGGGTCTATCCTGTCAGGCTGTAGAGGGGAAATATCCCAACATTTCATTCCAGATTGGAGAGCTCTCTCTGGGTTTGTCCTCTTAGGGCTTAGGGGGCAACATCCCAACATTTCATTCCAGGTTGCAAATTTCTCCCTGGGTCTGTCCTTTTAGGATTTAGGAGGCAATATCCCAACATTTCATTCCAGGTTGGAAAATTTTCCCTGGGTTTGCCCTGTTACGCTGTAGGGGACCAACATCCCAACATTTCATTCCAGGTTGGAGAGCTCACCTGCATTTGTTCTGTTAAGATTTAGGGGCAACATCCAAATATTTCATTCCAGGCTGGAGAGCTCTCCCTGTGTTTATCCCAGGATTTAGGACATCCCAACATTTCATTCCAGTTGTAGAGAGCTCTCCCTGTGTTTATCCCAGGATTTAGGACATCCCAACATTTCATTCCAGGTGTGAGGAGCTCTCCCTGGGTTTATCCCAAGATTTAGGACATCTCAACATTTCATTCCAGGTGTGGAGAGCTCTCCCTCATCCCACCCAGACCCACAGAGGCAGCTTTGATGTTTAGATCCTCCTATAACAAACAACTCTCATCATGTAGGTGAGGTGTCAGGGCATGACTTAAACCTTGGGCTAGACAAGGTTTAGATACAAAACCCCCTCAACAAGTGGCAATTTAACAGTGAAAAAGCAGATCTGACCCTGGGAACGCGTGGGGAGGTTGGGGATTCTTTTCTCCTGTGGGTTTTGTGGCTTTCTCTGCACGGTGCCCTTGGCAGCGGGGTTGCAGCAGCAGGAAATTACCTGGGAGCGCTGCCTGGCCAGGGATTCATGTCAGGCTGAGCTGGCTGAGATCCAAATTTGTGTGAGTGTGGGGGAAACTGTCCTGGTTTGAAGGACAGGTGTCTGCCAAGAAAGGCAGAAGCTTCTCTTTGAAATTAAGAATGTAAACCCTCTCCCTCCAAATTATTATTATTTTGAAATTAAGGGGCTCTCAGGCAAAGATATGGGAATTAGGAATAACAGTTCTTTACTAGGAAAATTAAAATAG
>JAOTQP010000929.1:1695012-1710859 GCA_026413545.1 Cichladusa arquata
TCCTTCAGGAGGGAAATCCCAGGAGTCCAGGAAGGCTGGAAATCCTTCAGGAGGGAAATCCCAGGAGTCCAGGAAGGCTGGAAATCCTTCAGGAGGGAAATCCCAGGAGTCCAGGAAGGGTGGAAATCCTTCCAGAGGGAAATCCCAGGAGCCCAGGAAGGCGGGGGCTCACCCAGCCCACAGCCCCTCCTGCAGTTTCACTGCAGATTGGCAGGTTCTTTCTGCAAAGATCCATTATCCCAGCCAGGGAAAAGGAGATTTCTGTGCCAGCTCCTCCCAGATCCATTCCCAGCTTTATTGTGCTTCTCTTGTCTCGGTACAAGATCCCTGTCTGGAAATTTGGGATGCTGGAGTGGTTTGTGGTGCTTTTAGAAACCTGGAAATGCCATTGTCTGCTGTGGGTTTTGTACAGGAATCGCTGTGCCTGCCCTGCTGGAGCTGGGCACATCTCACAGTGGCTGTCTGGCCCTGAGGACACACCTGTGTGTGGCCATCCCCAGTGCCCAGGGCTTCCAGGCTGAGGAATTCTGCTGCACCCTCAGGTGCAGGGCGCTCATCTTGTACCAGGGAGTTGTGAGGAAGGCAATTAATGATCTGTAATTAACGGCGCTGTGGTAGTTACACATTCATCCGTGATCTGGCACATTTTACAGGAGGCATAAAGCATAAATGAGATCAGTTAATCCCAGAGCAGCCTGTCAGGAACTTCCCAAGGATTTAGGCAAGGCAGATGAGTGGGCAGCCTGGTGACAGATGAAATGTGCCATCAATAAACCCAAAATCTGACACCAAAGGCAACAGCCCTGGAGCCTGACTCGGTTCACTTGACAGGGAACCAAAGCCAGGGATCAGTTTCCCATTCCTGTTCCTCTGCACCCAAAATCCAAAAAGCAAACAAGAGACTTTATCAAATGTCAAAACCAGTCGAGGAAATACTTCTTTCAGCTGTGAAATCTTCCAGGAGTGTTCTTAGATACAGCATTGTAAATCAAATCATGAAAATTCACAGAATTATGGCTGTTAACCTTAATAATTAAAATGTAACCACTGTGACCAGCAAGGTCACATCAGCAAAGCCTTTACAGGGCAAGGGAAAATCCTGGTGGAATTTAAAAAAAAAGAAATGGGAAAAGGAAGCAGGAGGGAAGGGGTGATTCAGCCCAGCTGTGAGCAATGAGTCCCCAGGAACCTGCTCTGCCTCCCTGCCTGCCAACCACCAACCCTCCTTCCCTCCTGGCTGCCCAAGGTTTTATCCTGTGGTTTCCAGCCACATGGAGATTTTGGATGTGGCTCACAGCACTGAGGGGAAAAAAGAGAAGTGTTTGTGGCTGAAAAGGATGGTCAGGAATTTGTAACAGCAGATACTGAGAACTAAACCTCCTACAGGCTGCAAAGGAATAAATGTTGCACAGGTTTGGGTTTCAGCTGAAGGGAAGGAGCTGAGACACAGTTTTCTCCAGTTTGTGTTTTCCCATTGGTGAGGTTCCTGTGGCTCCTGACAGTGATTTTGGGCCCATTCTGGGGCCATCAGGTCCCTGGGACTGCCAGGGTGACACCAGCACTGCTGGGCTGGGCCAGTTCCTCCTGCTCTCAGAAGGGTTTGCAGTGCTGGCCCAAAATCTGCCAGCAGGACACCAAAGAACCTTGCAAAAAATTATCAAATAGCTGAATTCTGATTTCTGTGTGTGTGTTTGAAAGGACTGTTCCCTAAATCAGAGTCTGGGCTCGTAATGCCCATTAACCCCTTGTGTTCCCAATCATTGCAGCAGGGCTGGGAGCTGGGATTCTGAACCCCACAGTTCTGGAAGAGAATCCCAGATTTGCTGACACAAACCCCAGCTGTGGCCATCCACGGGATCTGCCTGCAGCAAACCTCATGGAGCAGGGAAGGTTCTGTGTCTGGGTAAATCTGAGCTGTGCTTGATTTATCTTCCTGATGCAAATCTCATGGGCACAGGAGCAGGGAAAGAGGCACCCCATTGAAGGAATGATGTCCATTAATCGATAGAGAAGGGGGAAAATATTTTTAAAGAACAGAAGTAAGAGTATAGGAAAGGATCCAGAACTTATAATGATGTATTTAAGATGAGCTGAGTGTTTAGGTATATTCATAGAGAAGGGGGAAAATATATTTAAAGAATAGAAATAAGAGTGTAGGAAAGGATACAGAATTTATAATAACATATTTAAAGTAAGTTAAGTGTTGTGGTGAGTCTGTAGAGATGGGGAAAGTGTGTTTGAGGAGCAGAAATATATGTATGATTATTTAGAATCTTTATTAAGGAGAAATGATTTTAGTGTTCCAAATAAAAAGTTAAGAGAACTGTTAATACATGTTAAAAAGAATTTTTCAAATGTAGATCCTGATTGTGTTTTAAGTGAAACTTTCTGGGATCAAGTTGGTCTGAAACTTTCTGATGATGTCTGTTTGGGAGAGAGAAAAGCCCCTTTGTTATTTCCATCTTGGGGATTGATCAGAGAATCTTTAAGTGAACCACTTATGGATTCTGAAAAGACAGAGACTTCTTCACTGTCTTCTCCATTGGTGTCGCAATATATTGCTAATCACCATGATTTCTTTCAAGCACAGATTCAGAGAGACTCCAACAGTGGGGGAATATCTGTGTCAGAAAAAGTGCAATGCCTAATTCCAGATTAAATGGAATTCATTAAATGTCCCTTTTAATGCAGCCCCGATGGCTCTGACGAGGCTGAGGAAGGGACACAAAACCATTTCCATGTTTGTGTGACGTGTTTGTTTGGAGGGTGTGGTTAAGGGCAGTGCAAGTACAAGGCTGATAAAGGAGCCATTGCAGGTTTTAATTGGCCAGGTGGGACTGATGGGCAGGAAGGAGGCAGAGGGAAGCCTGCAGTACAAACCTGAACAGAAAAAAATCAGGATTCCTGATTCCTTTTGCTCCTTCTGATACTTGAACTCTGACTGAACAAAGAAGGGACATCAGCCATCCCTAACAAACGCTTGTCCTGGGATCCTTTAGGGTGAATGGAGCTAACTGGGCATACTGGGATGGGGACTGGGGCACTGTGGGAGCTCTCCAGGCACAGCTCAGTCCCCTCTCAGATAATGAGAACCTTGTGATGATGGGTTTTGATGTTGGTTTTTTGGGGGTTTTTTGATGGTTGGGAATGGCACGATGGGGTGGCATTGCTGTGACTGAAATAGAAATAAAATAAAGTGTTTGGTGACCCTGGTGCTGATCTAGAGAGCTGCTGCTGATGCTGAAGGACAGAAACACAGACTGTCCCCACACACAGCTGTTGGACACCAAAGCCTGGTTTGTGCTGCTGGTGCACACTGGGGCTGTCTGAACACCCAGCTTTCCTCTCTTGTCTCAAATCCGTGTCCAAACCTGACCCGTGACCTCCCCCCTTAACCCAGGAGCAGCTCATCCCCCTCTGAGCACTCCCTACAGAGCCAAGGGGCTCAGGCAGGACTGGCAGCAGGGTTTAGTTTAGTCCCAGCTCACTTCCTGCACCCAGGAGGATCATCCTGAATTCCAGCTCCCCAAACACTCCCTGGAGCTGGAGCTGTCTGGATCTTCCTGGGGGAAAGGAGCAAAGTGTGTGGGAGATCCAGGGGTCCCAGTGGGACTCACACACTCCTGACTCCAGCCTGGAGGCAGCTGGGAGGTGTTTCCATGGGTGCAGTCTGTGCCATTCCCATCCCATCAGTTCTGGGCTGGATTTGGGGTCTTTGTGTGGTTTTCTACTCAGTTTTAAATGACCCTTGTTTTTCTACGTTATAAATACATACATTTAAATATTTATTATACATTCACTTACTGAAGTGCTCAATCCATTCCAGTGCATCTGTTTCTGTTCAAGTCTCCTCAGCCTGGCTGCTGCTTTCTCACCCTTCTGGTTTGGAATGGGCTTCACTGGGAAGATACTAAAACCTGACTGATGGTGTTGGATGCCTTTGGATCTCCTATTAAGAGGCTTTAGACAGCCTGATTTTTCCAGGGTGGATGTTTGGAGATTTCTGAAGACCAGACTTAATTCCTCCTGGGTAGAAAAATGACTTGCAAGAAGTGCCATGCTTCAAGAATTTGGCCTCTTTAAGATCTGAGGGGAGCAATTTCGTGTTACCTTATTCTTCTTGTGCTGCAAGTACAGGAAATTGCAGACTTCATTTGCTGAGCAGCAGGAGGCTGAAAGATTTGTCTCAGTCTTACAAGGGTTTTTCAACCCCCCATCCTGCAGCCTTCCCCGTGCACTAATGCCTGGACAGAAAATAAAATATATAATGGGAAGGAAGGATGACCAGTCTCATTCTCTGGGGTAAACCTAAATCGTGATCCTGTGCCAAAGATAAAAGAGCCTGGAGTCTGCAGTGTTTACATTTAGTGGTAGCAGGATTTATTTATTTAAAAAAAGGATGTTTTCTTCTCTTTGTGTCCGTTCTGGGTGTCTCATTCAGGCTGTGCAGGGATCACGGGGGGGTTGTGGCATCTCCACTTCTCAGGTGGCTCTGGCTGCAGCCCTGGGGGTGGGAGGTCGTGTCCCAGGGGGTTTGGCTGGGATGTGTTTTCCCAGCACCCTGCAGACACAGACTGGGCATGTTTGAAACAGCAGGGAGGGAGAGGCAGCTGGGCTGGGCTGGGCTGGGACAAACTCTGTCCAGCCTGGGACAAACCTGTCCAGCCTGACCTGGGACAAACCCTGTCCAGCTTGGGACAAACCTGTCCAGCCTGACCTGGGACAAACCCTGTCCAGCCTGACCTGGGACAAACCTGTCCAGCTTGAGACAAACCCTGTCCAGCCTGACCTGGGACAAACCCTGTCCAGCTTGAGACAAACCTGTCCAGCCTGGGACAAACCCTGTCCAGCCTGGCTTGGGACAAACCCTGTCCAGCTTGGGACAAACCCTGTCCAGCCTGGGACAAACCTGTCCAGCTTGGGACAAACCCTGTCCAGCTTGGGACAAACCCTGTCCAGCCTGGGACAAACCCTGTCCAGCCTGGGCAAACCCTGTCCAGCCTGGGACAAACCTGTCCAGCCTGGGACAAACCCTGTCCAGCCTGGGACAAACCTGTCCAGCTTGGGACAAACGTGTCCAGCCTGACCTGGGACAAACCCTGTCCAGCCTGGCTTGGGACAAACCCTGTGCAGCTTGGGACAAACCCTGTCCAGCCTGGGACAAACCCTGTCCAGCCTGGCCTGGGACAAACCCTGTCCAGCTTGGGACAAACCTGTCCACCCTGGTTTGGGACAAACCCTGTCCAGCCTGACCTGGGACAAACTTGTCCAGCCTGGCCTGGGACCCTCTCAGTTTGTTTTCGAGGTGCCTGTGTTTGTGTTGGAGGATGGGGCCATCAGCACAGGGGGTGCCCGTGACTTAGCTCAGCTTTGGTGTGCACAGAGCAGCAGATGCAGCACGTGAGAACATCCCAGCACAGCAATCAGGCGTCTGGAGGCATCTGAGCAGCAGCTTTGGATGATAATTTGCATTTAGTCTAATTACCCTGAGCTACCAAACAGCAACCAAGACCTGTGGTGTCAATAACGCGCTGAACTAACCCAGCAAAGTTGTGACTTCTTCTGTTGAGGTGGGAATCTTCTTTTTTTTTTTTTTTTTTTTCCCCTTTATCACGCCACCTGTTGCTCATAGGTACAAATCAAACGAAGAGTATGTGTATGTGCGAGGCCGTGGAAGAGGGAAGTATGTTTGTGAGGAGTGTGGAATTCGCTGCAAGAAACCCAGCATGCTGAAGAAACACATTCGCACGCACACAGACGTCAGGCCGTACGTCTGCAAGTACTGTAACTTTGCTTTTAAAACCAAAGGTAAGCCACAGCCAGCCCCCAGCTCCTCTGCTCGGTGCCGTGGCTCTGCCAGCTGCTGGGGCACTGGCAAAGGGCAGGGAAGGTGCTCCCAGGGGTGCCCAAGCCCCCGAGTTGGAGGGAGGGGGATGAGGGATTGGAAATTGGTTGGTGTTTTCAGCCCTGCGTTAAGCCAGGCTGCAGCACAGCATCCCTGCCATCCCTTGTGCTTCTCCAAGGGAAAAAGTCCTGAATGCAGCTTCCCTGGCAGGGCTTTCTGAACAAAACCACCCCAGAGCGAGAGCAGGAGCTCCAGGCTCCTGGCTGAGCCCCTGGATCCAGGCTCTGGGTGGCTTTTCCTGCTGGTGCTCTCCAGATCTGCCCATCCTCATCCTCTGCAGTTGCATGTGGCTTCCACATTCTCTGTATCATCTCAGTGGACCTTTTCCCTGAAGGGCTCCATCCCAGGACATCGAGCCATCAGTGCCACCAGGTGTTCTCTGCCATGGCCTCAGGGAGGGTGTGAGTGAGTGCTGGCAGGAGCCTGCAAACCACACACAATAAAAAGTCTATTCCAAGAGAAATGGGGAATGGGGCTTCCCAAATGGGCCAGAGGTGCCCAGGTGCCTTTAACTTCTTGTAGGGTCTGGCACCATGGGCTGGACAAATCCCTGGTGGCAGCAAGTCTTGGGGTAAGGCAGCAAGTGTGGGGCTCAGATTCTTGGGCACAGCCTGACAGAGATCCCTGAGTTCAGGGAGCCTTTGCACAATGCTTGTGGGCACTTGGGGGAATTTGGGGCTGTCCCGTGCAGGAGCTGGACTGTGTGATCCCTGTGGGGCCCTTCCAGGTCAGGGTGTTCCAGGATGTTGTCTGTAGCTCCATCAGTCCCAGGGGTGACACAGAGGGATCAGTGCCCCAGTGTCACCCAGGCAGGGGCACAGCGTGGGGGTGGGGTTGGCTCTGTGACACGTGTGCTGGCCCCGAGGGGACAGAGCAGGACAAGGGAAGGGACCAGGGTGGGCAGTGCCTGGGGCTGGTGCCTTTGCTGGGAAGGCTGGCGGGGATTTCTGGGTGACAACGTGCTGCTGGTCACCGGCCCTGGGGGAGAACGGGAAGTGATACCGGGTGTGAGGCCAGATTCTCATGCTGCACATCCCAGCGATGGTTCTTCCTCTCCCTCCCATCCTGGAGCTGTTTCTGATTCATTTCCTTTCTCGTCCCCTCTTGCTTTGACTTCGTTCCGAGGTTTCCCTTGGAGAGCTGGGCCCGCTCAGCCTCTCCCATCACCTCACCTCACTCCCACCATGCTTCTGTGGGGCTCTTGCCCAGGGTGATGGCATCAAACCATCCTCTCCACCACCCCTCTGGCTGCTTTGCTCTTCATCTCTGCTCCCTTGAAGGCCACGATCTGCCAGCTCTGGCTGCACATTGCAAACAGACACTTCCCTTCTTCTGCTCGCCATGGGGGCGTGGAGATGCTTCCTTCCCCCAAACAGAAATCATCAACACTCTGTTGGGATTTGGATGGCAAAGCATCCCTTTGCCTATGGATGCATGGAATGGGCAGAACTTTCCTGGATTTGGGGATCTGTGGGTATACAGCTGCATGATGGTGACCTGGAATTGCATGAATGGCTCTTTGCTGGGAGGGGGTGATGGGCAGAGCCCTGGGGTGAGCTCAGACTGCCCAGAAATGGGAGAAAAGCTCTTTGGGGGGCACGAGGAGCTCTGGAAGGGTGGGGGAAAAGCCCTGTGTGTGTTGATAAAACATCAGCTGGTGATGGAGAGTTATTACCAATGAGATTGCTTAAAAAATCACCAGCAAGGGCAGGAGGAAAATCCATTTTTTTTGCTGATGCCCTTGCCGGTGATTTTTTTTAAAGCAATTTCAAACTCTTGCTCATAAGAGTGACCCAGAGGAGTGGGGGCTTTGCAGAACTGGTGTTCCCCAGCTCATTTTGGGGGGTTTGTCTGGGCCTGGCTCCTCCCTGGGCTGGGGGGTTTGGCAGCCCTGGGAATGCAGAATGCAGAAGCTGCAGCTCTCCCTCCTGCCAGGCTGCACTTGCACAAACACGGAGCTTTTTTAGCAATCAGCTTTCCAGAGATAATTTTAGCCTTCAGCATCAGCTCCAGGGGGAGGTCTGTGGAGCTGGCTTCGTTTTGGCTGGGGTAGATCTCTCCAGCATGATCTAATGCTCTAAACTCTCGAGTAGGCTGGAAGCAGTTAAATGGCATTTTATTATTGTTATTATTTTTAATGAGGACCTTTATCTGGTTAAAATGTACCTCACCCCCCACCCCTCCCACTCTAGAAAATCCATGTCTGTGTTCCAAGAACTGGGAAAACTTTTGCAACAGAAAATGCTATAAATATTTCCCCTTATTCACTCATCTTCTGCTTTTTGTGCCTTTCTGTCACTGGAAGCAAAGCTGTTCCTTTGGCTTACAGAACTGCAGGGAAAATTTATTTTTTTTTATTATTTTAAAGCAAATCCATTAGATTGATTTTTTGTGTGTGTGTGTGTGTGCTGAGCTGATGGGAACAACAGCCTTGGAAATTTGGTTTGTAGAGCTTTGTTTGATTTGGTGTTTCTGGAGCAGATCTAAAGGTGCCTCTTTAATGAGGTGTCTCTCCCTCCACTGCGGTGGAGCTTTGTGGCTGTGGCCTCCAAGAGGGTCTTTAAAGGAGGCTCAGCAGCTTCTGCATTGTTTTCTGGGCAGGAAGGAAATGAAGAAAAAGCAGTTTTCCCTTTCAGGAAGGTCGGGGAGAGCTTTCCCCTTCCCCTCTCACTGCTGCTGGGGTGAGCTGGGATCAGGGGCAGTGCTGCCACATCCACTCCCCTTTTCCACTGTTAGTTTCTGTCCTTCACACTCCCATCACCCTCTCACGTCCTGATTGCTTCCAGTCTCCCCAGAATTGTCTGGAACAGCTCTGAGTGGTGGCTGCTGCCTCAGCCTGGAGGTCAGGAGGGACGAGGAGCTTCACCCTGATGGGAAGGGAGCTGGGTAAAGGACACAGTGCCTGCTGGCTGAGACATTTCACAGTCTGGGCCACTCACACTCCCCAGACACCAGACTGCACCATGGCCTCTGCCAGAGTCCTCAATAAATTCATTTTCAGCTCCTTAAATCAGCCCCTGACAGCACTGAGGGTACTGCACATGTGAATATATTTAATATATTAAATAAAATGTATTAAATGCATCCCTCCCAGCCCTTAAAGGGCTGCCCAGTTTATTGTTATTGCAGCTCCAGCAGCCTGAGCCTCCTCTGGAAAGCACAGAGTGGGTCCAGCTGGCAGAAAACTCCAGCAGAATTCCCTGCTGGGAGAGCAGGACACAGGGATGGGCACATTCCCAAAATCTCCCAAGGGCTGGGGCCCTTTGAGGGGCTGAGCATCCCTGAGGAGCCACTGGCTGTTGTCCCTGTGCTCCTGGGGACGTCACAAATGTCCCCTGGGATGAGGACAGAGCCATCCTCAGGGATTTCCTGCCTGACATCGTGTGGGATGTGAGGCCAGGAACAGAAAATGTCCCAATGATCCAGCCAGGAGATGAAACACTGAGCAAAGGGGCTCTGGGACTCTCCAGGGAAAGGGAAAAAAAATCCAGGAATCAGGGCTGGAAGAAAAGGACTGGTGACTTCAAGTCAAATATTTTCTGTATTTTCTGTAGCCAGTGCAGCCACTGAAGTCTCAGCCTCATTTCTGCTCATTGTTAGCATTTGGAAATCTGCAAATCCTGGGTACCTTTCTGGAATATCAGCTTTTGGCTGATGCAAGGGATAGGTCTGAGCTAGAAGGTGGCTGATATTTTATAGCCTGTGTGGATTGCATGTGCAAATTCACTCCTTTAATCCATATGTCAATAAGGATAAAAGATAATAATCGATTTTTTTTTTAATTGAACTCCTCTGCCCAATGAATTCTGTAAATTAAAGCTTTCCTTCTCATAAAGTCTCACCTGGGGACATCAGCTCCTCACCAAGACCTAAATCAAGGCCTGTACATTATTTAAATTCCACATGAAACACCTTTCAAGGATTTCTTTGGGACACAGAGCATCAGTTATGGCTGGTTCTCTGTGTGTGAGGGCATCTGCTGGCAAAATCCCAGAATCATGGCATGATTTGGGCTGGGAGGGACCTGAAATCACACCCTGTGCCACCCCAGGGACACTTCCCCAAATCACAGGTGGGTCCCAGCCCCAATGTCCAGCCTGGCCTTGGGCACTGCCAGGGATCCAGGGGCAGCCACAGCCCCTGCCCACCCTGCCAGGGAACAATTCCTGCCCAAAATCCCACCCAAATATCCCCAATTTCAATCTGAAGCCATTCCCTGTGTCCTGTCCCTCCGTGCCTTGTCCCCAGTCCCTCTGCAGCTCTCCTGGAGCCCCTTCAGGCCCTGCCAGGGGCTCTGAGCTCTGCCTGGAGCCTTCTCCTCTCCAGGGGAGTCTCCTCCTTCCAGACAAGCTGCTGCTCTCCTTGCAAATCCTTTACAAAGAGGAATGTGGCAATTGTCAGTGCTGTGGAGCTCTGGCTGTTTGTGCCACAGTGCTGCCTCCTGCACTTGGCCATTTGTTGGTTTTTTGGTTTTTTTTTTTTTTTTCTGAATTGATCAGATTCAACAGCAGGAATAGAAAGGATGCTGCATCCCCAGCACAGACAGGATCCTTTCATCAGGAATCTCAGTGCTTCAGCTCCCTTCATTCTGCTTTAACTCTGTCACTTTGAAAATACAATTATGGCTCTTCTGGAAAAAAATTAATTTCCCTTACAAAATTTAACTGGGAAATCACTTCTAGTCCCTCTTAAGCTGCTGTAGGTGCTTTTGGAAGCCTTGAGTGCCAGCTTTCTCCAAACAGCACAGCATTTGAGCTGCTCTGAGTGCCCAGTCAGAGCTCCCAGCCCTGGCAGGGCTCAGGAGCTGCAGCACAAAGCTCTGGGCAGGTAATGGAGCTGTGCTCACACTGTCTCTGCTCCTCCTGGGGGCTCACAATTCCTGAAAATTCCTCAGGGGTTTTTAAAAATATAGCCAGTTTATTTCAAATCTAGGGGGTTTTTTTGATAAACAATCCCCAATGAGGACCACTCACCTGCTTAGGGTTCAGTGTAATTCCTCTGCTGTTTAAATCCAGCCTCCCTGCTGGTCTCTCTTGCTCCCTCAAAGATGTTTTTCCATGGTTTCCAAGGAAGCAATGCCGTGTGGTTTTCTTCTTTTTTTTTTTTTTTTTTTTTTTTTTTTTTTGTTTTTTTTTTTTTTGTTTTCTTAACTTGGGAGCCAGAACTCTGCAAGGCAACAAGTAGCTGTGAGTCTTCCCTGGTAGGATTCAGTTCCAGCTTTCACTTAGGCAGAGTGGTGTTGATTTTACTGGAAATCTGCCGAAGGACTTGAGCATTTAATCCTGCCAGTGTTAATTAAGGGGTCTGAAAAAACACAAAGTGGAAGAAGAGCCCTGATCAGATAAATATCCTTGTCCTCCAGATTGCTCCCAGGATGATCACTCAGCTCCTCAGCTGGTGGAAAGGAGCCTCCAGCTTTTATTTTCCTTAAAACGATGCAGAGGGGGCAGATGAGGATCTGTCCTGCTGAGTCTCCCTCCCCTAAAAGGATGCAGCATCCCTGTTTTGTGGGGATTTCTCAAAAAAAATTTGCACCCTGAGCTTTGCAGGAGGATCTTGGCCAGCAGCTTTACCTGGTCTGACCAAGGGGGATGAAGGGAGAGAGAGAGCAGAGGAAAAAGGAGTTGGAGGGGAAGGAAACAAAGCTTGGGATGAGCTGGTCCTTTGGTGTTTGGGGTGAATTTGTTGGCACTGGGGGCTGGGAAAGGAGGGCAGCAGGCACACAGTGCCCTGCCTAGGGACAGAAACAGGGCAGGAGGTGGCACTGGTGGCTCCTGGCACAGCCTGTCAACCCCAGCGGCTGCTGAGCCCCAGCTGAGGTGCAGGAGGGCTCTGGGAGCCCTGCCAGGGACAGGGACAGGGACAGGGACACTGATGTGTCCAACCTGCTGTCCTGGGACACCTGAGGTGGCCACAGAGGACCTGAGCCCAGAGCAGGACCCTGAGCAGCCTCTTCTCCTCAGGAATCCCTGCTCTTCCCTCCTGCTGCCTCCAGGGGCTGGTTTTAGGGTACCAGGGATGCCTGGGGATGTCCCCTCCCACTCAGCTGGATTCCCACAAAGCCCCTGCTCACACCAGGCACTGCCTCGGGCTGGTTTTGTGTTTGCTGGCCCTGGAGAGGCTCCAGGCAGGGATTCTGCCGTGGTGGCTGAGCAGGGATGGGGCATTTGTGGCAGCTGGGCTGTGGGGTGAGAGCTGGGCAGGCAGCAGCACAGGCTGGGCTGCAGCACACTCAGTCTGTGCTTTTGCTGGTTTTCATTTCCAACACGAAACTCCAGTTCCATGAGGCCACAGTTGGGACTGGCTGGATGGTTTTTTTCGTTTTCAGGCACTGGTGTTTCACCGGGAGCAGAGGTGTTCCTGAGAACACACTCCTGGCTCACGGGGTGGGTTTGGGGCCAGGACAAAACTCCTGCTTTGGGATGGAGAAAGAGGCTCTGATTTGGAGCAGGGAGCTGAGCCAGGCTGGCCTCATCCTCACACCTGAGTGCCCTGACCATGGGGCTAAGGACAGTTAAACAGGAGACTCTAAAATAATAAATCTCTCTTGTTTGGAGCTGTTTTGCTGCATTCAAGTTATTAAACACACCCTGAATCCACGTCCAGGTTGGGTGCCAGATACACAGGGATATAGAGTCAGCCTTTGTCTCTCGTGGTCCTTCCTGCTGGAGCTGCTCCATTTTGTATAAAATGGGCTGAAATAAATAATTCATGGGCTAAGGAGAAATCAAGGTGGCAGCTGGGTGGTTGTGGCACTCTGAGAGGAGAGGGCAGCACGGGCAATGCTCTGCTCCAGTGAATAGTGGCTTTTTTATCCCTGATATCCAGAGCAGCAGCAGGAGAGGCTCAGAGAGGCTCTGTGCTCCCACCAGCTCAGGGACTGGGGACTTGGGACTGCAGGACCTCAGTCCTCACTGGAGGTTGTAACAAAGCAGGAGAATTCTGTTTTTCCTCTTTTATTTTTTTTTTTAATTGTTTGGTGAGGAAACCAAGCCTGGTGCTCCTCAGTGCCCTCAGGTGTCAGTGCCAGCAAGGCTGAGGGCACACCAGGGGATGGGAAATTCAAACACTCAGCAGGGCCCAGGGTTCTTCTCGTCATCCCTCAGCCCATAAATCCCTGGGAGTGTCCAAGGCCAGGCTGGACAGAGCTTGGAGCACCCTGGGATGGTGGGAGGTTCCCTGCTCTTGGGACTAGATGGGCTTTAAGCTCCCTCCTAATCCCAGTCTGGGGTTTTAGGAAGAGCTTTAGGAGAGGAAAAGGGAAAATGGAACATTTTTGCTTTAATTCTCCTGCCCTTCATTGTCTTGTCTGCTCCACCTGCCTGCTTTTCCCCCTCCCCTTTGTTCAGCATTTCCCTGAGCTATAAGTGGGGTTAATTAGTGTCTAATTAACCTGCCTGTAGTTTGGGAGGTAGAATTAGAGAGGTGCCCTCTGATGCCCAGGAGTTATCCCAGAGCAGCCCCCAGTGACCCCACATCCCGTTCTCCCTCTCCCAGGGGCTGCTCTTCCCATCCTGGCCCCAGGAAGCCTCACTGGGAGGTAATTTCTGAATTCCAGAATTTCTGAATTCCAGAGGGTGTCCAAGGCTCCTCCTGCTGAAGGAGCTGAGCTGGCTCAGCCCTTTGGTCCATTCCACCTGAGCCATTCTTTTTGGGGGTAAAACAGGAATGTAGGATTTTCCCCTCTTGCTGGCAACTCAAACCCTCATTTTATTGTAGATTCATAAAATCTTTAAAGCTGGAAAAGCCCTCTAAGATCACCCAGTCCAACCCTTCCCAGCACTGCCACCAGTGCCCCATGTCCCCAGGTGCCACATCCACTTGTTTTTGGAACATTTCCAGGGTAGAGCTGCTCTGCCCTGTGGTGCTGAGGAGCTTCTCCCCTCCGGGCAAGTGGGGCTGTTGGGATGAGGTTGGAGGTGATGCCACACTGGGATGTGTTTCTCATCCCTGCTTTCCTGCCATTTTTAATTTGCTGCACCCTCACAGCTGAAAGCAGCTCAGTTCTTTTCTTTCCTCAGCCCAAAAGTTGTTTTTCCAACTGCACAACACCTGGAAGGTCCCACAGCCCTGCCAGCACCTCCTCCTGAACCCCAGGGCAGCAACAGAGGGAGGGAAGGGGGGACCTGGCCTCGTGTCACAGGGGTCAGGGCTCAGGGACAGTCAGGGACCTTTATCTGGTTCAGAGAGAGTTCTGACTTGTGATTGTTGAGCTTGCAAAAGGGAAAAAAAAGAAAAAAATAGAAAAAAATAAAAAGGAAAAAAAAAAGAAGGAAAAGAAAGGGGCAAAAAAGGAACCATATTTGAGTAAAATATATTTTCTGCTTCTTTTCAGGGAATCTGACTAAACACATGAAGTCAAAGGCCCACAGCAAAAAATGTCAGGAGCTGGGCGTGTTGGTATCTTCACTGGTGGATCTGGAAGCCGAAGAAGGTAAAAAAAAATTCTTTCCCTTTCTAAAGCTGCTGTGGGTGCTGAGAGAGGGGCAGGAGCCAGGCAGGCCAGAGCCCTGCTCTGCAGACAGACAGCAGCACTGCCACCGGTGCTCCGTGTCCCACAGGTGCCACATCCACTCGTTTTTGGAACATTTCCAGGGTAGAGCTGCTCTGCCCCGTGGTGCTGAGGAGCTTCTCCCCTCGGGGCAGGTGGGGCTGTTGGGGTGAGGTTGGAGGTGATGCCACACGTCCAGCACTGCTGCCCCCGGGCTCCTTCCAGGGTCTGTGTGTGTGGGGCCGTGCTGGGAGTGCCCCAGGGCAGGACAGAGCCTGGGGTCCCTGCTGGGCTCGGGGGAGTTCCCAGCTCCGGGTCTGCCCTGCCGGGTTTGGGGGCAGCAGGGGGGGGCTCTGCACTGCATCCCAACGGGAATGGGGCACGGGGAGGTGCCTTCTGCTGGCCCAGGGTGGCACTGCCACGCTCTGCAGGAGCCCAGGGACAGTGGCACCTGTGGGCAGTGTCACACATGGGCAGTGTCACACATGGGCAGTGTCACAGGGGCAGTGACACAGGAGCAGTGTCACACACAGCCAGTGTCACACAGGGCAGTGTCACACAGGGCAGTGTCACACAACCAGTGTCACACAGGGACAGAGACACAGAGGGCAGTGTCACACAGGGGCAGTGTCACTTGTGGGCAGTGTCACACAACCAGTGTCACAAACGGACAGTGACACAGAGGACAGTGTCACACAGGGGCAGTGACACAGGGGCAGTGTCACATAGGGGCAGTGACAGAGGGCAGTGTCACACATGGACAGTGTCACACACAGTGTCACACATGGACAGTGTCACACACAAGGGCAGTGACACATGGGCAGTGTGTCACACAGGACAGTGTCTGTCACACATGGGCAGTGTCACACAGGGGCAGTGTCACAGATGGGCAGTGTCACAGGCAGTGTCACACATGGACAGTGTCACACATGGGCAGTGTCACACAAGGGCAGTGTCACAGATGGGCAGTGTCACAGGCAGTGTCACACATGGACAGTGTCACACTGGGGCAGTGTCACACAGCCAGTGACACACAGGGGCAGTGACACAGGGGCGGTGTCACACACAGCCAGTGTCACACATGGACAGTGTCACACATGGACAGTGTCACACAGGGGCAGTGACAACAGGGCCAGTGACACAGGGGCAGTGACACAGGGGCAGTAACACAGGAGCAGTGTGACATCAATCCATTGTCCCCTCCCTGCCTGAGGCTGCAGGGGTGCTGGGACCCCCCTGGCTCTGGGGGATGTCCCCTGCAGATGCTGCCCCTGGAGTGTGCTGGCCTGGCTGGATTTGTGCCAGCAGTCCGTGTGATTTTGGGATCACAGGATGTCCCCAGAGCCCATTTCCTGCTCCCCCTGCTGCAGAGCCCCTTTCCCCTTTCCCCTTTCCCTTTCCCTTTCCCTTTCCCTTTCCCTTTCCCTTTCCCTTTCCCTTTCCCTTTCCCT
>JAOTQP010000929.1:1736642-1748192 GCA_026413545.1 Cichladusa arquata
TCCTGGAGGGAGGATGGGCTGTGGGAAAGATAAAGATGATTGCCCCAGCTGGTTTTAAAGATGGCCCATTAGCAGATAATATGTGCCACAGATGGTGATGGAATACACATTTCTGGCCACATCAACCCAACACAGGAGGATGGCAGCGCTGGATCTCCTGTGGATTTGTGTCCCGCAGACTGGCCAGGTTTGAGCCTGGCTGATCATGCAGTGGGCATGGGTGGACACCTGAGGATGGCAAAGCACATCCCCTCCAGGTCTGTGGCTCATTTTGGGCTCTCCTCACCCTGCCTCCCCCTTCCAGGGATGTGCATGAGGCAGCAGTGACCCTGTCCCAGCCCAGTTTCATCCTGGGGGTGACAGTGATGGCCACCAACCCCACTCTGCCCTCCGTGGGGGACTTTTAGGGGTCTAGAGGAATCCTAGATTTGGGATCCTTCCAGGGACGTGCAGACAGCTCTGGGGGTGAGGGAGGGCATCCAAAGTCCCAGCACCAGGATAAATAAGAGCTCACTCAGCCCTGGCACTGCCCTGACAGCTTGGGCACTGCTGGATCATCGAGAATTCCCCTTTGCATTTTTCCCACCTGAAGCATCCTTGAGGTCCTGCAGCTCCCTGGATCTCCTTGCACACTTTCCAGCTGTATCCTGGGGAGGAACCTGAGCTGGGCTGTGCCCCCCAGCTTCTCCTCAGGCGTGATTTCTCTGAGCTGTTGCGTTCAGAGCTGCTTGAAGCCCCATCCCTGCTCCCCCATCCTTCCCCATTTCCCACCGCCGGCTTTCAGAGCGCTTTTGCAGACATTAAAGAGCTGTTCCCCAGAACCCCAGAGGCTGCGGCTGAGCCGAGCCTGCTCTGAAATGTTCCTGCTGTTGCTGTGATACCGGCTGGAGCTCGCTGCAGCCGCCAGCCTTTTTATGACAGCCTCAGCTCCGAGGTTAGGTCATCCCGCAGATAAAAGCCCAGCCGGGGATGTGGCCGAGCTGGGATCTCGCTGGGAGCAGCACCTGGCAGAACCAGGGATGCTGCTTGGCATTCATCAGCCCTTCAGGCAAACTCACATCCTCCTTTCCTGCTCTTGCACCATCCTTTCCCCCACGATTTATCCATCCTTGGGGCACCCCCCGTGCTTTGTGCAGGCTTGAAAGAATTCCGAGTGTTAATCAGGCACTTCTGAAGAAGGGGAAAATACTAATAAACCTGCAGTGAGTTCCCCCGCTGCTAATTAGCAGCTGATCCATTTTCCTCTGGATTTAAGTGGGAAAATAGCAGCGATGGGGAACAGGCACATTCCTGACCCATGAGCTATTCCCAGACAGGCAGCCCTGGGAGCATCCAAGGCGAAATCGCAGCTCACTTTTCCTGCCAGCAGAGCACGAGGAAAAGGGGCTGCGTTTCCCATTTTGGGGCTGCTGCTGCTCGGAGCCAGCACAAACTGCAGCCAGATTTGGGGGGTGGGCAGGCAGGGACCTGCCTGGGCTGCTGGCCACGGGGCTGGGCTCAGCCAGGGAGCAGCACAAGCCACCTCTGGGTCAGAGGTGCATCCAAGGGCTCCAGATCCACACAGGGGCTCCAGATCCAAACAAGGGCTCCAGATCCACACAGGGGCTCCAGATCTACTCAGGGGCTCCAGATCCAAACAAGGGCTCCAGACCCAAACAAGGGCTCCAGATTCAGACAGGGGCTGCAGATCCACACAGGAGCTCCAGATCCACACAGAGGCTCCAGATCCAAACAGGGGCTCCAGATCCAAACAGGGGCTCCAGATCAAAACAGGGGCTTCTGATCCAAACAGGGGCTCCAGATCCAGACAGGGGCTCCAGATCCAAACAGGGGCTTCTGATCCAAACAGGGACTCCAGATCCACACAGGGGCTCCAGATCCAAACAGGGGCTTCTGATCCAAACAGGGACTCCAGATCCACACAGGGGCTCCAGATCCACACAGGGGCTCCAGATCCACTCAGGGGCTCCAGGTGCAGACGGAAATCCAGTGTCAGCCCCCACTGACCAGGGATGAAGGGGAAAGCTGTGATCAGCATCAAGGGCTCTGCAGGGCTGAGCCACTCAGGCACAGGGAGAAGAGCTCGCTGTGCACAGGACCAGTCTGGTTCTGGGCTCACCATAGCAGCCTCGGGCTGTGCTAGAGCCAGAGACCCCTGGAATTCTCCCTCCCAGTCTCCCAGTCCCCAGCAGGGTGACAGAGTGGTGAATTGTGCACCTCACTGGGGTCTGCAGGCACCACAATCATGGGATCCCAAAATCATTCAGGCTGGAAAAGGTTCTGACATCATCAAGTCCAACTTCTGGTTGAGCACCACCACAGCAATTAAACCACGGCACTGGGTGCCACACTGAAATGTTTGCTGAGCAGGGATGGGCACTCCAAACCTCCCTGGGCAGTTCCAAGCCCTGCCCACCCTTCCCATGGGGAAATTCCTGCTGCTGCCCACCCTGAGCTCCCCTGGCCCAGCCTGAGGCCGTTCCCTCTGCTCCTGTCCCTGTTCCTGGAGCAGAGCCCGACCCCCCCGGCTGTCCCCTCCTGTCAGGGAGTTGTGCAGAGCCACAAGGGCCCCTGAGCCTCCTTTTCTCCAGGCTGAGCCCCTTCCCAGCTCCCTCAGCCTCTCCTGGGGCTCCAGACCCTTCCCAGCTCTGTTCCCTTCCCAGTGTCCACCCTCTGTTTCTGCAGAGCAGTGATGGTGGCCTTGGGGCCATTCTCACCCCAAATCTCAGCATCTCCAGGGGCTGCCCCAGGCACAAGGATTCCCTGCTGGCTTTGCAGGGTTCCCAGTTTTGGTGGAGGTGCCTGGTGCACCTTCCAGCCTCTCTAAAGGGGTGGATTTGAGGGGATGGTGTTGCTGACAGATGGAGTTAAAATCAGCTTGCAGGGATGAGGCACGGAAAGATTGGTTTAACAGGGCTGGGGGTGCTTGTGCCAGCTCCTCCCAGCTCTGTGTCAGGCAGGTGTGCTGGGCAAAGGCTTCTCTTGAGGAAAAATTAATTGTTTTTCTGGATCTCTAATGAATTGCCTGAGGAAGCTGTCAGTCATGCCAAGCACTGCAGCCCCCCGGGCAGGGAGCATTTGGGGATGCTGGGCAAGGAGCCAGGAGGGCACTGTGAGCCCCTAAGGGGTGGCACAGGCAGCAGGACGGTCTGGAGGTGTCCCCATTCCCTGGGAGTGGGGCTGGGAGCAGGAGGATGAGGAGGAGAATCATCCTGGGGGAGAAAAATCCCTCGTGGGCTCTGCTGGTGCCACAGACATCCCTGAGGACACCACAGAGAAGGGTTTGAGGCCAGAAGAAACAAAGGATTGGGTTTGCTGGGTGTTCCCCACCCCACAGCAGGTTCTCCTGGTGGGCTCTGCTCTCCTGGCACGGTGCTGTGGGGCTGGGAAGCCCCTAGACTCTTCTCTGGGATAATTACATTCCTCTAAGCAAAGCAGGGCCCTTTTCCCAGCTCCTTTCAGCCCAGCAGTGCCCCACAGTCCCCCTCGTGTGTCACCTCAGCCAGGGGGTCTGGCTGGGGGCAGTGGGTAATGGGGGGAGGAGGAGGAGGAGGAGGGAGAACAAGAAGATGCCCCTGTCTGCTGTCCCTGTCCTAGAGCTCCACCACAGGGCAGCTCTCTGGAACAAGCCACTCACAGAAGGATCAAAACAAGATTTCTGTCACCCCACACGAGGCTGGGGGGTGCTGGGGACACCATTTCAGTGCCACCCATGACAAAGCTGTGGGGACAGCATTTCAGTGCCCCCCAAGAGAAGCTGTGGGGTGATGGAGACACCACTGAGATCCATCTATGACAAGACTGTGGAGTGATGGGGACACCCCTGTGCTGCCACCCATGACAATGCTGTGGGGTGATGGGGTCACCACTGCAATGTCACCCAAGAGAAGCTGTGGGATGATGGGGACACCACTGAGATGTCATCTATGACAAAGCTGTGGGGTGATGGGGACACCATTTCAGTGCCACCCACAACAAGGCTGTGGGGTGATGGGGACACCACTGAGATCCACCTATGAAAAGTCTGTGGGATGATGGGGACATCACTGCAATGCCACCCATGACAAAGCTGTGGGGTGATGGGGACACCATTTCAGTGCCACCCTCCCTGTCTGGCTGAGCCTCCCAGCCCGAGCAGCATTTTCAGTGCTTCCCCCCTTCATCCCAGCAAGTCCCTCCCTGGCCTTGGGGCGCAGGTTCGCACCCCAAAACGTCCCGAGCAGCATCCCCAGCCTCCCGGGGAAGGAGATCGCCCTCCCGGCCCCAGCGAGCCCCACCTGCCGCAGGAGCGCCGGGTGAATGATGCGCGTCCGCCCAGTGCCATCTAGTGGGATTTTATCGTACCATCCAGATTTCCTACAAAAAACCCCCGGCATTTGCTTCAAAACCCCAGCGCTGTGCACGTCCGAGAGGGGAACACGAACTCATTAACTCAAATTCTCCCTCTCGCTCGCTCTCCCGGCAGCTCCTTCCCAGCGGTGCTTTTGCAGCTCCCCTCCAGTGCCTGCGATTTCCTGGCACCAGATCAATCTTCATTTAGAAGAGGAAAATATCACAGGTTTTTCAAAGGGCTACTACGGGGTGGAGAACTTTTGTAAAATCTCGATTTTATTGTAAAATTTAAATTCCTTTTAAAATCCAGAGGGGTTTCTGCAGGGACGTTGTGTGTTCCCCTGTGCTGGTGGCACTCCACAGGACATTTGGGGAGGATCTGGCTCCTTGCAGCACATCCCTGCTCTGCTCTGCCTGTGCCTCCTTCAGGACCAGCAGCAGGCAAAGCCTGATCCTTGTGCTCCTGGTTATTCCAGCCTGGAGCCTTTGGAAGGGGCTGGGAAAGGCTCTGTAGTTCTCTCCTGACCCAGTTGGTACGGGTGACACTGGGCTGCACCCACAGCTCCTGCTTGGAAATGCCAGGGCTGAGAGGGGAACACCAACAGCACGGACAGGAGGGGACCAGGACTGGGAGAAACTGGGGAAACTGGGAGAAACACTCATTGTCCCATGGAAAAACCCATGGATGTGCCCTGGGCTGGTGCCCACACTCCCTGCACTCTTTGTGACCTCAAAGAAATGCAAACGTGCCCTTAAACAGGAATAAACAGTGACACTGTCTCAGTCTCTGTCCCTCCATCACACACCCCAACAGCTGTAGAAAATGTGGAATGATTCTGTAGGGTTGTATGAGGGGATTTGGGGCTGGAAAGGGCCAGCCCTGTGCTAAGAGCCTGGTTTAAAGCTGCCAAAGGCTCAGACACACAGCCTGGGTTGAGGATTTTCCTGTCCTTCCCTTCCCATTTGCATCCTCCCAGCCCTGCCCACCAGCAGCTGCTCCTGGAGGCTCCAGCTGTGGAGCCAGCTGTTCTCTGCTGGCTGGGCACTGAGGCTGGAGGAGGCTCCTCCAGGGAAATGCTGGCAAAGGGATGCAGATGCCCCTGGTGAGGGAGCGGTGACTCCCTGTGCCCAGCCAGGTCACCTGCACTGGGGACACAAGGCAATGTTTGAAGGAAAATGCCAAAGAGCACTGGGGAGAGGCTGCAACTGCTGGAACCTCCTTCGTTTAGGAAAGCTTTTGTTGCTGTGGCAGAATAAAGGTGTGGCTGATCAGCCTGGAAAGGAGAAGGTTGTGGGGAGACCCCAAAGCCCCTTCCAGCATCTCAAGGGGCTCTGAGGAAGCTGGAGAGGATCTGTTCATCAAGAACTGGAGTGACAGGGCAGGGGGGAAGGGTTTCAAACAGAAAGAGGGGAAATTAGGGTTAAATATATGGAAGGAATTGTTCCCTGGGAGGGTGGGGAGGCCCTGGCACAGGGTGACCAGAGCAGCTGTGGCTGTCCCTGGATCCCTGGCAGTGCCCAAGGCCAGGCTGGACATTGGGGCTGGGAGCAGCTGGGACAGTGGGAAGTGTCCCTGCCATGGCAGGGGTGACACTGGATGACCTTTAAATGTCCCTTCCAACCCAAACCACCACTATCCAATCCACTCTGGGATTCCTAAATCACATCTGCCATAGTACCAGTCATGTGGTACTGGTTTATCCTGAAGTCTTAAAATCAGGAAAAAAATAATCATCAGCTGATCGAATTTATTGTTCAAAATGAACCCTAAACTTGTATTTTGTTTCAGAATGAAATGAGAAAGGAGGAGTTGCCAGAGCAGTGTCGTTTCTGCTGCTTTTGTGAGCCCACTGTGCCTCTGTGAGAGCCAGTCCTAGAGAGAATTAATCATCCTTTACTCAAACCACCCCCTCACCAGGGCTCACCTTATGAGAGCCCTGAGAAGGTGAAGGATCAATACTGAGCTCCCTCCCTGGGTTTATTTGCACACTCATCACCAGGATTACTCAAATAACACCAAATCTGCATCATCACCACTCCCAAGGGCCCCCACCCACAGCAGAGCCCTGGGGATCGATCCAGGTCTCCATGAGTTGTGTCCTCCGTGGAATTCCTCCCTCCTGCCCAGGATGGCCCCACCTGAGGGAGGACAGAGGCTCCATGGAACCCCCAAGCCAGCAGGAGCTCTGCCCTCCCCAGTGGGATCCCTGGGCTTGGAAACATGGAGCTTGGCTCTGGCTGCTGTCTCGGCACTCTTGGCTGCTGCTGGGCTCCTTGTTTGCTGCCATTAATCCTCAGATAGTCCTGGAGCCTGCAGGAGCCTCCCTGGGAAAAGGCTCTGGGCTCATTCCCGGGGTCAGCCCGTGGCTCCACACAGCCAAGTCCTGCTCCTGCTCCAGGGGAAGAAAGGAGATGTTCAGTTGATCCCAAATGAGTTCCCTTCTCAATGGTAACGAGACAGGGGAGCTCAGCCCCATCCTGTGGGTGGGAGTCACCACTATCCAAAATTCTCCTGCAGGTGGGAGTCACCACTATCCAAAATTCTCCTGCAGGTGGGAGTCACCACTATTCAAAATTCTCCTACAGATGGGAGTCACCACTATCCAAAATTCTCCTACAGATGGGAGTCACCACTATCCAAAATTCTCCTGCAGGTGGGAGTCACCACTATCCAAAATTCTCCTACAGATGGGAGTCACCACTATCCAAAATTCTCCTAAAGGCAGAAGTCACCACTATCCAAAATTCTCCTGTGGGTGGGAGTCACCACTATCCAAAATTCTCCTATAGGCAGAAGTCACCACTACCCAAAATTCACCTGCAGGTGGGAGTCACCACTATCCAAAATTCTCCTATAGGCAGAAGTCACCACTATCCAAAATTCTCCTGTGGGTGGGAATCGCCACTATCTGAAATTACCCTGCCTGCTCCTAAAGTCACACCAGGAGAGCTGCTCAGTGCAATGCCACAATCCAAGGGCAAATATCCCCCTGTTGATGTTTCTTGCACTTAAGGATTTCCTGGTGTCTTCCATCCCTCCTGGGCCCACAGCCACTGTTGTGTCCCCCCAGGAGAGCAGAGCTCAGGGGAGGGGTTTTATTTGAGGCTGGCTCAGGCTGTTGGGCACGGGCCATAACCCAGCACTGTTTATCTAAAACAGATTCCAGCTTGGCCCAGTCTGCTCTCCAGAGACCTTGGCCACAGCCAACATGGAAGCAGAGAAGGGGCCCTTTTGGGAATTTGGCCCAAGCAGAGTCAAAGCTGCTGGTGGTGGTCCAAGAACTGTGATTGATTCTGCCAGCAGCCCCCCTCAGCACAGTGAGGGGCTGGGGCTGGCCAGGAGTGTGAAACCTCACCCCAGGGGCCTCCTGGTGCCCAGAGCTCCTGGCTCAGCACATGGAACCAGAGCTGAGATGGGAACATGGGGAAGGGGCCCTGCCTGGGACCAGCTGCTGCCATCTGCTCCCTTGGGGACACAGCAGAGCACCCAGGGGGGACCTGCAGGGGACAGGGACAGAGCAGAGAATCCAGGGGGGATCCACAGGGACACAGCAGAGAATCCAGGGGGGATCCACAGGGACAGAGCAGAGAATCCAGGGGGGATCCAAAGGGACACAGCAGAGAATCCAGAGGGGATCCACAGGGACAGAGCAGAGAATCCAGAGGGGATCCACAGGGACACAGCAGAGAATCCAGGGGGGATCCACAGGGACACAGCAGAGAATCCAGGGGGGACCCACAGGGACACAGCAGAGAATCCAGAGGGGATCCACAGGGACACAGCAGAGAATCCAGGGGGGATCCAAAGGGACACAGCAGAGAATCCAGGGGGGATCCACAGGGACACAGCAGAGAATCCAGGGGGGATCCACAGGGACACAGCAGAGAATCCAGAGGGGATCCAAAGGGACACAGCAGAGAATCCAGGGGAGATCCACAGGGACACAGCAGAGAATCCAGAGGGGATCCAAAGGGACACAGCAGAGAATCCAGAGGGGATCCACAGGGGTACAGCAGAGAATCCAGGGGGGATCTGCAAGGGACAGGGACACAGCAGAGAACCCAAAGTGGATCTGCAGAGGGTCCCTGTGCCTCTGTGTGACACAACCTCCCTTCTTGGGATCACTGGCTGGACAAAGCTCCCAGATCTACAGAGAACAACAGACCAGCATCACCAGAGGAGGGTGAGAACCTCCATGGCCCTTCTGCATCCTCAGGACTTGTGCAAAGGAGTGCTGGGAACAGGCTGTGACAGGGACCTGGGGCTCCAAACTCACCCAGGGTGGCTTTGCAGCCCTTCTGAGTGGCACAGATGACCCAGAGAAGGTGCCTGGTGTCCCTGAGGTGGGGTGAGGAGTGGGGCACTGAGCCTGGATTCACTAATTCCAGCCACTTCCTTGGCTCATCCCTGCTGCTGCTGCCTCCAAAGCACAGCAAGGAAGGACCTCCACTGTAGTGGCTGGGGGGGTCCCTGGAGGTCTGGATCAGCTCTCAGTGGTTTTAGCTCAGTGATTTCAGCTCTGCTTGTGAGGCTATCCCAGGCTGAGTCAGGGACAGAGAGACAGAAGCATCATATAGCAAAGTCCACAGAGATTGCTTTATTATCCAGCAGCTCTGTGAAGGGGACCAGGGGCAACAGCTCCCTTAAGAACTGAGGGAAAAGCTGGGGTTTTATGGGGCAAAGCAAGGGTGGTACCAAGGGGGAAAGACCAGTGGGTTACAAAGGATTACCGTGGGTACTAAGGCATGGTGGGGTCACTGAAACCCCTGGGACAGCTCACCCTGCCATGGAGGATGTGCCCACCTAAGGGGCATCTCTCCAGGAGGGTTGAGATGAGCTAATCACAGCCCATTCAAGGGACATTCCTTCAGGGGAGAGGTGTGGCCAGAGCCACGGCAGAGTTATCGGCCTCCACACTGCACCCAAAACCTGCAAGGGTGTCCTGGGTGAGAGAATGAAGCACTCAGAGGGAAAAGGGCCATGGTGGATGTGTGTCAGCTGGGGATGTTTATGGGTACAAGCAGGCTGTGGCCACAGGGTCATTTTCCCCAGTGGGATCTGTCAGCTCCATTTCCATTTTCCCCAGTGGGATCTGTGAGCTCCATTCCCATTTTCCCCAGTGGGATCTGTGAGCTCCATTCCCATTTTCCCCAGTGGGATTTGTCAGCTCCGTTCCCATTTTCCCCAGTGGGATCTTTGAGCTCCATTCCCATTTTCCCCAGTGGGATTTGTCAGCTCCATTCCCATTTTCCCCAGTGGGATCTGTCAGCTCCATTCCCATTTTCCCCAGTGGGATCTGTGAGCTCCATTCCCATTTTCCCCAGTGGGATCTTTGAGCTCCATTCCCATTTTCCCCAGTGGGATCTGTCAGCTCCACTCCCATTTTCCCCAGTGGGATTTGTCAGCTCCATTTCCATTTTCCCCAGTGGGATCTGTGAGCTCCATTCCCATTTTCCCCAGTGGGATCTGTCAGCTCCATTTCCATTTTCCCCAGTGGGATTTGTCAGCTCCATTCCCATTTTCCCCAGTGGGATCTGGTGAGCTCCACGTGTTGTTGGAACAGCTCTGCCGTGCTGCTCTGGGGCCAGCCCAAAACAGGGCAAAGACCAGGAAAATGAACCAAAACCAGCTGCCTCCCGCAGCCGGGACGCGTCTCTGGCTCTTTTTGGGCGCCTTGCATCACCGGGATGGGGCAGGCGAACAAGCAGCGTGCCATGGGCTGGGGAACGTGAGCAGGGCGATAACTCAGCCGCCGGGGAATGAGGCAGCAGCTATTTATAGCCGGCAGATTGCTAATAACTGGCACGGGGAAGCCGTCAGCGGCTCGGAGCGGCTCGTTCACACCTCCCACAAGGGAGACAAAGCGCTCGGCTCCGTCTGAAGCGCTGCCAGCCCGCTGCCATCCCAGCCGGGCTCCAGCCCCAGCCTCGCTACCCCGAGCACGTCCGGCATCCACAGCCCGCTCACCCCACCGCGAATGATGGACCCAGGTGATGAGTTTAGCATCCGCCCCCCCGCACATCCCCGACACCCCCAAATCCTCCACCTCAGCCGGGAGCTGATGGTTCACCCCCGGTGCTGTGGCTCCTTTTCCTGCTCATCCTTCCCAGGCTCCCTGGGCTCACCCCAGCTGTCCATGAGCTAAAGGCTGAACGGTCTCTGATGTCAAAAATCGACTGGTTTTGGCTTTTTTTTTTTCTCTCATGGCAGTTTTTAATTAATGTATATTTTTTAAAATTGTTTGTTATATCACACAATTTGTAATATAACAAATATATGATATAAAATGATATAATGATGTAATGATACAATGATACAACAAGTATTATATCAGCTTTATGCAATTGCTTAGCAGTAAATGAATGAATGGGACACGAGAATGAACGACCTCACCCGGGATTTATCCATGCCCTGAACTCCCTGGAATTGTCAGGGCAAGGCTCAGGTTAGTGATTGTATCAGGTCACATCAGCAAAGATGTGACATTCTCCCCCTGGAAGGGACCCAAAATCCCATCCAGAGCCACCCCTGCCATGGCAGGGACACAGGGCAGGTGCCACTGCCATCTCCTGGTCTGGGATGATGAATTATGGAATCATGGGATAACTGAGGCTGGAAAAACCCTCCCAAAACATCCAGTGCAACCATTCCCCCAATATCTCAAAGCCACCCACACCCCCAGGTGCCACATTTACCTGTTCTTTGAACACCTCCAGGGATGCTGATCCCATCACTGCCCCAGGCAGCTGTGCCAGGGCTGGACAACATTTTTATGTGAAGAAACTTTTCCTGATATCCCATCTAATCTACTGAGAGCTTGCTTTCCACCCCTCCTGGGAGGGCAAGGCAGGATGAAGCTGTGCAGCTGCAGGACAAGTCGTGGTTCAACCCCTCGAGGCAGCTGGGGTTGTGGAGGGGCTGAAATCTTCTCTTCCCTCCTGGCTCATCCAGTGGCTCATGGCTCTGTGTCACCCCAAAAAGCCACTCAGCTGCATTTGTGGCTGCCAGGTGGTGACAAGTCACCCTTTCCCTGCTGCAGGAGTGGCTGAGCTGCCTCTGGCAGCCCTGGGCCCTGTTTGGCAGTGTCCTGGTTTGAAGGACAGGCATCTGCCAATAAAGGCAGAAGCTTCTCTTTGAAAGGGAGAATATAAACCCCCTCCCTCCAAATTATTATTATAATTTTGAAATTAAGGGGCTCTCAGGCAAAGATATGGGAA
>JAOTQP010000929.1:1777270-1793895 GCA_026413545.1 Cichladusa arquata
AGCCTGGCCTTGGGCACTGCCAGGGATCCAGGGGCAGCCACAGCTGCTCTGGCAATTCCATCCCAGCCCTGCCCACCTCACAGAGAAGAATTTCTCCCTGATATTTAATCCCACCCTCTTCACTTCAAAGCCATTTCCCTCATCCTATCGAGGCACATCCTTCCCTTTGCAGCCCCACCAGAGGGGAGAGTGGTGAAACTGAAAGCCAAGGGTTCCACAGGAGTGACCTGTGCAGGAAACCTCATTCCCAGAGTTTCATTGCCCATGAAAGGAAGGGGGGGAAATTGAGTACAGGGAAGGGAGATCATGTAAGAGGAGGCTCCAGGCAGAGCTGAGAGCCCCTTGCAGGGCCTGAAGGGGCTCCAGGAGAGCTACAGAGGGACTGGGGACAAGGCACGGAGGGACAGGACACAGGGAATGGCTCCCACTGCCAGAGGGCAGTTATTGCTCTTCAGGACCTAAGACTTTTTCAGGAGCCTACATCAAGGAGGGCCCAAGAGCCTGGACAAGAGAGATGTGTCTGAAAGACCATCCACAACAGAAAAAAACACAACCAAGAGTGTCTCTGGTTGAGCATCCAGAGGAGAGGACCTGGAGGATGTGCCTTTAAGTGTCTGTCAGGGCCCTCCAAACCGAGATTCCTCAGCAGTGTTGGAGGCAAGAATCAGAACCTTTGTAGCTGTCTGTGGCCTGTCACAGTCTGTCCATGTGCAAAGGGCATTTCAGAAAAGCCTCTCCAAACCCTGCTTTGAGCTGACTTAGTGTGCAAGGCACAGAAAGTCAAATTTTCCTTTGTGTGGAAGCTCCAGCACAGTCTGGGAGCTGTCCCCACTCTCCCGGTGGGATTCATGGTGTTCTCTGTGCACAGCAAGAGGGACAGTGGGCTTTTACTCACCCGTGGGGTGTTGGAAGGAACCCTAAAACTCACCCAATCCCACCCTGTGCCATGTGCAGGGACACCTTCCACTATCCCAGGCTGTTCCTGGGACAGGAGTCAGGACCCAAGAGAGGCTGAGAATGATTTGGGTGCTCAGCTCTGGCCCAGACATCCCCTGCTCCACTTTTTGTTCAGATCCCCGTGGTTTTGGGGCTCTAACCTGTGGAATTCAGAGGCAGCACAGGGAGGTGCAGGCAGCAGCAAATGCCTGCTGTGCTGTGGCTGCCTGGACATGAAGCAGCAGAGCCTGGGCTGGGGATGTCGGAGGGATGAGCTGGGGAGGAGGGAGGATCTGCCCTGGGTTAATGGCATAATGAGAGAGGTGTGAAAATGGCGAGTCCTGGCAGCCCTGGTTTATCTGCCTGGTGACAGATGCCAGCTAAGGAAGGGGTTGTGTGCTGCTCACAGATGATGAAAGCCCAGCCTTGGAGCAGCAGCTCCTGGGGTGACAGTTCGTGGAGAGCTCACATTCCTGCAGCCCAGAGAATTCCCCACCCAGCCCTGCAACCCTGGGGCACCACGGAGCTGCCCTGGCAGAGCAGGAGCTGCTGCTCCCAGGGTTTGTGTCCCAGGGATTGGAGCAGGATGGGCAGGGGGGATTGCTGGGGGTCTGGGCAGGGTTTGGATTTGGGATTGATCATCCTGGCGGGTCCCTTCCAGCTCAGGGTGTCCTGTGGTTCTGTCACTCTGTCCTGCTGTCCCTGCTGTGCTGGCAGTGCTCAAGCCCAGCTCCCACAGCTCTGCTGTTCCCTGTGCAGCCTGGCTCCCAGCTCAGAGCCCATCTCAGCCCCCTCTCCCTGCCCTGCACCCCTCGAGCTGTGGCACTGTCCCAGAGCTCTCAGCTGCCCCATCTCCTGTCCCAGCCCTGCCCTGGCACCCTGCAGCCCCTGGGGCCCTGTCTCGTGGGGCAGGGCTACAGCAGCAGCTCCTGGGGCCACTCAGCACTGCCTGAGTTTTATCTCCTTGGATCCAAACAGAATTCATCCTTGAAGGTTTTCAAGGGGGTTGGACTGGATGATCCTGGTGGGTCCCTTGAGCTCAGGAGATTCTGTGGTTCAGCCTAAACCAAGCAGGTGCTCCTGGAACTGCCACAGCCTCCAGAATAATCACTGATCCATGGGATCACTAAGGTTGGAAAAGAACTCCAAGGTGTCATTGAGTCTTTGTGGGGATGTGTTTGGTGCTGAAGCAGCTGCTTCACCTTCTGTCTGGGCATTCTCCCTCACAAGCCCTAAAGGCAAAACAAGGTTTTAATGTATTGTTTTTCCACGGGAACTCTTTAGCTCTGGACAAAGCTCTCGGAGCTGGGTCAGTGCAAAACCAGCTCAGTGCCAACCCCACCTCGTCTCTGCAGGGTTCCAACATCCCTGCAAGAAACTGTGGCATTCATCCCTAGTCCCACATCCTTTGGGATCTTTGAAGCTCTGTTGCCAAACATCCCAAGGTGTGCTGCTCAGCACAGGAGAGCTTTTCCTGGAGAATAAAAGGAATTCAGGCTCTCATTCTGCAAGATGAGCATGAGGGTGCAACATTTGCTCCATTTTCAGTCTGCGGGGATTTTTGGGACATGAAGACACCAATTGAGGTATCTTTGGGTGAAAGGCCTGGTTTGTGAAGATGTTTTTGCACCTGGCATGGCAGAGAGCAGCAGACATCTGGGCACTTCCAGCCACACACAGATTGCAGCCAGGTACGTGGAGCTCCAGGTGCTCCTTGGAAATGCGAGCTGGGTGGCAGAGCCCCAGCCACAAAAGGTGGAGGAAATTCCTTGAACCCAGATGCCCAAATCCTGGGGTTAGCTTGAGATTGTTGTTCCTTGCCTGGGGCACGAGGTGACAGGGCTGATCCCTTCAGCAAACCAACCCCGCGGAGAGGCAGCGCCTCGCCGGCAGCACCCCTTGAAAGAGAGCGCCCTTTTTTGTGTGAAATGATGTCATTCGCTCGCCAGCCTTCCCTCGGGGTGAGCAAACACGGCTGCGTTGCCTTCCCCACGTCCAGGGGATCGTCTTTCAGCCCGCAGTGACCAGGATGAGGAGCGCAGGAACGGGAGCCAAGGCAGATTTATTGTATCACTGGGCTGGCATCTGGAATGTCACACACAACTCTGACATAACTCTGAAACTTGGCACAGCTGGAACATGGGCAGTACCAGGTAATGCTGCTTTTGTGTTTCCCTGTTTTCTTTAGAATAATTGTTGCATTGGTACAGAGGTTAAACAGTTCCCTCTGTTTGCTTTGTTTTATGAGCTCTGGCTTGATTTTCTTATTAATTTATCATTTGCACTCTTCCTGATTTTCTCTGCCTGACACATCCTCTACTCTGTTATGTTCATGGCATGCCCGTACATACATTTTTCATCTGCTCTGGTCCTCTGTAAATCTCTGTGCTCTCCTGTGCAGTTTCTTTGCTCCCACTGTTTTTTCCCCGCACACACCCCCCGAGTGCATTTTGCATGAGCACAGAGAGGAATTGCCACTGCTGCTTGCACCAAAGAAATGTCAAATCCTCCAGACTTTGCCTGCAGGACTGCAGTCATCACCTGTTTTACTTCCATGAGCTTCTCTGAGCAGCAGCCCTGGCTCAGGAGCCGTTTTTCCTCACTTTCCCCCCCCCTGCACTTTTCCTTATTTCCCTTTCCTTTCCTGCACGCACGTGTTCCTGTGCATGAGACCTCACTGTGACTGTAATTGCCACCACCTTGCATCTGCCCATGACAACAGGGCCATAAAAAGCTGAACTGCTCATAGTAAACAAATAAAATACACTCCCTTTCCCAAGAAGCTTTTGAGAATCTCTTGCAAAAGACCAACGTGGTGATTTCGCTTTTCTAAACCCCTCGCAGGATTTGCCCAAAATTTGTCATGTCTGGAGCTGCCACTCCAAGCTGGATCGGTGGTCCCGAGGAATTCAGGGTGCCTGGAAGCTGTGATCCATCCCTGGCATGGTCAGGACCCACCACTTCCCCGGAGGAATTTCCTGCTCCTGCCTGACACACCACGGGCAAGGTGGAGGGCTTTGACTCCTCCTCGTGCCAGGAGGTGACTGTGCTTCACATGATTCTCATCCTGAAAATGTGTAGGTAATGTCAAACGCACCACATGAATGCTGAAGCGAAATTAGACAGTGCTCGGGCAGATTTATGGCAAGAAATTTTAATTGCTCAACGTAGCAAAAGTCTTAAAGTTGATGTAAAGGAAAAAATAGAGAGAGAGAGAGAAAGCAGAGACTGTCATTGCACGAGCTGAGCAGCAATTTCAAGTGAGTTTATCAATTTACATTTTTATTCAAATTAACTAAGTCAAATTAAGACATTTCAAGTGAAAACTTGACTTTGATCTTGAATTCTGTGAATACTTGAATGCAGCCTGTGCAGTTTAAAGCATCTCCCGGGGCCGGGGGAGGTGCGGGGGGCTCCCAGGGGGACACTGCCTGCAGACTCCCCCCGCGCCCGCTGCCTTCACCCGCATCCCAGCCCGCGGGACCCCTCGGGGCTCACTCCGCACCCCGATCCCGGACACTTTCCCACTCCGCAGCACCTTCTCCCGGAGCTCCCCGTGCAGAGGAGCCCGCGGAGTCCCGGGGGAGGAGCGGGGGGTCCGCGCCGCCCCAGCGAGCCCGGCGTTCCCCGGGGGCGGAGCGGTGACGCGCCGGGCCGGGGCTATAAAGCACCTGCCGGGCTCCTGGCGACTCCAGACACAGCGCGGCGGCTCCGGGGGAAGAGCCGGGACGGGAGGAGAAGGAGGAAAAACCTCGGAGAAGCCCCAGAGCCGGCAGCGCGGAGCCGCGGCCATGGGCAGCCACCCCGGCGTGCTGCTGGCGCTCGCCCTCTGCGCCCTGCTGGAAGCCGGTGAGCCCCGGGCTGCAGCGGGGCTCGGTGCCCCGAGGGTGTCCGCACGGGATGGGGGGACCCCCCGCACCCCTTCGGCGCGGGGAGGGGGCCGGGGGTGCCCGGGGTGTGCGCGGAGGCTGCGGGCGCCGTGCGGGACCCTCGCTCCGGGCAGCCCCCGGAGGAGCCGCAGCCTCATCGGGGACATCCCGCGACCCTCGGAGGGGACACAGGGACGGGCCGCTCATCCCCCGCTCCCTCCTTGTGCTGCTGCAGGTCTGGGCCAGCCCCCGGCCGAGTCGCACCTGGCCGCGCCGCCGAGGAGCAAGCGATGTTCCTGCAACAGCTGGATGGATAAGGAATGCATCTACTTCTGTCACCTGGACATCATCTGGGTCAACACACCTGGGTGAGCAGGAGCGCGGCGCTCGGGCTGCTCCGCTGATGGGCAGGGGCTGTACCTGTGCTGCAGGTACCGGGAAAGGGCTCCGCTGATGGGCAGGGGCTGTACCTGTGCTGCAGGTACCTGGGAAAGGGCCCTGCTGATGGGCAGGGGCTGTACCTGTGCTGCAGGTACCTGGGAAAGGGCCCTGCTGATGGGCAGGGGCTGTACCTGCTGTGCAGGTACCTGGGAAAGGGCTCTGCTGATGAGCAGGGGCTGTACCTGTGCTGCAGGTATCGGGAAAGGGCTCCGCTGATGGGCAGGGGCTGTACCTGCTGTGCAGGTACCTGGGAAAGGGCTCTGCTGATGGGCAGGTGCTGTACCTGCTGTGCAGGGAGCTGGGAAAGGGCTCCGCTGATGGGCAGGGGCTGTAACTGCTGTGCAGGGTGCTGGGAAAGGGTCCCGCTGCCCTGCTGATGGGCAGGGGCTGTACCTGCTGTGCAGGGAGCTGGGAAAGGGCTCTGCTGATGGGCAGGGGCTGTACCTGCTGTGCAGGGACCTGGGAAAGGGCTCTGCTGATGGGCAGGGGCTGTACCTGCTGTGCAGGGACCTGGGAAAGGGCCCCGCTGCTCCGCGGCTCTGGCAGCACCTGCTCCAAGGTGCGCCCTCAGCCCAGGAGGGGACAGACTGTGCTGCGGCTGCTGCTCAGGTGTTTGTCCAAGCCCCGGGGCTCGGGCTGAAAGCACAGGCTGCTGCTTCCTCCCGGGCTCGGCTTTTCCTGAGGTTTGCACCTCTGCAAGCCCGGAGCAGCACCGGGATGTTGTGGCTGCAAGTCAGGAAAGTTCCTCTCCGCGCTCGCACGCTGTAACCTGGCTGCTGCCTGCCGGTGTTGTTCATGAGGCAGTGGTGGGCTGGCACTGCGGCCGCGCCTGCCAAGCCCTGCCCTCAGGAGTGCCGGAGCAGCTTTCCCTGCGCTTTCACACCAATGGCCATCGCACTGGAGCGCGGCACACGCGCTCAGGTGTGGTTATAATCGCGCTCGCTGGCATGCATTTACAACTCGCTGCTTGCTCGGGGAATAGCTGCAGTCCCTGCCTGCCAATCCTGCAGCCTCTGGGAGAGGAGATTGCCATCAGAGATGGAGCGGGAGGGAGCTCGCAGCTCTGGGGGCAGGCTGTGAGCACCAGAACCTGCTCTGGCCCCGAGACATCTCGGGTTGTGCCCTGTCCTGTGTGTTAAAGCTGCAAGGAAGGAGAGCGCTGACACCTCAGCTGTGCTGGGGCTGCCGGGCTGGGCCACCCTTGGGGGCTGCCAGCTCACCCAGCCCAGGTGGCAACCCTTGCACGGGCACCTGGGCTGTGGCAAGGAGACAAAACTCCCCTTCCCAGCCAGCTCTCCCGGCAGGGAGGGGTGGGGAAACAGGAGGTGGGAGAGGAGCTCAGACCTATCAGCGACCTTTTCACCTTACGTCTTATAGATGAGTCTTTTATTATGCTGGCACTGGCTTGGCTGCCTCCCGGCACCCTGTTATAAACCTGTTGGCCAATAAAAAGCTGGTGGCATAGCTGAATTCCTTTGTTTTTCCCAGGCACACCGCTCCCTACGGCTTGGGCAGCCCGCCAAGGCGGCGCAAGAGGTCGGCGGGCAGGTGCGAGTGCTCGCACTCCAGGGACAGCATCTGTGCCACCTTCTGCCAGGGCAGGCCTGGGTAAGCGCTGGGCACGGCCTGGGGGTGCCAGGGTGAGGGACAAGCGGGCTCAGGAGCTGCTGTGCCTGCACAGCTCCGTGGGGATGGCTCCTTGCCAGCAGCTGGGATTTGTGAGGTGGCTTTTTTCTCCCCTCCCTGGAGCCCCGGCAGTGTCACTGGGTGGTTGGGGTGTACAAGGGTCCCTTCGGCAGCTGAGAGGCAGCAATGTCACCTCCATCCCTGCTGCTGCCAGGAGCCTGGGGATGCTCTGGGTCAGCTGGCAGCACCCTGGGAGAGGGGACAAGTGGGGTGTGGAGCTTTGGGACACCAGTGTCCTTGCTCAGAAGGGAGAGCTGGCAGCATCCTGGGAGTGGGGAAAAGTGGGGTGTGGAGCTTTGGGACTCCAGTGTCCCCTGCCCAGCTCAGAGGGGGAGCAGAGCAGGGTTGCTCCGGGCTCAGCAGCCGAATGTGCTGTGGCCACCTCTGTTTCTGGTGCATGTGGGGTCTCAGTTCAGCTTCAGCAGCGCTGCTGAAGGGAGGTGGAGTGAATTTGCTGTGGATATCTGTCATTAATTCCACAGCCAGGCAATAGTTACAATCCCCAATCATTAAGTGTGCCTGTGAATAGAGGCACTCTGGCACGAGGGAATAGCAGTGAAGTAAGCTGTGAATAGATCCCAAATAGCTGCAATTAACCCTTCAAAGCCGTGCATGCAGCTGTCTGTCACCGGGCCAGGCTCCCCCCGAGCTCCCCACAGCCTGGCTCTGGGTGGCTCAGGCTTCTCCTCTTGCTCTTCAGGTACCTCCAGAGTCTGAAGCTCCCCATGAGCTCTGGAGCATCAGCGAGGTCTCTGCAGAGCGGTGCCGCGAGGCCTCCCCACCGTGGGCTGCTGAGAGCTCTCAGGTGAGCAGGGCACTAAACCCACTCTGCACATTCCTTATGAGCACTTGAAAATGTGTGTTTGTGGCCCCAGGCTGCAGTGAGCACTCGGCTGTGACCCTCTGCCACCTGCCTGTCTCCTCTCAATGAAGAGACTTGGCTGTTCCTGCCCTCTGTGGCACATCAGAGGAAGCCAGGGCTGTGTTTGCCCTTCCCAAACCAGAGCAAGGTTTACAAAATATAATTCTTGATTGGAGTAGGGAGTTGCTCTGATGTGTGACAGGCAGATGAGTGAAGAGGGAGGGGGGATGGCATCGTGCAGGAAGATAATTTATTGGGCAGCAACTTTGGACCAGAGGACAGAGCTTTTCTAACCCCACAAAAGGGAACTGTGGGGAGAAACTGTCAGGATTGTTGTGGGTTTAAACCTTCAAAAGAGCTGAGCAGTCATTAGTGCTATAAAGTTGTTTTTTGTAAAAGCACATCAGTCTCAAAAGGCAAAGAGTCCCAAAAATATAGACTGAAATTGTCAATGGAAGGTGGTGAATCTGTATGAAAATCTTCAGTGCAACATGCTGCCTTTTAATCCCCACTTTTCACACATTCCAACAACTCCAGGAGTGTAATTGAGCTAAAGGGAGGTGGCAAATTAATGAATTGGTGGCAATTAAATCAGAGGCAATGGGGACACTTTCTGAAAGGCAGATTTGGGGAAGCAGCACTTTGGGTCATCCTTGAATCCCCTTCCACCTCATTGGGCTTGATGGAGCTCGACTGTGGCTTAATGCTCAGAAATTCCTGCTCTTCCTTCCCCCATCTCCTGCCTCCCAGGAGTTGTGGTGAGGGGTTGATAACTGTCGTACCGTGGGGTACTGATGAGGGTGCAGATGGGCTGGAGAGTGACCACGGTGTCCCTTGTGTCCCCAGGGAGCTCAGGGTGTCCGGCCCGCGCCAGCAGCGCTCCCGCAGGGATGCACAGCCACCAGCCCTGCCTTGGGAAAGAAACATCTGGAAGAAGAAGAGATAAGAGACAGGTGCACACAAAGTTCACCAGAAGAATTTGGAGTCCTGCGGGTGCCACCAGCTCCGCTGTCGGTTTTAGAGCTGAAGGGAAGGCCGTGAGTGGAAGGGGAGGAAGTGGAAGTCTCCGTGTTCCTGCTGCATGAACCAGCACTCGAGGGACTGCTGTAAAGGGAAAGACTCTCTCTCCACACAGTCAGAGGAGCATCCTGGAGCTGAATTGTGCCTTTTTGGATCAGGCAAGGGTTGTGCTGGAGCAGCAGCCGGACTCTGCCCTGGAGCCCTCGGCAGGGCTCAGCCCACGTGTGGTGGGTGAATCACAGCCAGGGGCTCTGGGCAGTGCTGGACTGGGCAGCACCGAGCCCCTCGCTGGCCTGGCTGCTCTGCCTCGAGCTGGCTGAGCCCAGCCTGGCCCCACTCAGAGGCTTTGGCTGCTCACTGCTCAGGGATGAGCTGCCTCCAGCCCAAACCCACCTTTGCACTATTTTCTCTCGTCAGTCAGTGCCTATGAGCGAGGCTCCCGTGGTGGAACAGCTCCCAGTTTGTATGAAAAGTTTATTTCATCTCAGCAGGAGCCAGCTGAGCAGGCAGGGGCTGTCACTGGGGTGGATTCCCACTGGGGGCCTGGCTGTAGCTGAGGTGCAGGATCAGTTACCCCAGGGATGGCACCAAACCCAGCTGTGGCTGCTGAGGGGCTGGGTTTGTGCAGGAGCCCCCAGAGGCAGGGGAGGGTGAGCAGAGCCCTACTCTGGACCAGTGACCCCATCTCATCTCCCTGGACCAACCCTTAGTGAGGACTTCCAGCTCCTGAATAATCCATATTCCTCCCAGATCTGCCTGGAGGGAAGGGCTGGGGCAGAGAGGGCACACAAAGCCTGGCTTAGGTCAGCTCTGAGTCGGGGTCTGGACAGTAAGTGACCACTCAGGTCACTGTGGGAAGGGAAACCTGGGTGGGGAATGCATCAGGTGAGGGGCAGCCAGGTAGGAATGGTGTGGAGGGAAGGACTGGCCAGAACATGGGGTGGAGCTGGATCGTCTTTAAGGTCCCTTCCAACCCAAACCCCCTGTGATTCTGTACAGCCCTGTCTGAGCTTTAAACCTGTCTGGCTCAGGTTTAAACCCAGATCTGCTGGCCCAGGGGAGAGAGGGAAAAATTTGGGAAAAACACTGAGCCCAGGGTGGGCCTAGAACCCAAGCTTGAGGCCAAGGGCTCCAGAGCTGTCACAAATGCACTTTTGTTTGCTGGGCAGGCTGAGCTGAGCCCAGGGCTGTCCCTGGGCAGGGCAGGAGCTGCTCTCCACTCCTGGGTCCCTCTGCTGCCCACGCCAGGATTGCACAGGAGCTTTGGAAAGGCTGCTTGAAGTTGGTGGTGGACCAAAATCTGTGGCTGTTGCAAGTATAGTCCCGATGGACAAGAAAAATAATTCCTTGATTTTGCTTTAAGCCCTGGAAAGGGGAAAAATAAGACCAATTGATTGTATTGTGAATGAAAGAGCAGATTAATCATTTGGTCCCCAAAGCTGCAGAGAATCTGTTTTTATCTTTGACCTTCTGAAGGTTGGAGTCAGTCTAAAAAACCAAAAGAAGAAAATCCTGAAAGGGTTTGTTCCAGAGGAAATTTTGCACATGGTTTAATGTGAGTAATTTAAAATAAAACTACTGCTGTAAAGTACTCTGTCAATCTCATGTGTGTGTAATGTCCCATCCTTAAGTGACTCATTGCACACCTGCCATATGTAGCATCCTGAAATCTGTATATTTATTTAAATCTATTGATTTTTTTTTTTTTTTAGACAGTAATTTTCAAGATATAATTTGTAATAAATAATGACAACAGTCAATGGTACTTTTCTTCCTTATTTGGTGGTGGGTGAAGTGAAAAGAATCCAGATGGCCAAAAGAAATGGGAAAGGGAGGCTGGGAATGGTCCTGGGCACATTTCTTCAAAATGAACCCATCTAGAATCCATCTGGCTGATTTAAACATTCCTTAACTTCAACACCTCCTTCCTTCCTGGATTTCTCTGGGAACAGGGGTGGGAAGTTATGCCCAGGTTGTTGTGGATGTGATGTTTGCCCATGGTTGACTCCAGTCCTTCCCCAGCCCTGTGGCTGTGGGGTCAGCAGGGCAGGAACTGAGCTTTAGATCTGGGAAGGGATCATTTTATTATTATTAATTATTATTACTGTTCAAAAGCCATAATTTAAAGGATGATGTGAAGATGCTGAAGGCTCAGGAGGGGTCCCAGCCTTTCCTATTCCCTGATTTTCCTGCCTGAGCTGCCTCTCCCATGGCCAAGTCTCTACCCCAGGGCTTGGTGTGAAAATCAGTCTGTCAGATGTTTGTATGACAATAAATCATTGTGCCTGGGACTTTAATGGTAAAGGTACCATAAAAAGGACCTGGAATTACAGGTAAAAAGGGGAAAAATACCTTGAAACACACTGAATTTCCTGTGTAACATGTACAATATTCATGGTGAAATTCTCCCCTCTTCTGCTGAACAGAACTCCAGAACTGCCTGGAATTGTGCCTGTTTTGGTTAAATTCCAATTGGTTAAATTCCAGTTTTGTCCTGCTGGGGCTCATTGCAGTGGTGGGAGTGAGGGAAATGAGGATTTCGTGCATTTCCCAGGAAAGATTTCCCCACTCTCTGCAATGTCCACTGAACCAGCCCTGGGTTTTTATTTGTTTTCCCAAAGGAAAACAAATTTTTTTTTTAAATTTTTAAAATTTTGTTTTTTATTTGTTTTCCCAAAGGAACCTTGGTTAGACCTCGGTCTCAGAGGGAAAATATCCCTGTTTGGGATGCTCAGAGGGTCCTGGCACCAGGGGAGCCCCACATTTTGGGAGGTGGGATCACAGGAGATGCTCCCCAACTCTTCCACAGTGTCTGGTCTTGAAGCACAGAGGGAAAATCTGAAATAATCATTGTGGGAGGGGGGAGAGTTTTTGGGGTCTTAATTAACAGAGGAAATTTTTGCCATAGGAATGATGGGAAATATTCCAGAGTGGTTCCCCCACATTTAAGTGGGGAAACTTTGGGCTCAGCAGTGAGAAGCAGAGAAAGGAACCCTGAAAAGTGCCCTGATCCCAAAGCTCAGCAGAGCTCCTTGCTGGGATGTCCTGCAAGGTCCCTGAGTGCCACCAAGGACTGAGGGACAAGCTGAGCCTGGCAGGGGCCTGGACTGATGCCAGCCTCTGAGCAAAGCCTCTGGGCACAGCTTTAATTACCAGCCCTAATTAGGCAACACCCAAGGGAAGAAGATGCTTAAGAGCATCTTAATTAGGGTGAAAAGGGATAAAAGAGGACTGTGCTTATTCTTGAGGTTATTGAATTGGCTGATAAAGATTAGGTGAAGGAAGTGTATTTTATAAATTCTCACAGGTAACAGGAAAGAGCAGAATAATGAAACTTCATTTAAATGGAAAATCCAGGAAATCAGGCAACTTCCAAAGGCAGTGTAACTATATACTGAGTATAAGTGATGGGTATCTCTAATAAGATCCAGCTTTTTTCCTATTGATAATTCCCATCAAAATGGGTATCTTATATTGTGTCTTGCATGTGACTCTCCCAGTTTTTAGGAATTCCTGAAAAAAACCCCTTCCCTAATGGCCCACAGGGAGCAAACTTCCCTCCTGCACCATGGACCAGTTCTGTCCTCAGCAGGATGGGCAACATTTTTTTGATGGGACTTTGTTCCCTTTTAATGTTTGTTGAACTGCTTGGGAGAAGATGTGGTGCCATAAAACAGGATGGAGCTGAAAGGAGCAGCCAGACCTGGGGATGAGACTGACAGGCCACCAGCACCAGGGAGATTTGTGCATTTTTTTTGGCCAAAAATGGCTTTTGGTGATTTTGGCTTCTCATCTCATCTGGGCAGGGAGGGGAGAGGAGCTGGAGGAGAAAACTGAAAAGGTCCGAGTCAGATTAAGGGATCACACAGTTACAAATTGCATTAATTAGCTGTGCTGGGCTAATGAGCTCCAGGCAAGCACATCCTGGACCCCACAGGAGAAACTCTCTGTGCTGGGGACAGGGAGGGAGGTGCCACTGGCTCAGGAATTGTCATTCCTGTCATTCCTGAGTGCCTCTGGAGCACCGTGGAAGCACAGCCTGGAGAACAGGGCATGAACACCTTGCTGAGCATCTTTCCCCAGGAATTCAGGAAAAACACCTCAAGGGGGTGTTCCAAGGGGGAGAATGACAGAGCTGAGCTGAGAGACTTTGCCAGAACCTGGGATCTCTTCTTGCCTGTGGTGGGGCTGTTCTGGCAGCAGCCACAGTTCAGAGAGCCCCCAAGAGAGGCTGGAAAATCCAGCTGGGAGTTGTGAGAGTCCCCTCAAAAGCTGGAAAATCCTCTCCCATGTCCCTCCAAAGCCAGGGATGTCCCCTTGGCACATGCTTTCATTCTGACCCCATTTGCCCGTTTTCTGCAGTGTGTAGCACCCAGTAACTCACCCTGAGGACTTTTTTATTTTTCATCCATGGAAATCTCCACACCTTCATTCCAGCAGTGAGATTTTAACAGTTCAGAGAAGATCTGGGGTGGGGAAGGAGCCTCTCCCCAGGGATTTGGTGGCCAATCCGAGGTGCTGCTCTGTGACTTTGTTGTTAAAAGGGAATAATTCTCCTTCCAGCTCCGTTGCAGGGGGAGGAGGAGGGCGCACACAAGGAGCAATTAAGAAAAATGTCTTTGACCTTCAGCAACTTAATCAGTTGCCAGTGTTCTTCCTATTAGTGTGCTAATGGTTAAGTTCTTCTGGCTGCCATAAAAAGTGCTATAACTGGAGGCTACAATAAAGTGCTGATCAACCCATCAAGTGAGTCAATCCAAAAGTAATATCTGTCTTTGTAATGACTGCAATAAAAGCCATGCCAAAGCCAGGAGATGACGTGAATAAGAATGCTGCTTAATTATGCTGGGCTGCTCTGCTGGGTGCTGGTGCCACACTTCCAACCTGCTCCTGGGTGACATTGCCACCCCTGCCTGAGGAAGCCACACTTTATATTTGTGCTCCAAGGACAGTCCTGAGGGGTTTGGACAGATCTCCATCCAAGCCAAGTGGAGTTTTAGTGCAGAAAATGGTGTTGGATTTGGGTTGGGGCTGTTCATCCTGACAAAATGGCATCAATCCCTTTGTGAGAGGTGGGGGCTGGGAAAAGGGGAAAAGGGTTTATAAATTTTAGTTATCCTGGTGTTAAAGACAGCAGGGTGAAGGCTCCCTGTGCTAAAAAGGGATTGGTGACAGGAAGCAGAAAGAGGGGAAAGCCAGGATCAATCAGGGAGACCCTTTCAGGCACTGGGGTGGATCTGAGGGCTGGCAGAGTTTGAACCCCATCCCCGAGTGTTTGCCATGGAAGGCAGTGCCCAACACCCTTCAAAGATCACTCACAGGTGGAGGAGCAGAGGGGCTGGAGGATCTTTCCCTGCCTGATGCCTTGTCTTGGTTTTCCTGGGAGCTGGGGGCTCTGGGCACCCCCAGGATGGAGCAAAACCCCCTCCAGAAGCCAGGTCCTGTCTGTGCTGCCCTTTGCAAAGGCACAGGTGAATAACAGAGGAAACCACCCTGGAATCTGGAATCTGGAGTGTCCCAGGAGGGGAATTGTCCTGCTGTGCTCGGGGGAGCTGGATGGAGCACAAAGGGACGGCGAGCAGCACCTGCTGCTCCCGCTGGAAGGATGGCTGCTGCCTTCCTCCCAAACATCCCTGTGTGCTCTGGGATCTGGGAGCACAAAGGACACCGAGGAGCAGGAACCCAGCGTGGAGCTGGTGGCAAACACGCCGCAGCCTTTCAAGGAACGGAGCGGATTCCTCCCCCAGCAGCAGGGAAAACAGGATGCAGGCCACATTCCTGCTCACAGAGACAAGCTCTCCACAGCAGCACAAACACATTGCTCAGCTCCAATTAAACCCCGGCTTTATATCACCTTGCTGCTGATAAGGCTCTGATTAATGGAAGAATTGTCTTTTTTTTTTTCCCAATAAAGTCCCTGGTGTTAATTGTTTTTTCCCTCTCGCATTTCTTGTTTCAAAGGCGCTTTCGAGGAGGGCTGCTGATTGTGCTGGAAGTTGTGTGGGAACACTTAGTCTCTTCCTGGTTTTGTTTTTTGGGGCTAAGTGCTGCCACTGAGAGCAGCAAGTCCAACAGACAAATCAGCCCAGTGAAATCCTGCCCCGGTGCCTCCAGATAAACAAGTGCAGATTCATGTGTTTGTCCATGACACAGAAGGTGCCAGAACAATGATTTGGTGACTTTTGCCAGGGTTGTTTCCTCTGCAGAGCCGACTTCCCTGGCAGAGCCTCAGGTGTGTAGCAACAGCTCAGCAAAACAAAAACCAACCACGGCGAGGCTTCAGGAAAACATTAACCCTCTCTGAGGGGTGGGGCTGCGCTTTCCACCACGGCTGGGATCGGCCCCAGCAGCCTGGGCTGGCTACTGAACACTGGGACCATGAGCCAAGCTCCTGGGAGGAGCTGGGGATGGATGGAGGATGGATGGATGGAGGGAGGGATGGATGGATGGATGGATGGATGGATGGATGGATGGATGGATGGATGGAGGGATGGATGGATGGAGGGAGGGAGGGATGGATGGATGGATGGATGGATGGATGGATGGATGATGGATGGATGGAGAGATGGATGGATGGATAGATGGATGGATGATGGATGGATGGATGGAGGGATGGATGGAGGGATGGATGAATGGATGATGGATGATGGATGGATGATGGAGGGATGGATGATGGATGGATGATGGATGGATGGATGGATGGATGATGGATGGATGGAGGGATGGATGGATGATGGATGAGGGATGGATGGATGGGTGATGGATGGATGGATGGATGGATGGATGGATGGATGATGGATGGATGATGGATGGATGATGGATGGATGATGGATGGATGGATGGATGGTGAGAATGAAGGAGGACACAGAGAGGATGACAGGGACAGTGGAAGGGATGGCAGAGCAGCTGAAGGCCGCAGGATGCTGTGGGGATGGAGGGCACAGGGAGTGCTGAGCTCCCCAAGTGCTGCTGGCTGTGTCCAGGATTGTCCCTCCACAAATCCCTGCTTGGGCAGAGGCGAAACATCCTGGGAGACCCAAAACCAAACCCAACATTATCTGTGCCTTCCCCAGCTCCTGCAGAGCAGAAGAAAGTCAGGAAATGGAAATGCTGGACAGGGAGCCTCCAAATGGGAGCCGCTCCCCTGATCCATGTGCTGCTCTCCTGCTGCAGTTCCAGCCCGAGCCTGGAACATCCCATGGATGAGACCCCACAGAGGAGCGACAGAAGAGCCCCTCAGCCCCAGATTTTCCCCCTCCCGAGGGGGCTGCAGCTTTTTGGGATGCAAACGCTGGCTCCGAGCTCTCGATCCTCCCTCCAGATGTTTGAGCCAGTCTGGAGCCTGGACAGCGCCCAGCGCATCCGGCCCCATAAATTCCCGGTGTCCCGATAAGATCTTGCTGAGCTCGGGGCTTTTTTCTCCTGCGGGGACGTGTCAAAGCCGAAAGCTTTAAAGGCATTCGCTCAAAACAAAGCAACAAATGTTTTGTTTCCTGCCGAGAGGAGGGGAGAGCTTTGGGCATTTCCAGGGAGTGCCAGGGGCCAAAGGGACAGGAGCCATCCCCGGGAATGTGTCGCGTTTAACCCTTCGTGTGCTGCCACTTATCACTGCCCACCCTCATCCCCGAGGGGTCAGTGGGGTGAGCGGTGCCAGAAGGTCCTGCCAGGTGTCCCCAAACCCACACTAGGGTCACAATCCCCAATCCTCACCCCATGGGTGTCCCCAAACCTGCTCTGGGGTCACAATCCCCAATCTTCACCCCATGGGTGTCCCCAAACCTGCTCTGGGGTCACAATCCTCAATCCTCACC
>JAOTQP010000929.1:1872995-1889746 GCA_026413545.1 Cichladusa arquata
CAGGCCAGGCTGGACATTGGGGCTGGGAGCAGCCTGGGACAGTGGGAGGTGTCCCTGCCATGGCAGGGGTGGCACTGCGTAGGATTTAAGGTCCCTTCTCACCCAAACCATTCAGGGATTCTATGATTCCATGATTCTATGGTCTTGGCTTGCAGACAAAGGGAAAAGGGCTATCCCAAATGTCCAAATTTGGGGAATTTTATCTTGGCTGCAGATTGACCCTACAGCTGAGGGGTGGGGTGGTCACTGGGTTCAGGGTGGAGGCCAGTTTATCCAAAGGTTAACAGCCAAGAAAGTCCAGTATCTCCTGGGGACAAAGCTTTGGAGCAGAAGCAAGGGAGAATGACTTATGCAAGAAACACATTGAGAAGTACAATTAACCCCATGTGAGAAAATCTCAGAATCATGGAACAGGTTTGAAAGGACCCTTAAAGCTCTTCCTATTCCAACCCAAACCATGGGCAGGGACACCTCCCAGTTTCCCAGGTGCTCCCAGACCAATGTCCAGCCTGGCCTTGGGCACTGCCAGGGATCCAGGGCCAGCCACAGCTGCTCTGGGCACCTGTGCCAGGGCCTGCCCACCCTCACAGGGAGGAATTTCTTCATGTCAGAAGTAGATTGGGGTTCCCTCTGAATGGGGCTGAAGCAGTTCCTGCCTTTCTCAGCCCAGGGCAGTCCCTGGGAGCTGAGCTGCCTGTGCAGTGTGGCTGTGAGCTGGGCAGTCCCTTTTCCAGCAGGGTCCATGCCCAGGAGAACTTTGTGCCATCCCAGCAGAGCCAGCTGCACGTGCACAGCACTCCAGAGGTGCTGGAAGTGACTTCTGTGCCACAAGAATTATCCCAACCAGCTCTTAAATGTGATTATTGCTGCTTCTGGGGCCAGGATTCTAACAGCCAGCAGAAATGCAGAGAGGAGCAGGGTGTGCATGAGCCAGGGCACAGCCTCTGTTCAGTCCCACGTGGGGAAGGTGGGTGAGCTCCCAGCTCAGCCCAGCTGCAGCTTCAGCCTTCTCACACTCAGGAAAAAGGGAATATTGAGGGATACCCTGCAGAGTGGTGCACATTGCCTGCTCACAGCCTTCCTGCCCTCCTGCACCCCTGGGAGCTGGAGCTGGGAATGAGCCCCAGCCCTGGCAGCTCCGAGGGCACAGACAAGTTCCCTCATGCACACTCCTGGGTGTTTTCTCCAGATCCACCCTTAAAAGGACATTTTCTCCCAAATGGCTGGGGCACAGCAAGCTTCAGTTCTGCCCTCCTGGTTGTACAGCAGCAGGAAGAGCTGTTTTGATGTGCAAACCTCACTCCCCTCTCCCCTTCATCGTCCTTCACACGCACCATGTTCAATTTATTGATGGATTATATAATGCCATCACAGCTTCAGGCATGCTTTGTCCCCATCCTATTTTTAACAGCCAGCCTCTCTTTGTCCATTATTTCCTGAGCTAAAGGCCCAGGCCTCTCTGCTGCCAGAGCTGGGTGGGTTTTGCAATCTCCACTTGGAATTTAAAGCCATGAACCCAAGTCCTGATGATTTCCTGATGAGCACTGAAGAGCTGTGGGCAGTGCATCCCTCTGGTCTCACATTACTGACCTGGGCACGCTTTTCCCCACACCAGAGTTCAACATTTCCATGCAGCACATCAGCTGGTGGCAGGTCCCAGCAGGATTCAGCAGAGACAGGAATATTTTTAAGCAATCCTTTGGGATGAGCCAGGTTTTCTGCACAAATGTAGGATGCTACAGGCACGGAGCAGATCTGACTCCAGAGGAATGACTGATGCTGGAGGTCTGATGGAACTGGTTGTGAAATATCATTAGTTTTCAAAATATTGTACGATAATGTGCTAATACAAAAGAGATCATTGCCAAGGATCTGTTACACAGCCCTGGATCCCATCAGAGGGTAAAGGATTAATCACCAATTAGGTGTTGATGAGGGGCCAGTGACAGTTTGGAAATTCACACTGGGGGCACTGGTTTTGGTCCTTTTTATTTTATTTTATTTTATTTTTTTTTTTTTTTTTTTTTTTGTGTGTGTGTGTGTTCTGCATATCAGAATGCGAGCTGACCCTTCCCAGAGCCGTGGGGGTACCCTGAGGAACAAGTCAGTGACCTAAAAAATGCTCCCTCTAAAATCATAAAAACACAGGGAGGTTTGGGATGGAAGGGACCAGCCTGGCTCCAGAGGGGCTCCAGCCCTGCAGAAGCTCCCTGGATTTCTCTGGGCTCTCTCCAGCAGCTCCAGGTGCTGCTGATGTTGGAATTCTCAGAGCTGGAGCAGCTCTGCAGGTGGGGTCTCACCTGAGTGTGGCAGAGGGGCAGAATTCCCCCTCACCTGCTGGTCACAATTCTATTGATGCAGCCCAGGATGATAAATTATGGGAAAGGATAAATGGATACAGGAAGCTGGGAATGAAATCTGACAGTTCTGCAAGAGAACTTCCCTGAAACCACTGAACTTCAAAACTTCTCAACCAAGGAAAATGTTTTTTGCAGAAACACTCATTTAATCCTTGGAGAAGTCTGCAATCAGATGTAAATTATATATTAATGAGGAGTAAAGGAGAAATAACAATGAATGTCTATGGCATGATGTACTTTAAAAAAAAATTGTCAAAGGAAGGTAAAAACAGTAGAAGAAAAAGCAATGCTTGAGTCAAAAGCCAGAAATGTGTTCAGGCTTTGAAAGCATCTCCAGAATCAAAGAAAGGAAAAGATTGACATCATTGACACATTTTGTAGGGAAAAAAAACCCAAAACAACAAAACAATTGGAATCACATCCTTTTTTTTCATCCTGTTAATACATTGAAGTTTTCAGGTGCAATTCTTGGTCTAACAAGACAAGAGATGCTCTGGGAAAGTTCTTTTCCCAGGAAACACGAAATGCAAATAGAGGTAATGTGGGTACAAAGACACTCCAGTTCAGGAGAAAAGAATGTGTGTGGGGTGGGGGACAGGGAGGACTGGGAAAAGCAAATCCTGGGGGCAGCTGGGCAGGGTCTTTACTGGAGACCCCTCCTCAGCTTGTGTGAGCTCCATCAGCAAACTCTGAAGGCAGGGCAGGGAAGGTGGATCCTGTGGGGCTGGATCAGCCTCACCTGCTCTCATTGCATTTAATTTATCCATTTAATTCCCATGGAATCTCTCACAGAATCATGGAATGGGTTGGGTTGGAAGGGAGCCCAAAGCCCAGCCCACCCCTGCCATGGCAGGGACACCTCCCACTGTCCCCGTGCCCCAGTGTCCAACCTGGCCTTGCAAAGTTCTGCTCTTTATCTAATAATTGTTGGGAGGGTGTGGGGGCTTCTGTGTGATTCATACAGGGAGGAAAACTCAGTCTGATAATAGGAGCTTTCTTACTTGGGGAGGTGGGTGGGGAAATAGATTTATTTCCAGGAAGGAGCAGTATTTATTTGTGCCATTACAGGAATATTTACAGAGAGAACTTGTGGGAAAAGGGTCCTTCAGTGTTTACACTCCCATTTTCACTCTGCACTGATCTGAACCAAAAAAAGTAAAATTAAATGGAAACAAACAAAAAAAAGCTGAACCACACCAACCAGCCAAACCCCAAAAAGCCAAACCAAGCCAGAACTGGATTTTGGAATTTGGATTTTGGAAACACCAGCTACAATTTTTAATCAGCTGCATTGTTTTGTCCCTTATCTCCCCACTATTCAATAAAAATCAGGGAAAATCTGCTCCTGAGTGAGTCCCTGTGGGCCCACTCAGCCAAGGGACCCCCTGGCTCACATTCCCCATTTCCCAGTGGCTCACTGGGAGAACTGGGAGAGATTTGGGCAAACCCTGCCCGTGTCCATCATCACTGTCCAGGTAAATGATGTTCTGGTCAGGGAGTGAGCCCAGCCCAGCAGTGCACAGAAAGAGGCAATGATTTGTTATCAGCACAATTCCTTTTGCCTGCATGCTGCCATTATTCCCCAGCCATATTTGCAGTGAAGAATGTGTGTTTTCACACTGTGGTTTTTGTTGTGTACACTGAAAATGTAAACAGGCTGAGGTGGGGATGAGTGCAGGTGTGGATTTAGGAGAGGCAGACTGAGAGTCTCAGAATTATTAAAGTTGGAAAAGACCTCCAAAATCATCAAGTCCAACCTTTGACCAAACAGCCCAGTGTCACTAACTCAAGTGCCACAAATGTTCATGTTTTGAACATTTCCAGGGCTGGTGACCCCACCACTGCTTGTTCCAGTTCTTGACCACTCTTTCAGTGAATCAATTTTCCCTAATATCCAACCTGACCCTCTCCTGCTATGTCCAAAGGAGGCCAACACACCCAGTAAACAAGAGAATGCTCTCTTTCTTGCTTTCCTGAGCATGGATTTTTTCAATTATTAAAGACTCCTTCTATTGAAATTAATTAATAATAATTAAAATTATTAAAAACTCCTCCTGTTAAAGCTTCCTTGATCCTATTTGCAGAGCAGGCTCTCATGCTGGAGGATTGCTCTCCTCTCCTGGGCAAGCAGGGATGTGGCAGAGCCTGGTTCCAGCCTCCCCTCCTGCAGCTGCAGCAGGATGGACCCTGGCACTGCCACAGCTGAGGGGCACTCGGGGCTGCAGCCTGGGCAGGCTGGGCTCTGCTGGGCTGGACTGATTTGGGGGCTGACAGATTCTGGGGCTGAAATTCCCAGCGTTTTGGGGCTGAAATTCCCAAGGTTTGGGGCTAAAATTCCCAGGATTTTCAGGCTGAAATTGTGAGAATTCTAAGCCTGGAATCCCCAGGTTTTTTGGTGCCAGAATTGCAAGGGTTTGAGTCATAAAATTCCCAAGATTTTGGGGCTGAAATTCCCAGGATTTTGGGGCTGAAATTCCCACATATTTGGGGTGGAAATTCCCGGGGTTTAGGACTTGGTATTCCAGGATTTTGAGGCCAAAATTTCCAGATTTTTGGGGCCAGAATTCCTGGGGTTTTGGGGCAGGAATTCAGCCACCTCTTCCAAGGAAAGGTTTGGTGGGACAGAGGCAGCTGAGTCCAGGAGGGAGCCTCGCCTGCTAGCAGAGGAGAGCAGGTTTGGGATCTCTTAGAGGGGAAAACTCCTGCAGAGAGCAGGCAGAGGCACCTCCCTGCACAGAGACAGCTCTGGGCACACACTTGTTCCTCCAGGAGCACCCAGGGCTCCTCTCAGCACCCTGAGAGGGGTGGCTGTGCCAGGAGCTGCTGGATGGGCGTTCGTGCCCAGGAATGCTGGCTGGGGTAGCCAGGAGGGAAGGTGCAGCAGCATGAGTTCACAGGGAAGGTATGATGAAGTCACCCGGCTTTATGAGAGATGAGCAGGGCCCTGAGCTCTGAGTCACAGCTGGAAAAGCACCTGAGAGGAGGGAGAGACCCAGGCACGGCCCTGGACCTCCAATTTCTGCACAGAACTGCCCAGGAGAAAGGGAAACCGAGCTGGAGGGACACGAGGATGGTGAAGGGTCTGGAGGAGCAGCTGAGGGCAGTCGGTGTGTGCAGCTGGAGCAGAGCACACTGTGGGCAGAGCTCAGGGATCTGCAGCTCTGATCTCTGCTCCCTGGGACAGGGACAGCACCAGGGAAGGGCTGGAGCTGGGCCAGGGCAGCTCAGGCTGGAGCTCAGGGAAAGGTTCTTCCCTCCCCCAGAGGGTGCTGGCACTGCCCAGGCTCCCCAGGGAATGGGCACGGCCCCGAGGCTGCCAGAGCTCCAGGGATGGGCAGGGGGATTGCTGGGGGTCTGGGCAGGTTTGGATTTGGGATTGATCATCCTGGCGGGTCCCTTCCAGCTCAGGGTGTTCTGTGGCTCCAAGACCCTAAGCTCAGATCCCAAGGGAAAGCTCAGCTGCAAGAGATCAAAAGCTTTGAGGAAACCTCTGAGCTCAGCACCAATGCTCACAGGAACTCCAGACTCACTGCTGGCTCCCTCCTTTAGCAAACACGTGGAAAATGAGAAGTGTTTCAGAGTCCCTCAATTACAGCTGTCAAGGATGGCTCCACAATGACCCCATGCCCCAGGCTGTCCTTGTTCCCTGTCCTGCAGGAAAATCCCACTGCCCCACGAGCTCTGCTGCTGCCACACTGACCCTGCAATAACCATCATCCAGCCAGGTCTGGACACTTTCCATCCTTTCCTACAAAAATCTCAGCTCCTCCGGCCCACAGCTTGCAATGTGGGGCAGGTAACGTGCTGTGGGCCTGGCTGTGTTTGGGATTTGGTGCCAGTCTGGAGTTTGGGTGCTGGTAAATTCAGTGTGCTCATCACCCTGTGGTAAGGTGTCACAGTGGAGAATCCTGTGGGCAGCACGAGGGAAATGATTATTTAACGTGAAACCAAGATTAGGAGGTGTTTCCACAAAATAGCCCTGCTCAGCCAGGGGAGATGGGATCACCTGGGACAGTCCATGGTCCTTTGGGTGTGGGTGTCAAAGCGAGGGATTTCTGGCAGTGGCTGATCAGCCTCACTGTTCCTCCTTTCCAGTGTTTCCTAACTTGGGTTTGAACTCCAGCCACTGGAAATTTGAGTTACACACTCGTCTGCTCTAATGCATCACCAACCAGCCCAATCAACTTTAAAAAGACCAAAGTTTGGGGGTTGCTGGCAGCTGAGCCTCCTCAGATGGGAGATGGCACTGGAAAGTGCCTCAGAGTTACTCGAAAAATAAATCTTTCAAAGCTCTACCCCAGCAGTGTTGATTTGAAACAACTGATGCTGGTTGCAGTTCCAGAGACCCATGACATAAGATCTTAACAGCCTTGGGATCCCTCCAGCATTGTTGGGCAACTGGTTCAGCAGAATCACAAAATAAATTGTGTTTGGTGATGTGGGAGAAGCTTGGAACGAGAACCCAACCCCTGGCCACGCTCAGCCTTGGCAGAGGCAATTCCCAATTCTCTGGGGCAGGGGAAAGATCCTGCGGGAAAAACTCTCCAAAGACCTGGAGGTCGAGGGAAATTGTGGAGCAGAGTGTGTGCAATAGGTGAAAAAACATCTTTAGAGAAGCAACATGAAAAATAAAAAGGAGGGGAGCAGCCCACAAAAACCAGGCTCAATAGCACTGCAAAATCTGAGGGTTGTCATGGGTTTTGTTGATTTTATTTTTCTTGGAGTGATCTCGGGGCTGTGGGACAAATCCAAACCTCCCTGCTGGGGTGACCCTGTGCTGCCCCTCCCTGTCCTGCTGCTGGGGAGGATTTTCCATCAGCACAGTGCCCCCGGGGCCAGAGAGGCCAATAAAGTTCCATAACCACGGTGTGGTCAGCTGAGGCTTCCAGGGACAGCTCCAAAGGCAAACCAGGATGTGGGATTCCATCCCAGGCTGGGTGATGAAATGGGAAACTCTGCGGGCACAGGGATGGCACCTGCCCCTCCTGGGCCACTTCCCCCCAGGACTCAGGGCTCTTTTTGAGGTGTGAGATGATAAAAGTGTTATTTTTGTCAGGCAGGGAGCTTGAGGAATCAGCTGAAGTCACCTGGGACACAGCAGGGGCAGGGAGAGCCTACAAACTCGTAGGGCCACAGGAGGAGCAGCAGAGATGTCCCCGTGCCTCTCCTGGGGCTGTTGGTGGCTCAGGGGAGTGTTTGTGTTTCCCTCTTGGTTCTACCATGAGTGGGGATGGAGGGGAAGGTCCCTCCTCCCACAGGAGATGGCATCTCCCCTTTCCAGAGAAAGGGGGCAGGATAGGGGAAAATCCTCTTTTTTTGCACATTCAGAGCAAAGATGAAGTCAGGAGAGAGAGAGGATCCCTTTCTCTCCTCCAGCTGGGATCTTCTCTCACCAAAGTTGGACAGTGTGTGGAATTGGTCCTGGGCTACTTTAGCCACAAGAACTGGTCCTGAGGTTTTCTTTAGCCACAAGGAACTGGTTCTGGGCTTCTTTAGCCATAAGGAACTGGTTCTGGGCTTCTTTAGCCATAAGGAACAGGTCCTGGGCTTTCTTTAACCACAAGGAACTGCTCCCAGGGCTTCTTTAGCTACAAGGAACTGGTCCTGTGGCTTCTTTAGCCACAAGAACCTGTCCTGGACTTTCTTTAGCCACAAGGAACATGTCCCAGGGCATCTTCAGCCACAAGGAACAGGTCCCGTGGCCTCTTGGTGGAGGAGACAAAGCAGAGAAACCTGAGATGAGCCCCAGCTGTGCTGGGGGGAAGCTGCTACTTAAGATGTGACCTTCTTGAAGAGCAGCTTCTGGAGCTGTGGCTCATGTATAGAGTGGAAAAGGTTGGTGGGAGAGATGCTGTGGGAATCCTCCTTGGAGCTCCACAGAGGGAGAAAATGGCCAGTTGGGGTGCTCTAGAGGGAAGGTGGGGTGCCAGCTGGGGTGCTCTGTTCTGTCTCAGAAGCAAAAGACTCCCCAGGTTTTCCTTGGCAGCTCCAGCTCCCCACAGCTAGTGGATCCAGGTGTCTCCTGGAGGTGGGATGACGTCCCAGGAACCTCTGTGAGATTTGGGAAAAACAGAGTGAGCAGAAGGTCCCCCCCAATCCAGCTCTGGTAGCACAAAGCTCAGGCATCTTGGAAAGAGGGAGAATTTCCAAAGAGAGCCCAGAGTCCTTCAGAACAAAAGCACTCATGGAATTTCATGGATAGTCACCTCCTTTCTTCACCTTCCTTTCTTCCCCTGTGTGCCAAAAAGATTTCCAGCTCCATTCCAGACTTTAAAAAACAAAATAAATAAGAGAGAGGATATCTCCTGTGAATTCTGGATGTCTCCATGATCAGGACTGAACCCATCCTTATCAGTATTTCTAGGCTGTTTCCCCCCTCCAGCCCAGCCATCCTGCAGGCTACAGGGACCCTTTGCTCTCATCCCACACTGCCCTCTCATGGAACAGCACAGCTCTGCCGTGCCCGGATTCCTGTCTCCAAGGCCAGAGGGATGGGGGATTCACCCTCTGCTGGCTCTGGAGCTGCTTTGGGAAGTGCAGGGTCCTTGGCCAGATGCCACCAAGGGAGGTGGCCCCAGCAGCTGCGGGTCCCTGCCTCTGCCACAATTCCATGAGGAGCCCAGGACAGGGGTGGGACAGTCCAAGGGACATGCCAAGGGCTGATACCAGATGAGAATCACCTGAAAGATGGAAAATTTTGCGAAGGAAGGGCCATGTCCTGGAAAACACAGGGGGAGGCTACCAGAGGGGTTGATAATTTGCCAGGCTGGAAGTTCCTGAGAACTGCAAACATGTTGGCTCCCCTTTTCCAAGAGAAACACTCCTGTGCCAGGAGATCCCTGAGCACAGAGGTGGCAGAGACAGAGGGGAGAGGATGGGATGTAACACCTGAGCAGGACATGGGGCTGGAGACACCTTAAGGTCCCTTCCCACCCGAATTTCCCCATTCCCATGAACTGTGCCCACAGTCCCTGCACTGGGATCAGCTGTGGTGGCCTCACAGAGCTGGTGGTGTGATAATTGGCTGGGGGAAGAAACAATTTTCTGATGTTTGGGGAAGTTTGAGGCTCTGCTGGGAACAAGGATAGGGGCCAGGTGAACACTTGAGGGACAGCAAGAGCAGCAGGAACAGTGAGTGAAAGAATTTGGTTTGCAGGTTCCAGTTGATGAATAATTCACTTTGAGCAGGCTCCTTCCTCTTGCTAAGGCAGGAGAGAGAGACCTGGCAGAAGAAAGGGGAGAAATGAAAAACTTTTACTCAGGGCTGGTCAGGAGTTTTTCTTTTAATGGGAAGTGTTCAAGAAGCTCTGGAAAGTCTTGGAGCTGACAGCAAAGCTCTCCCAGACGAGGGCTCCAAGGGCTGTCAGCTCCCAGCTGTGCTGGTTCTGGAGAGGAATTTCAGCTGCTCTGAGGACAGGATGGATTCCAGGCTCTTGGGCCCCTCTCCCACTGAGGTCAGAGTTTTCATTGATGTAATGGGAAAACTTTTCCCCCTCAGATCCCTTTTGAATGCCTCCTGTCTCATCCCATCACAGAGGCACAGAAATGAGGGATGGAAAGCACCTCACGGGGTCACGAGGCTCTGCCTGTGCTCATGCAGACCACAGAGCGAGGCGGATCCAGGACATTCCTGTCATGTTTATGCACTGGCCACGAGTGCTGAGCCTGCAGTCAAACAAACTGATTCATTTAGGCACTACTCAAAGTGTCCTCTCCTCCCATCTGAGTCTTCATTTCCAGAGAATCATTAAAGTTTCTCTCATGAAGAGCTGTTTCCCTTTTTTAATTTCAGATCAGCTGGAGCTGAGGCAGCTGCAGCTCTCCTGCACTGCCAGGTGCTGTCCCTGCCCTGCCACCCCTGCTCCTGTCACTGTCCCAAGCACTCCCACTGCTGCTCAGAGGCCAGGTGGGGTTGGAGCAGTTCATGTTCTGCCCACACCTCATTCTGCCACTCCTGGACATCCCCCTTCCCATCAGCTCTGCCACCCCAAAAATAACAAAATCCTCTCTCATACTCTGTTCTCCAGCACTGTTTTAATAAAATACAGCAGATGTTGATGGAGTTTTGCCCTCCTAACAGCTGAGAGCTTGCTGGCTGGCTGGATTGATGTCTCATGAAGGTTATGTGCTGCCTGGCACATGAGATTCCTGACTGGAGCCCAGGAAACAGCCTGGGAGCAGTGACTTTGTCAGGGAGAGTCACAAATGTCCCTATGGATGGTGTTTGGGCAGATCTTTATTCTTATCAACATTCTGAAAACCTCTCAGCCTGGCCTGAGCACCATCCCTGCCCCTCTTCCCTCCAACCACTTGCGCCAGAGTGTTGGAGTCAGTGAGTCAGGGATGTCTCTGAATTCTTCAGAGAGAAATCAGAGTGCAGGGATTGAATTAAAGCCTTTGCATGGCTTGAAGTATATTAAGCCACTCACACATAAAGTAGACATTTAAGTAGAAGTAAGTTATTAAGTTTTAGGGTGAGTTCTAATGCTTTTAGTAAGTACAAGGTTTAGATTTCACAGTAGCAGTACGAGTTCTAGTGAAGGTTGAAACATACTGATATCTTCAGTAGAGGCTCCAGGCCCACAGTGGTAGACAGGACTAGACATAATAGAGCTATAGTAAGAATATTGCTCACATTTCTCAGATACAACAAGATAGGTTATATGTGTAGTCTGTACGTAACCTGGTGTGCTAAGAAACTGGAATTCTAATAGGTTAAGGAGTGGTGGTCTGAGATTGTGTTTTAGCTTGTTGGGAAAATCCTATATAAGAGTTTGTACTGGGGAGAGTTGGTGCTTTTAGCCTTTGGCTTTTGCCAGGGCTTTTAGCCATCTGCTCTTTGCCAGGCTTTTGCTTTGCCACTGCTTCTGCCATTGCTTTTTGCCATTGCCTTTTGAGACTGATGTGCTTTGCAATAAGATGTGTTTTGTAATAAATAACCTTTTTAACTATTAGTTGCTTTGCTTATTTAAGATAACCCAACAAAGTAGGAGCCTAAGAGCTCCAGAGTTGGTGCCTTAGAGCACTGGAGATCTAGAACCTCACACCAGAGCCAGTGTGGTGAGTCTGGCACCAGCCAACGAACCTCAGAGTGAGCAAAATCTCCTTTTGGGCTCAGACTAACCCTGGGCCTCTGCAGAAATGAGCCTCAGGCAGGAGTTTGGCAGGAGCAGCCTTGGGGAACAGCTGAGTGGCCCAGTGAGGTAATTTCACCGGGGAGCTCAAAGGTAAGGCCATAAAGGGAACCTTTGGCCAAGCCCAGAGGACCCAAGAGCCAAATCCTTCAGGATCACAGAGACAGGAACTGCTCAGTGCAGCTGTAAATTCTCTTCTGGAAAGGACGTTCAAAGAAAGCATCTGGAAGATCAAAGGCGGAGCCATAAAGGGTGAACTCTGTCCCTGTCCCAGCACTGCAGCCTTGGCCGGGGGCAGACAGAGGGAACACTCAGGGTGAGAGATGTCAAGGAGAAAATAAATTATTATTTATTCACCATCTGCACCCCGCCGTGCTCTTCTGTCAGAGGAAGGCTCTGTGCACAGAGAGATCTCCTGAATCCCTGGAGTGTCCTCCCCAGGGAGCTTCACCCTGCCCACCCTGTCCCACCCCTGCTGGGCAGCTCCAAGCTTGTTCTCTTTGCATTTTGGGGCAGAATCTGGGATTCTGCTGCAGGGCAGTCCCACCCTGTGGGTTGCCAGGTTGGACACCCTGGACAGTGGAGAGGTCTCTGTCCCTGCAGGGGTGGGATGGGATGGGATTTAAGGTTCCTTCCAACCCAAACCAGCCTGGCATTCTGTGATCCCAAGGAAAACTCTCATTGCCATTAAAGCACATCCTGTGTCCAGAACTTTCCATGGCCATGCCAAGGCCTGGCTGGGGCTGGTGGGAACAGACCCATTCCCTGCTGGCCATGACTGGGCACGGGGAGCTGTGGGGAGCCTCCTTTGTTCCCACTGGGCTCTCAGATGAGCAGTCCCTCCTGAGACCTGATAAATAGGATTTAAAATGAGGGAAGGAATTGAATATCTTTCCTCCTGCTGCAAAGTTCAAAGGGTTTGTGTGGTACCTCAAAGGTGCTTCACCCTGCCCACCTGTCCCATCCCAAGCTTGTTCTCTTTGCATTTTGGGGCAGAATCTGGGACTGTCCCACCCTGTGCTGCCCCTGCCTGTGAGAAGCAAACACAGGAGCGGGCGTCTCACTGAGCACCTCGAGTGATGCAAACCCTCCTGGGCAGGACTCTGCCCCCTGTGCTCCTCAGAGAATGCTCTGAGCAGCTCCCAGCACCATTTCGGATGGCACACGTGTGAATGGGTGACTAAAAATACCGATCTGTTCCACTGTGAGGTGGTGTCAGATGGCACCTCCAACTGGGAGCTGAAAATCCAACGCCAACAGGGCTGAAGGAGACGGATTTGCCATCAGGAGAGAAGGGGCTGCAGTCTGCTGCCTCAACTCCCACAGAGCCCAGGAAAGGCAAAAAAACACTTGAAAATACCTTTGCAAAGACAGCCCTGCCTGTAGATGCAGCTCCTTGTTTTCCAAGGCTTGTCCTGAAGCACAGGCATGCTGAATGTTGTTTTGAGATGTAAATTGCATTTAGCTTTCAGAGTAATTTAAATATATAAATACTGCTGAAGAAAACACACAAAATGTTGTTTTTAAGGATGTCACAAATAAGCATTCACCACCTGGATGTGAGGTTGAACACGTCTGAATGTGGAACTTTCACACAAGCTGGTGCTGATGCTCCCTGGGACAGGGACAGACCCAGGGAAGGGCTGGAGCTGGGCCAGGGCAGCTCAGGCTGGAGCTCAGGGAAAGGTTCTTCCCTCCCCCAGAGGGTGCTGGCACTGCCCAGGCTCCCCAGGGAATGGGCACGGCCCCGAGGCTGCCAGAGCTCCAGGGATGGGCAGGGGGATTGCTGGGGGTCTGGGCAGGGACAGGGGCTGGGCTGGGTGATCCTTGGGGTCCCTTCAGCTGAGGAGATTCTGTGATCCTGTGATTCTACAAATGCCCTCCCTTCCCACAGCTCACCCTGGGCATTCAGACCCCCATAGGGAGTCATTAATTCATTAATTACCCCTCTGAACTGATGTTTGCTGTGAGCTGAGGCACCAGAGGAGAGACCTGCCCTTACCCAGGGACTTGTGCTTGGTGACAACGTTGTCACCTGTTCCATTTGCTGGATAAAGCTTTCCCCAGGCCAGGCTGCCAGGGTATCTTCCTCTGAGTGCCCAACACCCCCAGTGATGGCAGGGGCAGTGCTGGACACGGTGCTTTGTCACCAGGACCTACCCCAGGGTGACACCTGCAGAGTCCAGCACATCCTCGTGTAGGAACACCTGGAACAGCCCTCAGTGAGGGGAACTGCAGCTGTTGAGGATTCCTGACTTCCCATGGATGGCACAGGGCATTTGGTGCCTCAGAGCTGTGTCCAGGGACCTGCTCTGGAGTTCAGATGCCCAGACCTCACATCTGAGGACACCTGAGATGTTGGCCATGAAGGTGTCACCATCCCATGGGACAGGGCATCCTGTGCTGGGGTTTCTGCGTGCCCTGCTCACAGCCAGGGTGAGGAAGAGGAGCAGGAATGTGGGGAACACGCCGTGGGGTGCCTGTCCCTCAGCAGGAGGGGCTGAACCCCCATTTCTCAGCAGATAAGATTGTGCTCCTTGGCTCCACCACGGTGACTGCTCTGCCCAGCGTTCCCACCCCAATAACAGCCCCTGCCCTTTGGCTCTCCCCTTCATTTTCACTGGAAAAAGGAGTTGTTCTTCCTTCCTCACCCCAGGAGGGTGCTGAGAGCTCTGCTGTCCTGGGCCCCAGTGCCCGAGCTCTGCTGGTGCCCAGATCAGACAGAGATCTCCATCTGTGCCCCTTGAGGGACTCCCAGTCCCAGGGGCTCTGGTTATTCAACCCTTTCCTCACCTTCTGTGTGAACATTCTGAACTCAGTTCTGTGTCCAAAAAATGGCATTGGAAATGAAACATTAAATTATTTCACTGGCAAATACTGGATAAAGTATTTCAATAATTGAATTCTGCTGTACCAGGCTGAGTGCACCAGCACACATCCATGGATTCCCAGAATCCTGGAATCTCTGGCTGGTTTGGGTTGGAAGGGACGTTAAAGATGATTCAGTCTCACCCCTGGCATGGCAGAGATACCTCCCACTGTCCCAGGTTGCTCCAAGCCTGGGACACTGCCAGGGATCCAGGGGCAGCCACAGCTGCTCTGGGCACCCTGCACTGTTCCCTGCTGTTCCACCCTTCCTGGAGAGAAATATCTCAGCCACTGATGGACAAGGCACATTTTTAAAATCTCAGCAGCATTTAGATACCAACTGAGGGCAAAATTCCCTTTGAGGCTTTAGGGCCAGGGATATTTGAGAATGCTTTGGAGGTTGCTGAGTTTGGTGTCACTGAGGTCTCCCAGTTGTGGACTTGCTACAACACCCAGTGGCTCATCTCTAGAGTTTGAAATCACTCCTGCAAAGGAACCCACAGCCTGGCAGTGTCCCAAAGATGCTCTGATTTCTCTTCAGATGGGTCTGTGAAACACCAGTGGTCTGGCAGCAGTCCTCTCCTGTGGTGTGAGGATGGCCCTGTGATCCCTGGGACAATCCCAGGCCAGGTTGGACACTGGGGCTTGGAACACCCTGGGACAGTGGAGATGTCCCTGCCCCTTCAGGGGTGGGATGGGATGGGATGTAAGGTGCCTTCCAACCCAAACCAGCCTGGCATTCTGTGATCCCAAGGAAAACTCTCATTGCCATTAAAGCACATCCTGTATCCAGAACTTTCCATGGCCATGCCAAGGCCTGGCTGGGGCTGGTGGGAACAGACCCATTCCCTGCTGGCCATGACTGGGCACGGGGAGCTGTGGGGAGCCTCCTTTGTTCCCACTGGGCTCTCAGATAAGTAATCTCTCCTGAGACCTGATAAATAGGATTTAAAATGGGGGAAGGAATTAAATATCTTTCCTCTGCTGCAAAGTTCAAAGGGTTTGTGTGGTACCTCAAAGGTGCTGCTCAGTTTGCTTTGAACAGAATAGGAACTAAGAATGATCCCATGTTGATTATACTGAGACTTTGTGTCTCCATGCACCAGCTCTGAGTGCCTGAAGTACGGAACTGCATTTAAATGAACATATTGAGGTTGTAGGAGAAACATTCTGCAAGAATTTGGGTTCGAGGCCACTTTATTCTGCACTGTGGTTTGATGAACTGATCCTCACCATCAGGATTATGGAAAAAAGTCATCCTAAAATGAAGCATCAAAATATATCGCTCATAAAAAATGGGCAAATGGGCAAAACTCCACCCAGAGCAGCTGTGGCTGCCCCTGGATACCTGGAAGAGTCCAAGGCAGGTTGGACATTGGGCTGGGAGCAGCCTGGGACAGTGGGAGATGTCCTGCCTATAGCAGGGGGTGAAACTGGATGGGATTAAAGGTCCCTTCCCACCCAAACCATTCTATGGTTCTATGAACAGACCCTGACTTTGCAGGAATTATTTCCTCTGAGATACTTTTGTCCCTACTAGAAACATTTGCAACCTTAAATCCAAGTTCAAGTAGAGATTTTTCATGGATTTGCTGGGTTATTTTCCCACTCAGAAGCTGAGAGGCAGAATAAGGGAATATGATTTTTGTAGAAAAATGTTTGAAGATTTGTTTTCACACCTTTCTGGGCTGGGAGGAAGAGGTGACACCATTCATGTCCCCCAAACAGAACTGTCCTTGTGGCTCAGATCAGGGCCCAGGGCTCTGTCTCTGAGTCCAGACTGAAGGAAGATCTTCCCCACTGCTCCAAAGGCAGCTTTTCCATCCTCTCCAGCATTCCCATCACCTTCCTCTGTCTCAGAGTCGACCTCTCTGTGCTCAGCCTGCTGCTATTTCAGGGACAGTTCCCTGCCAGGCCAATTCCTCCCATTCTGGCAGCATTTCTGCACTTCTTGGGAAATCCAGGCCTCAAAGGCCATCTCCTCACTCCACAAATGAGTCTGTCCCTTCTCTCTGGTTCTGTTTTTATGGCCTCATGCCCTGCACGGAGCATCACTCGCTCTGCTTGTGCTGCCCAGCCCTCCCTGAGACAATCCATCACCTTCTGCTGCCCTCTCACAGCACACCCAACACCAGGAGTGCCAAAAATGCCCCAAACGCCCCCTGAGATGCCACTGAAAGGAGCCCAGCATTGGCCTGTCAGCATCCCTCTGTTGCATTTTGGCTACAGGAGCAGCAGAAAGGATAATGCGACAAAGAGGAGCAAAAGAGAGCTTTTATTTAAAGAAACACTACACTTATATAGGGTAGTTTGTGCAAAACAGAATAGAAAAGGCTCATTGGTCCAAGAAGGCAACACCTCTTTGAAAACATGCTTTCTGCAAAACATC
>JAOTQP010000929.1:1898122-1922554 GCA_026413545.1 Cichladusa arquata
TCTGAAGAGAAGGCCCAGGGCTCATCTTGCAACTGCTCCAGGGGTGGTTTCAGAGAATCACAGAATCAGCAAGGCTGGAAAAGACCTTGGAGATCATCAAGTCCAACCTGTGCCCTGACACCACCTTGTCTCCCTGAGCCTTCATTTCTCCAGGATAAACAACACCAACTCCCTCAGCTGCTCCTCACAGGACTTGTGTTCCAGACCCCTCACCAGCCTTGTTGCCCTTCTCTGGACACACTTCAGCCGCTCCATGTCCTTCCTAATTTGGGGTCCCAGAACTCGACACCGCACTTGAGGTGCTGCCCAAACAGTGCCCAGCACAGGGGAAGAATCACTGCACTGGTCCTGCTGGCAACACCATTCCTGATCCACGGGAGTCCCAGGGGTTGGATGAGGGAAATGGGGAGGGTAGGGACAAAGTGTTATTGATTGTCAGCCATGAAGGGTCTTGATTTTCATTTCTATTCAGACTTCATTAGAAGGTTCAGGTTTTCTATATCAATTGGACGTTGCTGGTATCAATCAATAAATACAAAAAGAAATCAGGACAAAACACTTATCTCTACATTGTTTTCAATATAGAATATTCACTTTGAATACACTTCTGAAATCTGTCTAATTAGCCACAGAAGAATTGAAAACTTAAATTATTCCCAGGGGCTTTTCTTGTTTGGGTGTTTTGAAAAAATATTTATGAGGTTTTCTCACTGAATTCTTGAACTAAAGAGCTCAAGAAAGAAGTTTAATTTTATAGTTGTCATGGATTTAGCATTGGTCAAATTTCCAGTGCACCCACTAGTATTATTTACTCAATTCCTGCTGTGAGAAAGGATTAGGAGGAAGCCAAAAGAGGCTCAAACTTTAAAGGGTACAAAGAAAAACTTTACTACTAGAAACTACAAGGAAAAAAAACCCCTCCGAATAAAACTTTCAGGACACTTCTCTTTCCCCCACAACTTCTTTTCCTTCACACTGACAATGTACACAAACAGATCAATCAATTTACCATCTCTAAAAATAGCCTTTCATCAATTTACTTGGGCGAGGAGAACTTCTCTTCAGTCTAGGGAGATTTTTCTACAAGAAAACAGTTTTCTCCTGGCCTCTACGTCACAGTGAATCAGCCATTCAGGAGAATGTAAATCTGATCACTGTGTAAAAATCCCTTTCTCAACTTACAGTTTTCCCTTAACTATTTTTGAGGACCATATCAACCTTTGGGACTCACTTTAAGGATTGTAATAGTTCCAACAAAAGCTCTCTTCATCTTTGAAAACAGAGGTCTTTCTTCTTCTCTTCCCTGGGGGACAGCAGGGATCTCCATCTCTCTCCTCTCTATTCAAACTTCTCAGGGATCACAATCATTTCAACATCTGCCTTCTTTAGCACAAATGCCTCTGCTCATGTCTACAGCGAAAACACTTAATTCATAATGCATTTTCTATGAGATATAGGGAGACAAGGGTCTCTTCTCCACAGCTTAAAAACCGGGAAATTTCAGTCCACAACTCAACTTTTTCTGTCATCTGAGACCTGACTCTTCCTTTTGTCTGACCGTGGTGTTTTCATGCTGTTTCTGTGCCTATCTTCATCTTGGTCCTCTTCTTGCACTCAGAAGAGAGAACAAAGTGTCTGCAAATCACATTCTGTCAGTGAAAGAGTTCATATTTTGCCCAGGCCTGCAGATGGCCAAGTGATCTCTCCTGGGCCACAGCCCAGAGCTATTTTACGATGGTGTCACGGTGTGACTTGGGTTTTGCCAATTTTAATATATTTAATTTCTTTTAGAGATAGGGCCCAGGAGTAGAGACAAGGCAGGCTCAAAACTTTAAAAGGTAGAAGAAGAAATTTATTAATAACACAAAAAGAATTCAGAATAAGATTTCTAGATTATGCCCTCCTCCCCTTTCTTTCATTTTACATTCCTTAACAACATACAAAGAACACTTCAGTCAGTTATCCACCCAAATAATCATTTCAGTTTACTTAAGAGAGAAAAGTCCCGTTTTTAGTTATGGCTTAGGGGGTGTCTTCACCTTCACAATCTACATCCGCTCGGGAAAATATTGTACATTATGATTCTCCTCCCATTTTTCACAGTCCTTCCAGACCTGTGTTATGGGTTATGATGCACACAAGGGGTACTACTTTTAAAGGCAGGCTGCTGAAAAACAAAATTCTCTTCGTCTCCTTCTCTATCAAATGTCTCTGTTCATATTCCAGTCCCAGAACAGAGAGAGCTCCATTTCCCTGAGGCAAAAAGTCTTCTATTCAAGCATCCAAACCTCCCCAAGTATATTTCACAGTTTAAAGAATTTTAGTGTAGTCACCGTCCCGTTAGCCCACAAAAAAAGGTTTTCAGCTACTTAACAGTTGCATCTTTTCAATCTCTTCCCACCAGGAACTTTATCTTCATTCTGCTGACCTCTGTAGCCTCCATGCTTTATTTCTTCTCATTCAGGGGAGCTCAGGAGATCAAGAAATCTTATCCAGGCATTAAGAAGGTAAAATTGTATCCAGATCGTGAAGAAACCACATGGGCAGCTGGAGGCTCCTTCTGCCACGTGCAGAGCCGGTGCTAAAGCCATGCGGCCGGTACCGGAGCCACACGGAGCCGGGAACCACCAGGCCAGGGCCGGGGCCGCCCAGCCATGCGGTCGGGGGGGGCCGGAGGCTGGGACCATGTGGCCGGAGCCCTGCGGCCGAGCCACAGCCCCGCCAAGCTGAGCCGGGGCCGGGCCAAGGACTCCCCTCAGAGCTGGTGCCGGAGCGGGGTGCCGGACCGGAGTGGCAGACCGGGGTGCCGGACCGGACCCCCCTGCCGAGCCCGGAGCCGGGCCGGGGCCCGTGCCCCAGCCACAGCCACCTCACCTCGCAGCGGCCGGAAGCCGAAAGAGAGCAGAATTAAATTGATCCATTGTGATTTGTGGAAGCGAAATAACCCTTCATTGGTTTCCCGAGCTGTCCATCACCAAATCAGCTCTCCGACTGGTGCAAGCAGCTCACAGGGGAGCTCCCAGAGACGGGAGAGCTCCGCCCACTCCCCAGCCTCATGGTGCCTTCCCTGAGGCGAATCCACCCATCCCCCCCAGCACGTGAAACCAACACACAAAGCTGCTAAACATTTTTGTGTGTGTCCTTACCACAGACTGATAAAGAAATGTTTCCCCTGAAGTGACTCCTGCTCTCTGAAGCTTCTGTTGTAGAGACAGGAACATTAAAATCAATGCTGTGATGGCCCCAGGGCCAAACCAGAGCCATGAAGAGCTCCTTGGAAAGATGTTGTGAGCAATCCTGGGAAGCAGAGATGTGCTAACCCTGGTTTAGGAGCACTGAAACAGCCCAAGTGATGGCTGATCCAAAGTGACCCCTGTGCCACGGGAAATGAACTCATCTCTGGGCAGATGCTCCTGATTTAACCTGTCTGGGTTCTTAGAGCACTCAGAAACTGCAGCAGGGGATGGAGGTACTGAAATAAATCCAGATTTCCTAAAGGTCTTCAACAGCATTGCAGAAGTGCTGGGTGAGCCCAGGATGGAGGAGGAACACTGCCCAAGTGTGTGAATTGCTATGAAACAAAAGGAAGAGGAAAAATCCTGATTTCTTTTTACCCCAAAGGTCCTGAGGGACCTCAGGTTTTGTTGCTCATCTCTGCCAGGCACCCAAACTGTCTCACAGAGGAGTCCTTGCTGTTCTGAGCTCTGATTCCTGATTCCATTTTCAGTCCTGGGACCTCTGGTCATCCCTGCTCCCTTCCTCCCCACAGGGGACAAGGCAGGTCAAGAATTATGAGAGATTTAACCAATTTCATTGGAGGCTCGAGTTTGCAAATCTTTCCATGGTTTCCTTCAGTGGAGTTATTTATGTGTACAAAATCCTGAGAGAAATGGGTCAGCCTGCTGGCCCAGCTCGCCCAGGGCTCTGTCTGTGGAGCAGCAGTGCTGTTGCTATTTCAGGAGAGCACAGAGCTGCTTCCTGCTGCCCATTCCCCTCTGTTCACCCAGTGCTGGAACAGAGACACCTGACAGACATTCCTGCCCTGTCCCTTTAAATATGTGTTTAGGGACTTGCAGCCCAGGAATAAATCTAATAAATAAATCTAATTCTTTTCTGAGCCTGCTGACAGCAGCCCCTGCACAGTCTGGAGTGACAGTCACAGCAATTTGATTCCCAGCAGGACAAGGATTGCTCTGTCTGAGTGAACACCAATCCTCTGCCCCTTCCACACCTTCTCCTGGAGGATTTGGTCAAAACCCACATCAAATATTGCTGTGAATCCTCACAGAGCTGAGTCCAGGACTAGAAACTTAAAAAAAACATCTGCTCTTCACCTGTGCTTGTGCAGTACCACCCCACAGGATGCTCTGGCCCTCCAGAGGGTTGGGAGTGATGCCATGGGGGTATTTTTGGGGAAGGAATGCATTTTCCCATGCACTCATTGGAAATGGTCCTATTGTGTGGCTACAATTTGAGATCTGGCTTTGTCTGCTGGCATTGATGTCTCAAGGTTAGAAACAGAGGGGAGAGATCTCCCAGGAAATACAGCTTAGGGAAGCACAGGATTGCTCCTCAAAAAGTTGGTTTTGTCACTAAGCAGAGCCATCAGGATGTCACAGCTGAGTGATGGCAGCTCAGGAGCAGCAGGGAGCAGCCAGGCTGTGGGAATTGCACTGGGAATGCCAGGGCAGCCCTTCTGCTGCTGGGGATGGAACAGAGACTAGACAAGATTAAGAGAATTAAGTGGGGATTTATTAAAGGCCTTCAACAGATACACCTTGGGCAGCCAAAGCCTTTGAGGGGCTACACTGTCCATCCCAAGACGGACAATGGTCAGGAGTTTTTCAGATAATTATGAATTTGGTCCATTTGCGTATCAGGGGTTAATCCTCCAATTACAGCTTCAGGTAATGAAGTCATTTACCCCCAGTTTGGTCCCCCAACTCACTTTTGTTTATACTTTTGAGGCCTGAGGCTGCAGGGTGTCCTTGAGGCCTGGAGGGGAATTGTTTCATCTGACCAGCACATGAAGACAATAACTAACCCTGTGTATGAAGTCCAGAGTATGTACAAATGCAGTACAGGATGTGAAAAATATGAAAGCTAAAATCCTAGGGCATCACTGGGACAGCCCAATCAGCCCCCCTGCCCCTGCCACCCCCTGCCAGCCTCGGCAGGCTGGTGATGTCACCCTGGCCCAAGCTCAAGGCAGGATGATGCCATCATTAGGACGGGCTGGTTATTTCCTGTGAAATAATCCCAAATCCTGGCTGTATTTGCTAAAGTGAGGTTCAAAGTGGCAAGGGAGTGCCCCAGGGAGAGCCCAGCAGCTCTGGATCACCAGGTGCCTCCTGCCATGCACCAGGGGCAGAGCTGGTGTGACTGGGACCCTCTTGGGCTGTTTGTGGGATGGAGGAGCTGAGGAGCAATCCCAAGGTTTGACCTGGCATCAAAGTCCTACTGAATCTGTGACTCCAAATAAATCAAAGCACTTTTCTGTAGAGAAATAACCTTTCCACCTCCTAGGGCTGGGATCCAGCCCAATCCCACTCCCACTGAGGCCGACAGGAGGTTTGAAAAGAGCCAGAGGATTTCTTTAGCATGAGCCCTCATTAGGGCTCCTGCAGGCCATGAGTCACTGCTGCCATATAATCATTATTATTATTTATTCTTATTATTATTATAATTATCCTATTTTTATCACTGCTAGGAATCCACCAGCAAGTCACAGGGTGGAACTCCCAGTCAGGAATGAGCCTCTGGTCCCTGAGCAAGGCTGGGTTTGTCAGCTGTGCTTCCCTTTGGCTGTGTGAGTTCATGGAGAGGGAGACAAGAACAAGCCGTGTCTGCAGCCCAGCGCTGGTCATGCTATCCAGAGGCAGCCAATTACCCGGTAATTCATCTGGGAATTACTGGGTAATTGGGAAGATAATTACCAGGTAACCTGCGCCGACCTGCCCCAGATACTGCCTGGGCAGTGTTTGCATGACATTGGTGGGTAATTACAGAGCAGGTCCCTGGCTGGAGCAGCTCCGGGAAATAAAGGGATGCCTGAAGTGTGACTAAGAGGAATGCGGAGTTAATGCTCAGAGAATATTGGATGTGTCATCTGCCTTGGCTCCCGGCCAAATCCAAACCGTTCCGCTCTGCCCTCTGAACCTGCGGAGACAGAGCCACGTTTCTTTCACCTGCACTTAAGAGAAGCAGGATTTCTCCGTGGGGATGTTGGTGGGAATCACCCACCCCTCATCACCAGGCAGATAAAAACACCACAGCTCCTGCCAGGGTTCAGCTGCAGCCTTGTGTTTGTCCACAGCACAAACTTACTCATAGCCATGATTTTAGCCCTGTCCACTACAGAGCCAGTTAAACAATTAGGGTGTTTAGGGGTTTATTTCTGTTTCCACTCATACCTTTTGCTCAGGACTTCTCAAGGATATTCAAGGGGTAGGATTCTAAGGGAGAAAAAATTCCTAAAGAGAATGAGGAAAACATACCCCAGGGAAATATTTGGTTTATAAACTTACTCAAATGTCACAGAATGAATCTTTAATTTGTTCTTAAAAGACTGTACTGTGGTGACACTGATTTCTGGGGGCTATGGGGCCACTGAGGAAAAGTTTGGCACTGCAGCATTTGCAGCTTTGGTGGTTTAGAGGGCAGGGGAAACAATGTGGGATGAGTGCTAATAACCACTGGAGATCTTGAGGGGTTTATCTCTGGCTGTAAAATATAAAACCCCTCATGGCTTCACACCCCACCCTGATCAGCACCTTTGGTTCAGCAGGATCACAGAATCAGTGAGGCTGGAAAAGAACTCTGAGATCACCAAGTCCAACCTTGGGCCAAATCCCCCCATGGCCACTAAGCCATGGCATGAGGTGCCAGCTCTGCTTGGCTTCTGGACATTTCCAGGGCTGGAGACTCCAGCACTGCCTCTTCCAGTGCCTGATCACCCTTCCTGCTGCTTGCTGGAACTCCAGGAGAGACTTTGTGAGGGTGCCCAGCCAAACCTCCCCAAACCTCAGAATCCTGGAATGATTTGGGTTGGGAGGGACCTGAAATCCCACCCAGTGCCACCCCAGGGACACCTCCCACTGCCCCAGGCTGCTCCAGCCCCAATGTCCAGCCTGGCCTTGGCCACTGCCAGGGATGCAGGGGCAGCCACAGCTGCTCTGGGCAATGCTGGTGAAACCTGCACAGATTTGATATCCTGTGCTGAGAAACTGAGGAACACAGGCAGGAGCTGAGCTGACTCCTGGCCTCCCTGTGCTCTTGGCCAGATTTGTCTGTGGCCTTTTCTGGGTCAGCTTTGACCAATCTGAGGCAAGGACCAGCACAGGGAGGTCCTTGCTCATGCAAGAGCTTATCTGGCAATAATAAACCCAATTTAATATGCAGAAACACATTATCTAAATTTAACAGCCCCAAGCATGAAGACTTAAGGACTTTTCTTTTTATGAAAGGGAGCCTATAAAATTATTTGCCACAAATAAATACAGTCAGGCCTTATCTGGGTGCAGATTCAGAAAGGCTGCTGTAGTCATGATGACTTTGAGAAACAGCTTGGATGGGATCATTTTCCTGAGTCATCCTCTTCTCTGGAACCATGAGAGCAGCACACAATTACCAGCGTTTCTGAGGTGAATTTTAGGAGAAAGCTGTGCTGGTCCAGCTGTGCCCAGGTCAGTTCTCACCCAGTGAGGGGGTCAGGGATGGTTCCCTCAGTCCCAAAGGAGCTGCTTCACTCAGGGGATGTTCAGACCCTCACAGGGTCAGTGTGACAGCAGGATGCTCCCCAGCCCTGGGGGAATATGCTCTAAGGAATTTCTGATCCCTTTGGAAGGGCAGTGACGCCCACTGAGGCACCTGGGGGCACCAGCATGGCCAGGGACAGGTGGGGGACAGGGACAACCACTGCCCTCTTCACCTCCTGCATCTCCAGGAGGGAGCTGGGGTGTCCCACCAGTGTCCAGGGGGGAGCTGGGAGCTCCAGGCTTGGCCATGGCAGCAAAAACACAGTGGAGGAGAGGAAGAGACCGAGGAAGGGCACTGCAGAAGCAAAGCCTCCAGGTTTCCAGGCTTTGCTTTACTCTCTGTGCGTTTGTGTCTCTTCACTTGGGGGTTTTCTCCTTTATTAAAAAAAAAAAAAATAGATATAATTTTATATTTTACAGTCAGAGATAAACCCCTCAAGATCTCCAGTGGTTATTAGCATTCACCCCACATTGTTTCCACTGCCCCCTAAACCACCAAAGCTGCAAATGTTGCAGTGCCAAACTTTTCCTCAGTGGCCCCATAGCCCCCAGAACTCAGTGTCACCACAGTACAGTCTTTTAAGAACAAATTAAAGATTCATTCTGTGACATTTGAGTAAGTTTATAAACCAAATATTTCCCTGGGGGCCACTGATCAATTTTTTTTTTATTCCAGAATTTTTTTGTGTGTTTTATGTTTTCCTCATTCTCATTGGGAATTTTTTCTCCCTTGGAATCGCACCCCTTGAATAATCCTTGAGCAGTCCTGAGCAAAAGGTATGAGTGGAAACAGAAATAAACCCCCAAACACCCTAATTGTTTAACTGGCTCTGTTTTCATGAAGTGGACAGGGGAAAAGTCATGGCTCTGATTTTTGGATGTGAAGTATGAATATGTGCAGGGGAGAACCAATTCTCAAAGCAGAGCTGGCCACAGCGAGGAATTTTCCACCACTTATTTTGAATGAATGATTTTTTTGTTTTGTTGGAAATCTGTCATGGAATTTCTTCACCCAGTGCCCTGAATCGGAGATTTTCCTGTTATTGTCCCTTATCTCAATCCCAGAAGTATGAAAAGAAATAAAAATATCTGAAACAGAGGGTTGTTGGGTTTTTTTGGGTTTTTTTTTTTCACTCTTTACCTTGAAAATGTTTCAGCTTGGCATTTCAGGAGGTTTTCCTGGCAGTGCCCCTGGCTCATTTGGCAAAGGCATCCTGTGAGGCTCCAGGCTGGCAAGAGGGGATTCACTGTTCTTGGATAAAACAAATTTCTCAGCCCTTTAAAGCTGTGTGACATCCCCAACCCTCTCCTTCCCCCTCTCCTTTGCCCTTCACCTTTTCTCTGATTTCCCAGGGCACATTTAGGAAATCCTTGGGAGGGCTGTTTTGGAGAGAATTTGCTGTTTCTGGGAATATCAACAAGAGCAGAAACCACTTGATTTGAGGCAGCAAAGTGAGGGCAGACTCGAGGGACACAAGGGCTTTGTCAGGAGACAGCCCTGAGGGTGAGAGAGACTCTGAGCCTCCCCCTTCAAAAGATTTGGGTTGTCCTTTAGGATGGGACCAATTGGCCCTAAATCCCAGAATCATGGAATGGTTTGGGTTGAAGGCACCTTAAAACTCATCTCATTCCAACCCAAACCAAGGGCAGGGACACCTCCCACTGTCCCAGGCTGCTCCAAACCCTGTCCAACCTGACCTTGGGCACTGCCAGGGATCCAGGGGCAGCCACAGCTGCTCTGGGCACCTGTGCCAGGTCCTGCCCACCCTCACAGCACAGAACTTCCTCCTTCTTAATTCTAATCTAATCTAATCTAATCTAATCTAATCTAATCTCTAATCTTCCTCCTCACATCTATTTTTTACCTACTTTATTTTAGTTTGACTCCATTCCCCCTTTTCCTGCCAAATCCATCTCACTCAGCAGAAGTTGTCCAATGTTAATCATCATTCGCCCTTGCCCTCAGGGTGTGGCCAAGACACTTCTGGTACTGATTTATTGGCATTTGAGAATTGTAAATCCTTCTGAAAATTCCTCCCTGTGAGGAGGAGGCCCTGGCACAGGGTGGCACAGAGCAGCTGTGGCAGCCCCTGGATCCCTGGGAGTGCCCAAGGTCAGGTTGGACAAGGTTTGGAGCTGCCATGGACAGTGGGAGGTGTCCCTGGGGGTGGCACTGGGGGATTTTAAGTCCTTTCCAGTCCAAACCATTTTGTGAGTTTTGAGTTGTCTTGGAGAGGGTGATCCTGCTCCTGGTCAGGATCTCCACGTGGAACTGGGATGCTCAGTGAGACCCTGCCCATCCTGAGAGCTGAGCCTTGGGCTTCCCTGGGGATGGAATCTGCTCCTGTGTTTGATTTCTGCCCAGGCTGCTCTGCTGGTCCAGCAGCTCCAGACTCCTGCATGCTGAACACTCTGCTGTACCTTTGTCCTCATCTGGAAAGCTGTTCTTCTTCCCAGGGAGCCAGACCCTCCTCAGGCATACCCAGGCTGGGAATGTTGGTGCTCTCCAGGCTCTGCAGTGTTTTCTCAGCTCCATTCAGAGCTGAACAATGCCCAAGGCAGACATTTCGATCATCTGTGTTTGCAGATACCAGGAGACATTTTCCTGCCTGGGCTGGGGAGCCCTGGCTCCTTATCAGGCAAGCCCAGACATGGAAAAACAATCCCATATCCCATCCCTGGTGCAGTTTCCTCGCTTTGGGAAGAAGACACCTTTGCAAAGTGAGCAGCAGCTGGCAGGGAGCCCACCCTGTACCCCAGGGGCCTGTGCAGAGCTGTCCTTGTCACTGAGGACAGTGACTTTTAGAATATTTCCTGAAAAGGAAATCTCATCCCAGGCATCCTGGCATGGTGCTTCCAAGAAGGATTTTCTGATAATTGCCAGCCAAATCTTCACTCGGCTCCTCTTCATTTACATGCAGCGTTTGATCAAGTAGTTCTGCTAAAGTTAATGATACTTTTGCCTTAATTAAAACCTAAATGAGGACTCCAACTGGTCTTGTTGTGGTTAATCTCTACATGGCACCGTGACTTTGTGGGATGCTTGGCAGGGAAGCTGCAAAATCCTGCTGGGAGCGAGTGCATCGATCCAGCACTGGGAAGAGGAGGGGACAGGAGGACAAAATACAGATTGGGGGAAAGTTTTCAAGTTTCTGGGAGGCCCTGCAGGCTAAGGCGAAGGCAAGGTGAGTCCTGAATTACTCCTGAGGGATCCACATGGAAGGTTTGGGTGGAGCTGGTCAGAGCCTATCGTGCTTTGGGATATTTCTGCCCCACTGGGATAAGCACAGGCATCTGTTTGGGTTCCAGAGACAGGAACAGCAGGTTCCTTCAGCCTGGGGGTGTCCATGGCTTCTCCTTCCTGGAGGAATTCCCCCCATCCAGCTGGGGTGCTGTGGGCCAGGGCTGCAGCCATGGCATGAGATGTGGGGCTGGAAAGCAGCAGGGACAGCTGGCCTTGGAGCCAGGCTGTCCTTTGGGTCAGGGAGCTTGGGCAGAGCCCAGCTGAGCTCAGCCCAGGGCTGGGGGTGCCAGATGTGCGCACGTGGCTCTTGCTGGCCAAATGACCAAAGCAAGCCTCATGCAAACCCTCCAGGGCTCAGTGCTGCTCCCTGTCCCCAGGGGCTGTGGGGCTCCAGGGTGAGGACAGTGCCTGGCTCAGGTGAGAGGGAGCCTGGCCAGGAGCAGAACCCTTGGCTGGGCCTCAGACTCTTCCTTGGACCTGCCAGGACACTCTCTGGCCACTGACTGCACACCTGGAGTCAGCATCAGTCATGGAAATGCCTCCTGTGCTCCCTGGGAGCTGCTCTCTAGGCCATGAAGAGGTGTGCAAACCCCTTTCAATAAGGTTTCCTTTGTTTCCCTGCTCTGTCACAGCTACAGGGCATCCTCCAAAGCAACCACAGTCCAGACACCACAGGGAGTTTGTTCTACTGGGAGTAAAACCAGTCTCGTGTCACTGCAGCAGCTGGTCCCAGCATGAGCCTCATGGCTGCACTCAGAAAAAAAAAGAGGAGGTTTAGATGGATAATGGGAAAAAAATGCCCAGGAAAGAGTTGCAAAGCATTGGCACAGGGTGCCCAGGGCAGTGGTGGAGTCCCCATCCCTGGGAGTGCTCAAAAAACATCTGGATGTGGCACTTGAGGACAAGGGAAATCTGATGGTGGTTGGACTTGATTTTCGAGGGCTTTTCCAGCCTCAGTGATTCTGGGATCCTGTGGTTCTGGGATTCACCAGGAAGGATTTGTTCTTTCTGCCTTCCTTGCTGGGCAGCTCCTGTCCCTTCCCCTGCCTCAGTTTCTCCAGCAGTGCACAAGGATGAGCCCCACAGCCTTGGGTTGGTGGCTGCAGAAAGAATCCCTGAGCCCACCTCTGGGATTGGTTTGGTTCTCCTCTCCCCAGTTCTGAAACCAAAGGGATTTGGGCTGGATGGAAATTCAGAGCTGCTCCATGTATAGGAACAATCTCCAGTTCTTGCTGCAGCCCTGCAGGAGCAGCCTGGGTTCTCACCTTCATTTCCCTTGCTGGTGTCAAAGAAAGCAGGAATGACATCAAAACATCAAAGTTAACAACAGCAGCAACAAATTAATGCCTGCTAAGTTTTTGGTGGAAAAACATTGACTTTTCAAAATATAGCAGAACCCTAAATTCCCTACATTTTCATGGAGATATTAAAGACAAAGATTTTTGTGAGAAGTGTTTGTTCTCTGCTCTGTCAGCCCAAGGACAGAGCTCTGCTGCAGGGGACACTGTCCCAGGGTTGGCACCTGCAGCAGGTGGCATTGCCAGGAGTGTTTGCACAGAGCCAAACAGCTGGGATTCAGCTCCCTGTGCCAGCCCTGTGCCAGCCCTGTGCCATCCCTGTGCCAGCCCTGCTGTGCTCTGGCAGGCATGGGAAAGCAGGACCAGGCGTGGAGAGCACAGGGCTGTGCCAGAATTTGATAGAGAAACGTCCTGCTCATCCCCTTGCACATCCCCTCACACAGCCAGGGCATGCCAAGGGAATTTCAGGTGGGATATCAGTAAAAACTCCCACTGAAAAAGGGGTTAAACCCTGGCACAGGGCAGTTCAGAAAACAGATAAAGGTGGCACTGCACTGATGGCTCAGAGGGCACAGGGGCATTCAGCCAAAGGCTGGGCTCAGTCTTGGAGGGCTTTCCCAACCTTTGTGATTCCGTGGTTCCTGAGAGAGAGGAGAGGGATGTTCCTGGCTCCTGCTCTTCCCTCTGGTCACTGAGCATGGCCCAGCCACCCTCCAGCTCTGCAGCTCAGACCCTGCTCAGGGGCTGGTGCTGTGCTGAGCTGTGTAACTGCCCCTCCTTAGCACCCAAAAAATCACCTGGTGGCCCTTCCTTATCCTGGGAAAGCCAAACCCAGCTGCTCTAAGTGCTTCTTCTCCATCCTAAAATCTCCTGGGAAGGAATGATGCCTGCAGGAAGACTGAGCAGAGCTCAGTGCTGTGGCTCTGATGGTGCTGAGCCTTTGCAGGGACAAGTGAGAGGAGCTGAGCTGGATGGCTGGGAGCAGCTCTGTGCTGGGGAGGGGGTGTGTGTACGTGTGCCTGATCCGGAGCTTTGCCAGCCTCCCCTCTGCCTCAGCAGGCTGTCCTGATCCATGTGCTGAGATGGGTTTGGGACTGCCCCAGGCAGGCTCCACCAATCCAGGGAGGGAGGGATGGATGTGAAACCCACCCCGGGGGCAGAATCGCATCCCTGCTCTTGTGCAACGGGTAATTAAGCAGAGGAGCTCGTTCCTGTGATACTTTATCGAGGCAAAACTCTCTGCTGAGCTCCAAATAATGATCAGGCACAAGCGGGGAATGGAAAGTTCCCCAGAGCAGGAACATCTGTAGCTCCCAGTGCTTGGAGTGAACAGCCCAGCTCTCTCCAGAAAATAGGAACTGCAACATATCCTTGCCCCAGGTGACACAGCACAGGTGGGTTCCCAGTCACAGGGACCTCCTGCATCATGGGAGAGCAGGGCTGGGTGGGATTTTGGGCAGGAATTGTTCCCTGGCAGGGTGGGCAGGGCTGGGATGGAATTTCCAGAGCAGCTGTGGCTGCCCCTGGATCCCTGGCAGTGTCCAAGGCCAGGCTGGACACTGGGGCTGGGAGCAGCTGGGACAGTGGGAGGTGTCCCTGCCATGGCAGGGGTGGCACTGGAAGAGCTTTAAGGTCCCTTCCAATCCAAACCATTCTGTGATTCTATGACTCCATGATTTTATGATTCTATGACTCCATACTTCTATGAGTCTACAATTCCATGATTCTGTGACTCTATGATTCCATGATTCTATAATTCTATGATTCTACAATTCCATAAGTCTATGATTCAATGTTTCTATAACTCTGTGATTCCATGATTCTATGCTTCTAAGATTCCACAATTCCATGATTCTGTGATTCAATGACTCTATTCCATGTTTCTACAATTCTACAATTCCAAGATTCTATTACTGTGTGATTCTATCTTTCTATGATTCCATGATTCCATTATTCTGATTCCACGTTTCTATGATTCTATGATTCCATGATTCCATGATTCTATGATTCCATGTTTCAATGATTCCATGATTTCATGTTTCTGTGATTCTATGATTCCATGTCTCCATGTTTCTATGATTCTACCTCTGTGGGAGAACTGGATTATATTTAAATCTTAGTCTTGGGACAGACTCTCCTCATCTCAGAAAAATGCCAATGGCTTAACTACTACTACTGTAGGCTAGAAAGGTTAGGGATGTTCTCTACTCCTGCTGTTAATACTGTGAACACCACAACAAATATGTCTTCCATCTAAACAAATGGATGAATGATACTCTGTAAAGGCATTTACTCTTTTATTCATGCAAAGTAACTACATAAAAATACAGCAACAGAGAGGCAGTGACAGTGACTCTCATCTGCTCTCCTTGTTCACTCTGTCTGTGGGAGAAGTTGGGAAAACGTTTTCTAGAATAGCACTCACAGGTAAATCACAGAGAGAAAAAGACATGTCTCCTGCTTATGTCCTGCCTCTGTCCTTGTGAGTCCTTATGCGTTTTATATTTGATATTTAAAAGACATATTTGCCCTTCTTCAATAGGTCAAAAAGAAACAGAACAGATGTCTCTCACTTCAGTGGAGAAGTCTATCCCACTGTTTACCAAATCATATTCTTGGTTAGCCCTGCATCTGGTTTATTCCTAGCCTATAGATTCAGTGAGACAGGGGAGGAATGTGTCCTCCCCTCTTATTTGCTCCAGTGGCTAGGGCTTGATCCGAGTGTAAGGATTGTGGCTTCAGACTTCTCCTGTGACACTGACATCCTATCTCTTCCTTCTTGCATATGATAGCAATTATGATGCATATGATAAGTTATTATGATAAAGGATACCTTCCTCTCCTCTCCTCTCCTCTCCTCTCCTCTCCTCTCCTCTCCTCTCCTCTCCTCTCCTCTCCTCTTCTCTTCTCTTCTCTTCTCTTCTCTTCTCTTTTCTCCCAATTAAATGTTATCTACTGTAGTTACACAGTGCTAAAAATTCATTTCAATTCTCTGTAGAATTTCTAACTGTGAGCATCCCTCCTGGACCCCCTCCCCTTAGGGGTGTTAGTTCATGTATGCTTGAGAAAATCAACTCCAAATAGACATAGCTCAACTGTTTGGTTAAGAAAATCTGACTTATTAACTACGTAACCCCTCTGGGACTGGCAGTACCTCTCTTGCACACTCACAGGGGTACTGCAGAAGCGTTATCTCAGCTTTTCCCAGCCTACTTAAACAGCCCTTAAATCTCACTTAAAGAATTAAAGGGAGATTTCAAACGTGCTTTAGCGAGAAGTGCACTTTTGCCTTGAATTCCAGAAAATAACAAAGCTAAGAACCTTGCTATTTTTAGGCATGTCTGGGGAGGAGATGCCACAGTTCCCTGCCATCCCTGTCCTGTCCCAGGGCACAGTTTGAGGGGCTGTTTTGCTCCCGGCATGCAGCAGCAGCATTGCTCCCTAGCCAGGAGGGTGGCTCAGCCTGTGAAAGCCATGGGCCTCATATCTGGAGAGCCATCTACTGGCACCTCGGCTGTTACATTGCACATCCACACGCCCTGCTCGCTTCACAGAGCTGGCACACAGCAGATTGCACATCTCCCTGCTATGGTGCAAGTAAGAGCCATTTCAGAGCCTCTAAGCTCATAAATCATCTGCAGGGGATCTCTCTCTGCTCTTGCTCCAGACTCCTCCATGCCCTGTCTGCAGCCTGCAGTGAGGCAGTGGCTAATGCAGGACAGGGGGTTGCAGAGAACTTCTCATAATTGCTGTGTATTTCTCCTGCACAGAGTTCTATGGTGATTACCTAGCACCAAAGTTGGGGTAAGTTTTAGGAAGTGAAGAAAAAACCACCAGTGAAGCTGTATTCTGGGCAGAATGTGCCATGTCCATAGAAGCCAAAGCCTTTGCCAGTCCTGTCCTCATGCCCTCACCCACCTGGGACTGAGATCCTCTAGCAGGGCTGCAGCAGCAGGAGGGTGGGCACTGAACCAAGACAACTTGTGCCAGAGAGTCCCACTTCTCCCAGCAGTGTGGGTCAGTGGGATAGCAGGGTGTGTGCTGTGCCTGGAAACCTCACAGCACAGGGGCTGGGAGCAGGGCAGGGTCAGCAAAGACACGGATCACCAGCAGGGGAAAACAGCTGAGAGGTTGTGGACAGGGATGAGCAACTTGGTGGATATCACGAGTGCAGAGGTATCTTGCTCACCTTCAGTTTGAAGATGCAAAATCCACTTTTCATGTGTTGGGCAGCAAATGCCCAGGATGCTTTCTGTTTGTGTGTCACAGACCTATGAAAAATTACTCTGCCACCATTTTCAGAGTAGATGGGAGTGGTATTTAAGACTGCACTCTGTCTTTAAGTCCTCTTTCTTTAAATGGAAGCTATTAAACTTTCTGGTTAAGGCAGCAAGGAGTTCTGCATTATTCCAGAGCTTTACTTGATGTACTTGACAAATCTTTCTTTTGTCTTTTATGTTACCATTTATATATATAATTTGACATCAATGTTTTAGCTAGTGAAGAATCTTCATTTGCATTTTTTACTGTTTTGAGTCGATATGCCTTCAAATAAAGGTAACTATTATGTAGAATTTGTCTGACTGATCATAAAAAATGTTTCTATCATACACAAGAAATGACATTGTGAATTAAAATTTAATTATATGGAGTGAACTGTTTTCAGGTTTCAACAATACTTAACTGTATTGCTGTTTTGTTTCATTTAAGGTAAAGTTAAATACATGTGTGATGGCTTGCAAATCAGATAGGAGATTAGTGTGGCTTGCTAAGAAACTCTACCTAAGTATTGGTGCCATACATTAAATGGGAAGCAATATTAATTTTCCTTAGAACACCATCTCTGTGCTTACTCTTGGTAGCCTGTTGTGTATAATGTCAGCATTGTCAAAACATCCCTTCCAGATCCTGAGATGAAAAGTGCCAAATGATGTTTTACAACACTGTAGCTCTCCTAGGCCTCTCCCTTCTCAGATGTGGGATCTGATTTCATAATAGCTAAAGCATTATGTTTCATGCATGTGTGTAGGTATGAGTGTGTGTGTGCAAAAATTTCTAAGGATTTTGACTTCTGATCCAGGTGCAAATCCTTCTTATGCAAATCCTTCAAGAGCCTTAGTGGTTTCTCTGTTATACTTAATTTTCATTGATGCTTCACTCCCAAGGACAGCTGGGAATGCTCCTGTGACCCTTCACTCTCTGACCTGAGACAGGCTCTCACTGAGTAGCACACAGGACCACAGCACCACTCTGGTCACCACTTTGGCACTACACCAGGACAGAGCAGGTGAACTTATCCCAGTATTTTCCTGGGGCATACAAGTGTCCTTTAGTTCCCAAGCCCTTGTGTTTAACAGGTAACACTGTCTTTGGGCTCACACCCTGTACCCATGCAGGACAGCAGGGACACTCTCAGGACTGTGGAAGGGACAGTCCTGCTGGCAGTGCATGCAGTGCTCAGACACTGCCCACTGATGCCTCTCATGAGCAGGGACACAGGTGCCAGATCTCCATCCCCACTCAAAAGGAAAGCACAGGCAGGATGTTATCTGTTAGAATGATTTAACAATATATCAGGAGACACGGAGCAGGGCTTACAGATAAGGGCTGGCACAAGGTGCTGAATACAAAATGACTGTTTATTGCTTCATAATGCATGATGTAGGAGTATCAAATGATGTTAGCAGGTGCCAAGTTTAGGAAAGTTATCTTCTCCCACAGTTCGTGAAGCTCGTGACCACAGGTCGTCCTGGCTGCCATATGTTCATGTGGTTTGTGGGAAATTCATGGAAACAAAATCTATCAGGAGCTATTAACCACAGAGAGACTCCCTCTTATCCCTGAGCAGCACCATCCACCTGTCCTTAAGGCTTTGCTGGAGACAAGCCAGAGATGGCTCCTCTGATGAGCAGCGCTGCCTCTGTCCGTGTCTGGGCTCTCTGCTCTGCAGATAGACACAGTTCAGGTGTTTCTTTTGACAGCATAGCCAAGAGACAGGAGGGATAGGTCAGACTGCTTGGGATTTGTTCAGTTAAACTATGAACTTCTCTCAGTGGCTTGCAGGAATTATATCCAGGTGGAAAGATACCGTGTGTTCACCTGAGGTGAGCTGAAGGCAACCTCTGCAAGCTCCACTTTCACAGAGGGTGAAGCTAAAAGTTGACCATTTGAAAATGCTGGTTTATGTCTGACTTGTTTTTCTTTTTCATTGAAACTGATTTATTACCTGCTAGGAAGAAAAGCAATCACTGCAATTCCAATGAGGTGAAGTAGCTAGAAAGACCAAAGGTATGCTAAGGCTGCACTTACTTTTACATTATAATTCTTTCAGGCTCTTTTGTTTTAAAAACAACTCTGGGCAACAGAGCCCAAAGATAGAAAATGAAAACAAGAAATGGATGTTACATTTCATCAGACAGAAGAAAGTGTTCACATGGCCAAGAAACTGATGTCACACAGAAATAATATCTGTGAATAGCTGCTGAGGATTTTCTCCTTGCAGGCCCTAGTTCTGAATTTCCATCCAACACTGTGCTGGGAAAAGGGCTGCAAAAACAAAGCTCAAGTATCTCCAGAACATCACTTCTTTGAATCCACTGCAGTGCTGAGAGATGGAGGTGATTTCTACTGCTGGTAGAAATCCAATGTTCCAAACCTGCTCATAAGAGCAAAGGTCTTTGTAAATCAGTCATGAGAAAAGACTTTTAAGTTGGCTAACCCTGGTAGTAAACCAGAGTTATGAATTTTTTCTTTTCCCTTGAATATATTTTGTTGCTCTTCAGAAATAAACACTGCTGAATAACCATGACTTTTTATAAATAATACACTCCCTCCTACAAGCTGCATGAAATGTTAAAACTCCAGAATGGACTATAAACGGATTCATAAATCTTTAGGATCCATGCATTTCAATCCATCTATTTAAAACTGAAGGTAAAAGGATCACAGTATTTATTTACGTTTTCCATGCCCTTTGTGCACTTTTTCCTGACATCAATTTCATGTCTGGAGCAGAACAAAATAGTGTTCCAGTATAAATTGCAATACTTTGTTCTGTCCCTTGGCATGTGCTGGCAAATTCAGTTGAGAGCAAAGCGTAACACAAGGCAGCTTTTTTGGCACACCAGGTCACCAAAGCAGTGGAATGTTTCAGTCAAAACTCAAAGTGTGAGACATTGCTGAAAGGCAAGTTGTCTTTCAGGCAAAGCTGAGACCTTTCTTCATCTTTATACATGAGAAGTCTTGCTCTGAAGCAGTTAATTACAATGAAAAATATGGCATGGTTTTCTTATAATTGTACATGAATTGTGCTTGGATTCCAGGCTAGTTCCAGGGACGAACAAGAGTCATATTTTGTCTCACAAAGCAGTGAGGGAGAAAAAAATTGTGCCATGCTGTAGATGAATGTAATCTATTTGTTGTTTATAGACCCAAAGGATCCCTCAGAGCATTAAAAATCCATGTGATATCCAAGAGTGGCATACTTTGCATGGAGATATGTGATTTAGCTGAAAGCTGTGCAAAATCTGTAAAACTGCATGTAGGCAAAGAGCACCCTACTGCCTGTGCATTCGAGTGAAGCCATGTGTGCTTTTCCTGCACACATGAAAAATAGATGATCATAAAATCTGCTTCAAATTCACAAACTTCTGACAGAAACACGTGTCTAGGCTAAGTATGCCAACTTTTGGTCAAACCAGGCCTGAAAATAAACAGACCTGAAATAAGCATTGTTCTTCCATGGTGAGGGGTGAAATTCCAGCTTCACACACAGCAAGTGAATATAGGCTGTGTGTCCTTCACTGGTCATATGCTGGAACAGGGAACATCCTTTCCTTCTGCCTGGGATATTTTGACAGACAATTGGGCTTCCAAGTCTTTTCTGGTTGGATCTTTTGAATCAGACCCACGTTTTGTCAAGAAGAATTACCACTGAAAATTGGTGACCCCCACACTCCATTCTCTTTAGGATTGGCTGGGACCACCATGTTTGGGTAAGTCACTTGTAGGTTAAATAGATTTTTTTTCACTTTTTTTTCCTTAGGAACTACAGCTAGTGGTGGTAGCTTGCAGTAGGTCACACATGTGCAGCACTCCTTCTCTCAAGAATTGTGCAGAGTGGGGTTTGTTCAGAGTGGGAGTTTTTTCAATTCTGCAAATGTGTGTTTCATGAACAGGCTGTGATGTGGTGGCAACAGGGAAGAGGCTAACTCAAATGTCCCTTGTACATTTGGTGGGATTTCTTTTTAGCAGCTGTGGAATATTAACCCATACTTCTAGTGCTGCCTCAAAGAAAACATTGTTCATGAATATTAACTGAACTGTATTCTTGACCAAGGTTACCTTCCTAGGGCCTTTAAAGACAACAGACACAGGACATAAAGTGTTTTAAAGATAAGGATCCATGAAGTTAGCTTCATAGTCATAGCTTCATGGACAGAGAAGAAAGAGAACGGGTGTTGTGTACCCAGAGCTTGTGTTGCCGAGGAGGTTTTGGTACACTCATCTGTACCATTTGGCGTCTCCCAAGTTCTGGGAAACTTTTTGGAATCTGCAGCCTCCCAAGAGCAGCACAGCCAAGATATAATACAAGTATGAATAACTGAGGTTGCGTAATTCCTCGCCAGTACAGCGTCTGCTGCCCAAGCACAGCAACAGAAGGCATTACTCACAGACGTGCCTACGTGGGACTGGGATCAGGTGCAGCCTGGCCCCAGGCCCCCTCTGCCAGCTGCTGCTGCCCAGTCCCAGCTGAAGGAGTGCAGTGCACAGCCAGGACCCACCCTGCCCTGCTTTGGGACCTGAAACACCTCCAGCAGCTGCTTGTCAGCTGGGGCTGATCTCGCAGCAGGGTACGCATGGCACGGCCACGTGTCATGGATAAACCTGCATGGGGATCAGCTGCCCTTGAATACACCCATCAGCCTGTTTCTTGTAGCATGAGCATCTCAAAACTGTGCAGGCCACAGAAAAGCTTTACAAGAGGTGGGTTTAATACTTGAGATGTAGCCTGCCCTCATCACAGCTCTTCCAAGGTTGTGATTATTTTTGCTGCTCACCTGGCATCAGAGTCGAACATGTAGCCACAAGGAACCCCACTGGTGGCTCAGTAGCATGACCTCAGTGTTCCAGTGAGGAGATGCTGGTCGCAGTTTGTACCTCACACCAGCCTAGAGCTGCCTGCGTGGTTTACAAGTAGTAGCTTTTGTGCAGTGGTGAGATGGGATGGGCACATCAGGGAGTACAACACTGTAGATGTCAACTAGCCTAAGTGTTGAAGTATAGCTGGGAATAATGTGTTGCTGAGAGATTGTGTGTGCAGTGTCGCATTAAGAGGGTAGGATGCTTTGGAGCTAGGAGCTACATGAAAAAATGATTGTATCTCAGTCTCTGTAATTCAAAAGAAATTGCTAGAGAGCGTAATTGAGAAAAGGGGCTTGTGGGTCTAGCCGTCCCTTTTGGAACAGACAGATGTATTTTTTTATCTTAACAAAATGTTTTTATAGTAGAGTTTTTGTATCAACAAGGAAAATCTTTTTAAGGAAGATACCAGTGCTAGGCAGAGCAAAATCCATGTGCCATAAGGAGATTGCTTTGCGGACACTTTCAGGTTCACAGTTCAGGCATCATGATGTGGCAATTACAGGAGCTCTGGTGGAACTTCCACATCCCAAAGCCTGAGAACCAGTATGCAGAGGGGCTTCTTGTTTCCCCAGGCAGTGCCTGTTGTGTGAGTGGCAGGAAAGAAAGCAGGGTAGTTGTTAGTCAGCACCGTGAGCCTGGAGCTCAGTGGCTGCGGTGTTACACGGTACTCTGGGGACAGCAGGGGCCAGAGCCAGGCTCTGCTGCTGGGTTTAATGGGACTCTGTGAATGCCAGGTACACTTGTGGGATCACCTGAAATGTGAGGGACATTCAGAGAAGGTCTGGCTGCTCAAAGACTGACCTAGCACTTCCATTCCCCATGTGGTCTGGTTAAACTGGTCTGAAAATGGGGCCAGCGGTGCCTTTATGACCCGTAGCTATGTGGAAATGAAGGCAAGCTGGGGTGGAAGAAGGGAGGAGAGTGAAGGAAAAGAAGGGAATAGAAACTGCAGGCATTGCTAATTGCAGCCAGGGGAATGGAGAGAAGTGAGACCACACAGAAGAACCAGGGACGCGGGAAGAAGAAACAAGGGGGGAGCAAAAAGGGGAGAGGAGAATATTCCCCTGGTGAGGCTGCATGACTGTGGTACCAGTAGCAAGCCAGGACATTTCTGATTTTTAAGCACCTCAGTGATACATCAAGCAGAGAGCTGAGTTTTAGCAAGCAATAATAAATATGAAGGAGGAAAAAAAAGTTAAAACAAAAAGGAAGAGGGGACGGGGGAAAAAAAGCAATGTGGTAGTATATGAAATAACTGACTGGCATGAAAAAATGAAGTAAAGAGATAAAAGAAAGGAAAAAAATTGATCTGGCACCAGGCGCTCAGCTGGCAGATGCTCTGTAAGCCCACAGAAGATGAAAGATAAGATTCAGTGCAACCACTAGCAGGCAGTAAAAATTAGTATTTTCTTTCTGCTTAGGTCTTGATGAGTAAATAGGAAACTGCAGGCACGGATTTGTGTGGATCTTCGTCAGAGCTTTAGAAGATATTGGAATGTGCAAATTGATACCCTTCAATTGTAGCAAAGGCTTCTGGAGTACAGGTGGGCAGAAGAGGTCAATACAGATAACAGCAGGTGGGCAGAGCACGGAGCAGACATAGATGTACGGGGGAGAAAGCAGACAGAAGAAAACCTGCTTTAGAGCTTAGGGAGAAGCTAGACGGGAACTAACTGAGCGTGAAGTATTCCTTGGCTCCCGCATACCATGCCCCTACAGGAAGGGATAACAAGCGGCAGCGCTGCTGTAAGGATTTGTGCGGACTCTCAGGTTAGGGGTCGAAAAGGAGGTCATACTTTCGGGAACGGCAAACTTCCAGCAGGGTCTCCTCGCACACATTGGGGGCTCTCCAGGCCCAGAGAGAACCGTACCCTCCTCCCGCCCGCACCGCCGCGGCTCCGTGCGCTGCCGGAGCCCTCGGGGATGCCGAGCTCCATGGGCGGAGGAGGGGCAGGGCCAGCCAGCCCGGCCCGGCCCGGCCCAGCCCAGCCCAGCACCCGCACAGAGGCCGGTACTTCCCGGCCCGGCGGCTCCCACCGGCAGCCCGTGTTTAGAACGCGTTTCCCTGCTGCCATCTGCAGAAATCGATCCGATCTTTATTATTATTCTCCAACCTAACGCGTCCTTGTCGCCCATCCCCGCCGGTCGGGGGCCAGGGTGGGATTCACCTGGCGGGTCCCGCCGGCTCGGCTGCCGAGCGGAGATGCGGACAGAGATGCGGGCGGAGATGCGCGGAGCAGCGGGGCCAAGTTGGGCCGCCCCGAGCGCTGCGGCTCGGCAGCTCCGGCTGCGGAGCAGGGTCAGGGGACACTGCCGCGGTGCTCCCGCCGCCGGAGGAGCGAGGGGAGTCCCCCCCGGCCTGCTAAAGCTGAGCCCCAGATAGGAGGAGGGAGGAGGATGCGCGGCGCAGGGCGCAGCGGGGGAGGCGGCTCCGCAGCCCCGCGGCACATCGCCGGCTGCAGGCGGCGGGATGCTGCTCCGGGGCTGCGCTCCGCCGGCGTGCCTCAGGTGCGAGGGGCAGAGCAGCGCTCCTAGCCGGCGTGATGGTGCATTTTCCTCCGGCTCCGTCGCGGGGATGGCGGGATGGTGCCGCAGCCCGGCAAGACCTTGGCCGCTGCCTGCCGAGGCTGGGCGAGATCTTCCCTGTCTCTCTTCTCCCTGATTTACCCGCAGCGCTCGTTCCTCCCCCTCCTCACCTCTCCGGCCCTGCGCCCGCTCCAGCCCCTACAGCCGTGACGGTGTTTTATTTCCCTAAAACGCGATTAAACACCGGCACCGGGGCGCGCGGTCGGCAACTTCGGTGTGCGCGGTGCGTGCGCGGAGGGAGTCGCGGCTGTCCCTGCCCGCGGGCGCGCTTGCCACCTGCGGCTCGCTGCGCGCACATGCCGTCGGGGCCGGCGCATCCCCGCGGCCGGCGGGACGGCGGCCCGGGGCGCAGGGGTGCGGAGCGCTGCCGCTGTCCCCGCGCCGTCCCCGCGCCGTCCCCGCG
>JAOTQP010000929.1:2035434-2050074 GCA_026413545.1 Cichladusa arquata
CATCCCGCCCTTCCCGCCCCCCAGATCCGCCCTTTTCCTCGGCTTTTGGACCCCCAGATCTCCCAAATTTCTGCATCCCCCGAGTTGTCTATTCCCGGCGCTTCCTGGAAGGGGGTCCTGGGGGGTCTCCCGGGGTCCGAGGGGGTCTCGGCGGAGATCCAGTGGGATCCAGATGAATTCCCTGGAATTCCCCTTTACTCCCGTCTCGCTTTGCCGTCTCCTAAACTGCGTCTCCGGGATCCCTGAACCCCCATTACTGGGCATGGGGACCCCCCCTGCACCCCCTTATTCGGCACTGGGACACCTTGCACCCTCTCCTTCATCCTGCCCCTCCCAGAACCCAGACCTACCCTTTTCCTTCACCTTTGCACGCCCAGATCTCCCAGATTTACGTGTCCCCCCCAGTTCTCCACTCCCGGAACTTTCTTAAGGGGTCACAGGTGGTTCACAGAGGGCTCCAGGGGGGTCGCAGCGGGGATCCAGAGGAATTCTCTGGAATTCCCCCGTTTCCCCCCCCACCCCCCACGGCGCTCCCTCGGTCTTTTTCGCTTCCGCGTCCTGTAACTTGAGACACCGGGATCTACCCGGCGACCGATGACGTCACTGGCAGGTAGGGCTGTTATTGGCGGTCAGGAAATAGCGGCGCCAATGGCGGTGCCGGAAGCGGCTCTGGGGGCGGGGCCAGTTCTGGGAGCGGGCCCGCGGCGGAGCAGTGCGATGGCTCCAGTGCTGACTCTGGGGCTGCTCTTGGAGCTCTTGTGGAGCCCGGGGGGCGCGACGAGAGGTGAGTGGGACCCTCGAAATCGTGACCGCCCTGAGCTTCCATTTCCGGGCACTTGGAGCCCCCTAAACCTTCATTCCCGGGCAGGGATAGCACTCTGAACCTCCATTTTGGGTCCTGTGACCTTCCCTCCCCTTCCCCGGTACCAGGAGCCCCCTGTACCCCCTCATCTGGCACCGGGACCCCCCTGAACCTCCATTCCTCTAGATCAAGATCCCTTTGAACCCTGAATCGCGGCACGGGAACCCCCCTGAACCCCCATTCCTGGGGACTGGGACACTCCTGAGTCTCCATTTCCGGGCCTGGGGGCCCCCTGCATCCCGTTTTCGGGCATCCTGTTTTTCCCAGACCCCAGTCCCCCCTTTTTCCTTTGACCCTTGGACCCTCCCGGACCTCCCAGATTTCTGTGTCCCCCCTGTTTTCCACTCCCGCCGCTTCCCGAAACGGGGTCCCGGGCGTCCCAGGGGTCTCAGAGGGGTCTCAGGGACCCTCTGCAACCCCCATCCCACCTCTTCCAGTCTTGTATCCCCCTTTCCTTGACACTGGGAGTCCCCTGAGCCCCCATTCCTGGACACTGGAACCCCATGCACTCCCTTCCCAGCTCTCCCAGTTCCCCTTTCATTGATCCATGACCCCCTCACCCCCCCCAAATCTCTGTGTCCCCCCAGTTCTCCACTCCCTGAGTTGCCTGTCTGTGGCAGTGTCAGAACCCAGCCCGGGCGTCCCCCAGTTCATGTCCACGGGGTACCTGGATGGGATTCCCTTTGTGCGCTATGACAGCGAGCGGGGCCGGGCAGAGCCACTGACACAGTGGATAAAGGATGGAGCTGAGCCGGGATATTGGGATAGGAAGACCCAGACCTGTGAGAGGCACCAGCACGTGGCTGCCAGGAACCTGGATATATTGCGGGACCGATACAACCAGAGCGGGGGTGAGTGGGTGAACCTGTGTGGCTGGGGTGGTGATCCATGGGGCTGGGGTGGTGATCCATGGGGCTGGAGTGGGATCCATGGGGCTGGGGTGGGATCCGTGGGGCTAGGATGGGGATCTGTGGGGAATGGATGTGGATTCACAGGGCACCAAGGGGTTGAGATGGGGATTCATTAGGCTGGTATGGGATATCTTGTGATCCATGGGTTGGGATGTGGATCCATGGGGCTGGGATGGGATCTATGGGTCTCCATCAGACTCTAAGGCTCCATAGGGCTGGAATGGGGCTCTGTGGGGCTGGGACACAATTCCATGGGTCTCTGTGGTCCCCCCCAGGTCTCCACACATGGTTGCGGCTTTACAGCTGTGACCTCCTTTCCGATGGGAGCGTCCGTGGATCCTACCGGAATGGCTACGACGGACGGGATTTCATCTCCTTTGACCTGGGATCCGAGAGATTCGTGGCGGCCGACAGCGCTGCTGAGATCACCAGGAGGCGCTGGGAGCATGAAACGAACGAGGTTGAGAGGTGGACGAATTACCTGGAGCACGACTGCCTGGATCGGCTCCAGAAATACATTGGATATAGGCAGAAGGAGCTGGACCGCAAAGGTGGGAGAAGAATTCATGTGGGAATGTGGGATTTGAGAATGCAGGACTTGGGAACACAGTAATTCCTGGGGGAATTCCACTGGCAGATCTCACCCCCATCCCATTCGCATAGAATTCCATGGATGTCTCTCACCCATTCCAGAGTCCCCTGATGTCCATGTGTCTGGAAAAGAGGAACACGGAATGCTGATCTTGTCCTGTCACGTGTATGGGTTCTACCCCAGCACCATCGCTGTCAACTGGATGAAGGGGGATGAAATCCGGGATCAAGAGACGGAGTGGGGCGGGGTCGTTCCTAACAGCGACGGCACCTTCCACACCTGGGCCAGGATCGAGGCGCGGCCGGAGGAGCGGGAGCAGTACCGGTGCCGGGTGGAGCATCCGGGAATGTCAGAGCCCGGGATCTTTGCTTGGGGTGAGGCTGGGAATGTGGAATGTGGGAAATGGGAATTTGGAATTCCCAAATGGGGATTCCCCTCCCCCTCCTCACCATCCCATGTTTCCCAGAGCCGACATCTGGTGGGAATCTCATCGTGGTGGTCGCTGTGTCCATCATCGCTGCCATCATCATTCTCATTGCCCTCATCGGATTCGTCGTCTGGAGACGCCAATCCGGTAACACACGGGATGGGGATCAGGAAGGGGCACAGATCCACCTGGAACCGTTCTGGGAATCCTGTGCCACCAACGCTGATCCCACTATTTTTCCACAGGGAGGAGGGTCAGGAATGAAAACAGCATGGCAGCCAGTGAGTACCGCTGGCGGATCCAGCTCTGGATCCCCTCCGTGTGGATCCCAGGATGGATCCTGGGGTTAATCCCAGTGTGTGATCTGTGCTGGAACCTCATGGATCTTCTCTTTCTGCAGGCAACGACGTGCGAGCAATGGCTTGACCGCAGGTATGGAGTGGGATCAGGCTGGGATTCCAGAGGGGGATCATGGCAGGATGGAGACAGATAGGGATCAGGGAGGGATTCTGCATCAGAGCAGAGGTGCAGAGCAGGATCAGATGGAATTGTGGATTGAGATCGGGGCTGGATTCTGGAGCAGGATCAGGTGGGTTAGATGGGGCAGGATTGGTGCAGGTTGGATGGAGCAGGATCTGTTGGGATGATGGCTGGATGGATGGATGGATGGATGGATGGATGGATGGATGGATGGATGGACGGGGTAGGATCAGCTGGGATGGGTGGGGCAGGATCAGGGAGAGATTGCAGAGAGGGGCTGGGGCAGGAGGGATCAAGCAGGATTGGTGCCGGATGGATGGAGAGGGATTGGGTGGGATGGATGAAGCAGTATTGCGGCAGGATCAGGTGGGATTCTGGAGCAGCTCCTGTTCTCCATGGGCTCCAGCCAGGTCCATCCTGTGGGATGGGGACGAGGACAGGGTGACACCGTGACCCTCTCTCACCCTGGCAGGAATCACTGCCTGAGTGATCCATGGAGCTGGATCCAGCCCTTTCCCTCTTCCCAGGAAACCGAGAGCTGTCAGCAGACCTCATCCCTGTGCTCCTCTGCACTCACAGCTCTTGCTAATGGGTCAGTTTCCCACTTCCCAGTGTTTTAAGGCCAAGAACTGCAGCTAGAGAGCAGGACTGGAAGCACTGCTCAGCTTGTTGCAACTGACATAGATGTGTTAACCACAGTAGGCCACAAGCCTTGGCAAGAGTGAGTATTCCCCTTAGTAAGTAAGTGGGATTCTGAAGAAGGAGTGTAAGAGATAAGAGGATGCTTGGTACGATGTTGTTAGTGTGCTGTTTTGTGGGGAATCATGTGAATACCATACATACCTGGTGTCTTGGTTTGAAATACAGGTGCCTAAGGAAGGCAAGAACCTCTCTTGAAATGGAAAAATGTAAAACCCCTGCCTCCAAATTATTATAATTTTGAAATTAAGGAGCTCTCAGGCAAACATACGAGAATAGGTAAAACAGTTCTTTACTACCCAAACCCAAAGCACTGACAGAGTCAGAATAGAAGCTGACACCCTGTCAGTCAGGGTGTTGGTAGCAGTGCCATTAAATGGTGGCTGCAGTCCTCCTGGAGCAACAGATGTGGTTCAGTTGAAGCAGTGGTCCTGTAGAAGGGTGCAGTTTTCCTCCAAAGGTTTAGTGATGATGTAAAAGGCTCTGGTTTTCCTCTGGAATCCAGGGGAAAAAAGGCTGCCCTGATGTTCCAAATCACAGATTTTATGTAGGTAGGGAATATTTGACTCCTCCCCCTGGCTGGAGCATCTTCTAACGGGATGATGTAGTTTTGTCAGTCATGCAGTGGTACTCAATAGCCCATTAACAGCTGATATCTTCTTGGAAGAAGGATGCATGGTGGAAAAGATAAAGATGACTGCACCACCTGGTTTTAACAGATGGCCCATTAGCAGAGGATATCTCCCCCAGAGATAAGGATCACTGCCATACCTGGTTTCAACAGATGGTGATAGAACACATACTTTTGATCACATCCAGTATTTCAACCCAAGAAACATGGTCATACTTGGAGTGACTGGGATAGTACTGGGAGTGTCTGGAAGTTACTGGGGTCATACTGGGATCATTCTTGGAGCAGCTGGGACCATGATGTGGGCAAATGGTATCTTAGAGGTGTTGCAGTGTATATTGAAGCTTTACTAAAAGATGCAATTTGAAACTGAGAGGAATGTCACATTTGTCTTTACAAACAAGCTGTAGATCTGCTGGTAGATAAGGTTAGCGCTGAGACAGAAACAATCGGAGGGATTCCACTGATTGGTGAATGGGAAAAGATATTTGCCTTTACAAACAAACTGTAGGTTTGCTGATAAACGAAATTGGTTATCGAAAGATGAAAGAAGCAATGGGGAAAAACTATGAATTCTATAAGAATTAAAAATTAAAAGGGAGAGTTATACATTAGAGGGGAATCTCAGGTATCAGGCGTTCTGGGAAGTCTGTGCCTCTCAAGTACCTCAGCCAATGGGGAAAGAGAGAAGGAAAAGCGGCCGGGAAATCGGGATAAAAGGAGGCTGCGTCCTCCAGAAATTTGAGAGATCCCAGGGGAATGCCCCATGGACTCTCCCTTTATTTGAATAAAGCAAAAAGGACTCCTCTGTCTCCTTTTTGGACATAAACCTCTGGTGTTTGTGGATTCATTTTCCTGACAATTTCCTTGCTGGGGACGCTGCTCTGCCTCATGTACTCACTCCTCCAGGCAGTGGCCCAGGGCAGGGGGGATTCAGCATCCCTGGAAGTGTTCAGAAGGTGGGTGTGGAATGGAGGACATGGCTCAGTGATGAGCACATCAGTGTGGTGTTGATGCTTGGACTCAATCTTAGAAGTCTTTTCCAACCTTAATGATTTCATGGCTCTATTCCAGTCCTTGCAAAGCACCTCCATCAGGAAATCTGAGCAGGCTTTACCAGGAAGTCACAACATTTATCCTAAAATCCTGTGCAGGGCTCTGCACAGTGAGCTCAGTGGTTTTGGCACAGATACAGGAGTGGCCACACTCAGGGTGCTCTGTGATTGACCAAGAGCCCTGCAGGGGCCAAATTACCCTGAATAAGCCCAATTCAAACAGAGTAAAGGGCCAGGTGAAGGCCAGGAGGTTGGAAAGGGAAGGAAAAGGGTTCCATCAGCCCTGCTTTGATTTCAGTTGGAAATCAGTTGGATGGAAGTATCCTGCAGATGGATGTGTAGAGGGACAGCCCTTGGAGTAACCTGAGAGCACTGGGGATGTGCTGCAGCATTTCCAGCTGAGAGGGGCCAAATGCAGCACTGCCAGCTCTGCTCACACACTGATGAACATAACGTTCATTTTCTCATGAGAAGATGCACAGCCCCAGTGCCCTGAGCCGTTGGGAATTGTTTGCATCCAGAGATTCCTTCCCAGCCCCAGAGGGCTCTGACTCCAGGCCTGGGCAGCTGAGGACAGCTGAGGATGTGGTGCTGCAGCCCTTGCAGTGCCCTGGCTGTGGGAGGGTCCAGCTGAGAGACAGAGATCAAAGGCCATAACCTGGAGAAACTTCTGGACCAACCAGTGCCTCTAGAGCTTGGAATCACAAGGAAACCTGGTTATTCTTTACTCAGAGGGGAGGGAGGCCCTGGCACAGGGTGCTGAGAGCAGCTGTGGATGCCCCTGGATCCCTGGAAGTGCCCAAGGCCAGGATGGACAGGGCTGGGAGCAGCCTGGGACAGGGGAAGGTGTCCCTGCCCATGGTGGGGGCTCTGGATGGACTTTAAAGTCCCTTCCCACCCAACCCAGTCTGGGATTTTATGATTCTGTTTGTCTGTCAGAGAGAGCAGGGACAGGGCTCTGAGTGCTGTGGTTTTCAGCTGGCTTGCAGCACATCTGTTTGCAGCTCTGTAACAGAGCAGGAGCTGGGCTGCTGAGGTGTTCCCTCGGTATCTGTTGCAATCAGGTGTCTCAGGGTTTCCCTTGGAGGAAGGGAACCTTCAGTGCCAGCTGAAGGTGGGGAAGGAGGGTCTTGTTCCTACAAGCAGGGCCATTGTCAGGCTCTGCAGGGACACAAGTGACAGCAGCAGGGGCTGGGGCCACCTCCCCTCCTAGCCAGGGACAGGCAGCTGCACTGGAGATAAGAACGAGATAAGGACCCCCCTTTATCCCTCATGCCCTTGCTCAGGTGGAGGAGGAATAAACCAGGGATTTAATCCTGCTTATCTGGGAGGGCTGGGAAGGCTGGCTGGCTGTGCAGCAGCCCTGCGGGGAGGAGAAGAGCCCGGCAGAGCAGCAGCAGTGGCTCCCCTCGTTCAGAACCCCTGTGTGCACCCGGGAGAGCAGGAGAGCAGGAGGTGCTGAGAGCAGGGAGCAGATGCAGGGCTGAGGACAGCCCAGGAATACCTGGGGCTGCTGCAGTCAGGCAAACTGAGCTGCCTGGGTGGGGATGGGGAGGGCTGCAGGGAAGTGCCAGGGCTCTGAGCGAGGAGCAGGAGCTGGATGCACACAGGGAGTGGCAGGTGTCAGGGTGTGCCCAACAGCTGAACATCGGTGCCATGCTGGCTCCTGGCACAAGAGAAATGCCGAAGCTACACTCACCCCCTGCCCAGGAGTGCTGAATTCCTGATTCCCCTTCATGAATATGCACAGTAAGTACCAGAGCTCTCCAATCCAGCCCTGGCAGCACAGCCATGTGATTCAACGTGACTGATCACCCTGTGCCCACACTAAATACCCACAGGATCCACAGAGTTAAATTATTTGAAGGAAAATACAGCTCTCACATAATTTTCCGTAACAATCAGTGCAATCGCAGGCAGCCTGCAAATATTCCGTGCATGGAAAGGAGCTGCTTCTCCCTGGGGAACTCCCTGCCCTGCTCTCAAAAGCCTCCTCCTACAGCAACACCTTCAACAGGTTTCTGTGTGAGTGTGGCCTTCGTTATCAACCTGCTTTATACAGTCATCACCCCAAACTCCTCTGCAGCGTAAACATATCATTCCTGGGAGAAGCTGTCAGGGGAGGGCCAGGCTGCAGCCTGCAATTAAAGCCCCAAACAATACAGCCCAATAAATCACCGGCGCTACGGCCGGTCAGTGTCGCCGAGCATGGAGTGAGGATCTTAATTACATTTAGACCAAACAAGTGGTAGATTATTTATGGGATACTGTAAGTGCCTGACAATGGGTAGAAAGTCATTCCACACGCATCCCTGGGCATTTCGGAGTCCGGGTGAAGAGGTAGGGAAAGAGAGGGAAGGAAGTGGAGCCAATATTCATCACCCAGCAAAATTGGAAGGGAAAGAGCTGTTGCTTTAAATAAGGCCCAATTGCATCATCAATTTAAAAGCAATAGCAGCAGCTTCTGGAGAAAGCAGCAGCTGCCACAGGTGGCCAAACAACTGGAGAGCTGCCAGCACCCAGGGAGGCACCAGGAGCCCGGTGCTTTGTCAGGCTGTGGCTCAGCTTTAACCTTTGTGCTCAGGTCTGCAGAGAGCCCTGCTGCACCCAGGGCTGCCAGGGACAAGGTGGGGTCTGCTCCACGTGTGATCCCCTGCGCCCAGGAGCCTGCAGCTGGATGGCAGCACATTCCAGATGTGGCCAGGGCTAGAGGATGCAAGCTGGCTGGGAAAGCTCAGGGACCAGCTGGGGCCACGTGAATCTGCCTCCAAGCACAGCCCATGCCAGGGCTCCTGGATCCTGCAGAGCAATGCTGTGCTTGAGGCCCAGACTGGTGCATCTTACCTGTCCAGTGACCCCAAAAAGCTCCTCTTTGCTCAGGGTGATGGTTTCAGAAAGAGTTGTGCTTGTCCCCATGCTGGTCAGAGACAGGAATCCTTCTGGAAAAGCTGTTTGCTCACAAGAGCTTTCTCCATGAAACATGAGTGGGTCTGTCCCACTGCCCTGGGCTGAAACAGCCCCCCTGAAGCTGTTAGAGTGTCAGGAGTGTTGGCTGTGCCTGGACTACACACCTGCAGTCCCTGGTCACTCCAGGCCATGCAGCTGGGCTGGGGTGCAGGGGATTCCTGTCCATGTCAGTAAATCCCACAGTCTGTGAATGAGCCACAATGGAATCACAGAACCACAGAATGTGCTGGGCTGGAAGGACCCACCAGGATCACAGTATCGCAGTATAACCAGGCTGGAAGAGATCTCCAAGATCATCAGGTCCAAACCACACCCTAACACCTCAACTAACCCAAGGCACCGAGTGCCACATGCAGTCTTTAACTACATCCAGGGATGGTGACTCCACAACCTCCCCAGGCAAAGCACTCCAATACTTCATTATTCTGTAAAGAACTTCTTCGTAATATCCAACCTGTATTTCCCTTGGCACAGCTTGAGACTGTCCTCTGATCCTGTCAGTGCTGCCTGAATCACCCAGCCCAGCCCCTGTCCCTGCCCAGACCCCCAGCAATCCCCCTGCCCATCCCTGGAGCTCTGGCAGCCTCGGGGCCGTGCCCATTCCCTGGGGAGCCTGGGCAGTGCCAGCACCCTCTGGGGGAGGGAAGAACCTTTCCCTGAGCTCCAGCCTGAGCTGCCCTGGCCCAGCTCCAGCCCTTCCCTGGTGCTGTCCCTGTCCCAGGGAGCAGAGATCAGAGCTGCAGATCCCCGGGCTCTGCCCGCAGTGTGCTCTGCTCCAGGATGAACACACCACCATTCCTGGGTCCCCTCATGTACCCCGTGCACCAGGGAAGGGCTGTGGAGGCACAGCTGGGCTCCAGAGCAGGACACTGGTGTCAGACAGATCACCCCGACCACGGCGAGCTGCTGAGAGCCCTGGGGCACTCAGGCCACTGGCTGGAACACGAACACTGTCAACACCATGAACGTGGTTCCTCTCACACCAGGGGGGTGCTGCCTCCAGCCCCTGCAGCAGAGCTCGGGTGTGACTTTGGCAGCGTGTCCCCAGCCCTGGCTGCTCTCAGCGTCTCGCCGCTGTCCCCGCGGCTGTGTCTGCCTGTGCAGCCAGTGCTCAGCCCAGGGCCACGGCACAGCAAGGCCTGCTGTGGGTCCAGACCCTGCTCTCTGGGTCCAGGCCCCCTCCACAGCCTGGGGCAGGCCAGCACGGTTGGGTTCAGTGCTCAGTTGTGTCTAGACAGCGTCAGGGGGTGGCTCTGGGGTGTCCTTGAGCCCACGGCTGGCCAAAGTAGGTCAGATGAATCTGTTCTACCAGCAGCTGTTTATTGCTGCTGACCCTGTGGCGTGGGACACACGGTTCCAGCTGAGCTGCCTGAAATCAGGCAAGGTGGTCACATCTCCAGCAGCCTCTGGTCCTTGTGCAGGAACTTTGGCTCCCTGTCCCATCCCCTCTGTGTCTCAGGGCTCAGGAGTGGCCACAGGGTTTGCCAAGCTCCTCACAGAGTGGCTGTGAGCTCAGGAGCAATTCCAGGCAGCAAGTATGTGGTTTTTTTAGGACATCCTGAGGCTCTGGCCAAGCAGGGTGGCATGGGCAGTGCCACCCATGCCTGCAGTACTGAGAACCACGTGTATCAATCATACTGCCCATAAATAAGGGACAGCCCCCACGTGTGTGCATCCTCACAGACACTCTTCTGACCCAGTAGGACCAAATGCTTTCCTTCCTCTGTGCCATGAGATCCTGGGTGTGGAGCCAGCCCAGCCTGATGCCGGCACCTGTGGATGGGGAAGAGGCTGTGCTGCCTGCAGAGAGCTGAGCAGGATCATTCCCAGGTCTGGGAGAAGCCTGGGCAGGGCCAGGACGGCGGGTGCTGACGGAGGCAGGGGACACAAAGCCCTGACTGACCAAGCTGACAAGCCCAGCTGATCTCAGGCACTGCTCCAAGGCCACACCACGCCACGAGGTGCCCAGGGCTCCTGATTGATGCCAAGGGAACAGCAGGGCACAGCGAGGGGAGGGATGGAGCCCGCTCCTTGCTGGGGGTTAGTGACCAGTGCTGGGCTCCCAGTCCGGGCCAGTCCACGCCCAGAGCTGGCTGGGGACCGGCCTGTCCCAGTGTCCTCACAGCCAGACGCCTCTCACAGGGTGCAAAGAAAGCACTTGGAGGAATTGGGAGTTGATGCTCTCCCCCTGCATCCCCCGCTCGTGTCTCAGCAGCCGACAGGCAGCAAAAGACCCTTCCAGTTGTCAAGGCAACGCCGTATCATGCAGACGGTGCCGTGAAGTGGCAGAACCGAGGGCTGTGCTCTGCCTCTCCCCTGCTCTCCATCTCCAGCGCTTCCCTCTCGAGCTGCGCCGTGCTGCCAGCGATGCTCTGCGAGGACAGACCCTGGGGTGTGGGGTGGGATCCGCCCCAGCCCCTGCTCCTGGCCCCACTGCTCCTGGCCCCGCTGCTCCTGGCCCCGCTGCTCCTGGCCCCACTGCTCGCCAAGGGGATCTGAGCCCCTGGGGTGTGGGGTGGGATCCGCCCCAGCCCCTGCTCCTGGCCCCACTGCTCCTGGCCCCACTGCTCCTGGCCCCCCTGCTCCTGGCCCCACTGCTCCTGGCCCCACTGCTCACCAAGGGGATCAGAGCCCCTGGGATGTGGGGTGGGATCCGCCCCAGTCCCTGTTCCTGGCTCCACTGCTCCTGGACCCACTGCTCACCAAGGGGATTGGAGCCCCTGGGATGTGGGGTGGGCTCTGCCCCAGCCCCTGCTCCTGGCCCCAGTGATTGCAAAGGGGGCCAGTGGTGATGTGGGACAACCCCACGGTCCCTGCCCCACTGCCCTGGTGCCCCAGGCTCTGCCCTGACCCACCCCAGCCCGGCCACCAGCCTGCCCCAAATGTGCTGAATGAGAGCTCCACGAGCTTTCTCCCAGCAGAGAGGGTCGTTGGGGTCCCATGGCTGCATCCCATGGGATCTGCAGGCCCACGAGGAGCCCTGTGGGGTCCATGCTGGGATCTACCCAGGCATCCCTACAGGCAGAGATGAGCTCTGCTTTGGACAGCTCAGCAAGGACCCCCTCCCTGCTGCTCCCCCCTTTCCCAGCCTGCAGAGGGATTGTGAAAGGGATCCCATCATTTGCCCTTGTGGGGTCATCTGTCCAAAGGGAGATGCAGCTCTCTCCATCCCCAGTGCAGCCAAGAGCATCCCTCCTGTCAGTGGGGATGAGCCTTTGCAGGCATCTCCTACAAAATCTGAAGACAAGGAGGGTTTCCTTTGGTAGCAGCCCTTGCTGGAAATGCTGGAGGCATCAGGGGATGAGCAGGGAGAGGAGAAGCATTCCCTGGATGGAGAGGTGTGGATGGGCTGATGCCAAGGGCTCTGGAGGATTCATCTGGTGCCTTTGTCAAGTCCCAAAACAGCATCACAGCCTGGGAGCCCTGGGAGTGGGACATCACCTCTGGGTCCTGCTGATGGCTCTGCTGAGGGTTCACTCCTGATGGGCTGGGAGCTGGACTCGTGTCCTGGCCCCTGCCAGGTCTCTGCTCTGTGTGGGGTGCTGCAGGGCCAGCCCTGTGCTGAGAAACGAAGCAGGGGGATCATTCCCATGGCAGAATGGGGTTTGGAGCAGGGCAGTGCAGTCACAGACCATGGAGCCCTTGTCTCAGGCCAGGTGCCCAGCATTCCCACCTGCCTGGCTCCCCACATCCCCCATGGCCCTTCCAGGCTGTCTGTCCCCAGGGAAAGGTGCTACAACAGGACCCTGAGTGTGGCCAGGCTCAGCACAGGGGCTGTGGGAGCAGATGCTCATCCTCGATCCGTTTGGCATTTCCTGTAGCTCTCCACTCCAGGGAAATGATTGCTCTGCTCGGAGGGATCTATAAATAGACACTGCCCAGAACCTGTGCTCGCTGCCGGGGCCAGGACGTGGCAGAGCTCAGTGATTGCTGCCACAGCTGACACCCAGCCCCGCCGGGGTCAGCGCTCCCTGCCCCTGCCCTGCCCTCCTCTGCCTCGCAGGAGGGAAGACACCAGATAAATTAATTTTTTCTCAGGTAGGCAGTGTCTGGGCAGGTCTGGCAGAGAGGATGAGACAGGATCTCTTTGTGGTGCACAGGCTCTCCGGGGTGGCATCTCCCTTGGTGTCACATCACTGCTGGCTGCAGCCCCCTCCCTACAGGAGTGCTTTGGGCTGGGGGCCACCTGTGCATCCCCGTGCCCACAGACAAGCAGTGGCAGTCACTGAGGGCTCCCCACTGCTGTCCTCACCAGCTCCCAGTCCCCACTGTCTCCTCCTGGGGCTGGGGAGCCACATCCCTGGGAACAGAGCCCTTGGAAGGGACAGCTGTGCACATGTCCCCACTTTGTCACTGTCCCCTTTGGGACAGGCAGTCCCAGGCAGCCTGAGGAACGGGCACTGGTGTTCCTGGGCTAACACCATCCCCATGAGGGGTTCATCCAGAAGCTTTCCACAGCTTTGCAATCCCAAAACTTAAAATTACAAGCCAGGAGAATTGGAAAGGAGTTCAAGAGAATGCCAGTCAAGTCTGAGCTCTTAAACCACTTGGACTCAGACTGAGAAAGGATTTAAACCTGCAACAGTCAGTCTGCTCAGGGCTGAGTCTGCAGCCTGCCCTTGGTGAAGCTTTCCCCAGCCATGATCCCAGCACATCTCTCTGCTCCTGGAGAGGAGCTGATCCTGCCCCAGCACATCCCTCTGCTCCCAGAGAGCTGCTGCTGCCCCAGCACATCCCTCTGCTCCTGTAGAGCTGCTGCCCCAGCACATCCCTCTGCTCCTGTAGAGCTGCTGCCCCAGGACATCCCTCTGCTCCTGGAGAGCTGCTGCTGCCCCAGCACATCCCTCTGCTCCTGGAGAGGAGCTGCTGCTGCCCCAGCATCCCTCTGCTCCCAGAGAGCAGCTGCTGCTGCCCCAGCACATCCCTCTGCTCCTGTAGAGCTGCTGCTGTCCCAGCACATCCCTCTGCTCCTGTAGAGCTGCTGCTCCCCCAGCACACCCCTCTGCTCCTGTAGAGCTGCTGCTATCCCAGCACATCCCTCTGCTCCCAGAGAGCTGCTGCTGCTGTTCCAGCACATCCCTCTGCTCCCAGAGAGCTGCTGCTGCTGTCCCAGCACATCCCTCTGCTCCCAGAGAGCTGCTGCTGCCCCATGTGTGCTACCCCACAGACTGCAAACAGCCTGCTCCAAGCCTGGGGAAGATGCTGGGAGGTCACACCTTCCCCAGGAGGGATCATCTGTGCCCAGGAGCCACAGCTGGGGTGGTGATGGCGGTGCCTCCCCACAGATTTCACAAATCCATCAGTCCCAGGCAGCACTGGGATCAAAGCCAGGCTTTTTGCCATGGGAAATGACAGCACCAAGGAGGAACCCAGAAGCAGCCACAGTCTGGGATCTCTCTGGCATGTGGGACGCAGTCCAGCTCTTGGTGAGCTGTCCATCCCTACCAAGGCCTCACAAAGAAGCTTTTCCCCTGCAGCCCTTCAGCTCTGGGGGCACATTTTGACCAGGATTCCCAGGGATGCCCTGGGCTCCCCTGAAGCAAAGAGGACAGAGCTGCCCCAGCAGCCATGCAGGTGATGGTGGGGCCAAGCTCCCCTCCTGCCCAGGCTGTGAGGGGAGGGGAGCAGAGCTGGCAGGTGTAGGAGATTGTACGATGGGATGGTGTCAGGACAGTCGTGACAGACAGACAGATCTCTGTGAGCCAGGTCTGGAAACTTGTGGTTTATTGCACAGGGTGTGGGTAAAAAGGGCCCTGCTGGGAGCTGCCAGCCACAGCTCAGAGCAGGGCAGAGAGAGAGTGGGGGGTAGTGAGAGTTCTGAGAGGTAAGAGAGTGGGAAGAGAGGGAAGGAAGAGAAGGAAGTAAGAGGGTGATTTTCCCATTTACAATACAATAAATCTTCTATGTTGAATATTCTGATTTCCACTAACCAATCTAATACAAGATACAAATCCTATAGCATTTACATACAGCCTATAAGAATCATTACATTACCATAATGTGTTATACTTTAAAC
>JAOTQP010000929.1:2084101-2095734 GCA_026413545.1 Cichladusa arquata
CCATGCTCCATCCAGTGGGAAATCACCACTGTAGGAATTTTGGGTGGCCAGCCCAGGGTGACCCATGCCTTGGGATGCTCCATGCTCCATCCAGTGGGAAATCACCACTGTAGGAATTTTGGGTGGCCAGCCCAGGGTGACCCATGCCTTGGGATGTCCCAGGCTCCATCCAGTGGGAAATCATCCCTGTAGGAATTTTGGGTGTCCAGCCCAGGATGACCCATGCCTTGGGATGCTCCATGCTCCATCCAGTGGGAAATCATCCCTGTAGGAATTTTGGGTGGCCAGCCCAGGGTGACCCATGCCTTGGGATGCCCCAGGCTCCATCCAGTGGGAAATCACCACTGTAGGAATTTTGGGTGTCCAGGTGCTCCTGCTCAGGGAGTCCAGGCTGTGGAGGTGGGACTCCCAGCAGGGCTCCAGGAAAGGAGCTGGGTCCATGCCCTGCACGTGTGGCCCTGCAGCACCTCCCAGGCACCTGGAGGCAGCAGGATGGACGGAGCACTCGGGCTGTTCCTTCTGCTGGGACAGAAATCTGGTGTGGGGGGAGTCAATTGCACAGTCTGCTATTTACACCCAGCTCCTCTTGCTCTGGAAAGCTCTTCCTGCTGCAGCCATCTGGGCCTTGGAGCCCAGAGCTGCCTTAGCCTGGAGCTGGTGGCTGTTTGGGGGTGACTCAGTGCCTCGAATGAGAGGAGCATCTCCTCCAGCCCCTGGAGCAGAGCTGGGAGCTGCTGGGACCCCACTCCTTGCCTTGCCTCCCTGAGCACCAGCAAGCCCTGGCTCTCCCCAGGGGATGCCCAGAGCAGGCAGAGCCAGGCTCCAAAACCAGTGTCTGCCACAGCCCTTTGGGCCACGTGCTGGGGGCAAAGGGGGTCCCACACAGAGTCCTGGCAGGGAGGGATGAAACTGGGGGGCAGAGCAGATCTGCAGCCCCCCAGGACAACTCAGCCCCTGTCTGCAGCAGGAGATCTGTGACTGCTTTGTGACAGGGAAAGCCATGTGTCTTTTAGAGCTGGCCTGAAAACAAAAATCCCTGGAAATTCTAATAAATTAAAAAAAAGAGGGGGGGTGGAATTTTTAGGGTGGTAGTTACGCTGAAGGTTTGGCTGTGCCCAAGCCAATGCATTTCCTTCCAACCACAGCCATTTCACAGAAATCTTTTTTGATGTTTAGCAAAATAAAATTAAGGGAAACTTTGAAACAAAGTCATTTGGAAGAGGAAAAAAAAAAATCAAAACATTTCAATCTGAATAGGCTGAAATAAAATGTTTTGATCTTTTGGGTTTTTTTTTTCCTCCAAACAAACCATTCAGCAGAATCGACATATTCATCCAGAACCGTTTGGTGTTGTCAAATCTGAATTTTTGTTTTATATATATTAAAAAAAAAAAAAAAATTCAAGCCCTCCCAGCTCTAGCCAGCCTGGCTGGTTCCTTGCAGGCAGTGTCCTCACTGGGAGCTCCATGGTGGCTTTGGAGGGACCCTCCATCAGCACAGCCCTCACCCTCCTGCCCAGCCCACAGGGGGACCCGATGGCCAAGGGACAGCGCTGCCACGGGGAGGACACGGCCTCGTCACCCTGGGAGGGATGAGCCAGGTGAGTCACTCCCCCGGGCCCTGCAGGTGAGAGAGCAGAGCCATGCAATCAATAGTGCTAATTGCAAAGGCAACGTCTAGCAGAAATAAGACGGTTATTCTGCATCACTGGGCACTCTTACAATCAAATTGTCCACAGACAATTAGCTGAGCAGGAGAAATAGGAATTAGATTTCTAATTGTTGTGCTGGTGAAAGGCATTTGGGAGCACAGGGAGGCTGGAGGAGGGAGAGGTTTGTGTCTGTGCCGGGCTGCAGGAGCTGCCATCCCTGCTGTCATTCCCGGAGGGATAACGGAGCCAGGAACGGGGCTGCAGCTGGGAAGCACAGACGGCTCCTTGGGAGGCTTTGGCCAAGGCTCCCCTTGCACGGCTGGGTTATTTATTCCTTTCCTTTCCGCCTGCACCACTGAGCACTGTGCTCTGTGTGCTCTCCCGCACACCCCTGGGCATCCCTGGGCTCAGGACATCTCCCACCCCCTGAGGGACCCCTGCATCCGCGCTGTGCTCCCAGGCAGTGTCACACAGAGCCGGGCTGCTGTCCCAGCTCCCCGTGCCGTGCCGTGCCTCCCGTGGGGCTGGCGCGCCCAGAAGGGCGGGGGAGGCAGCGCTGGGGTTCTCTGGTTGTTGTTAATGCTGCTGTTGACTCATGCTGGTGGGTGTCTGCGGCTCGGGGGAGTCTCCTGTGCCGCAGCTCCCGGGGCTGCACGCTGAGGGCAATGGGGAGTCCTCCTGCCTCTGCTCCCTGGGCTGATGGGAGCGCTCACAGCGTCCCTGCTGCTGTGGAGGGGTGGGTTGGGACCTCAGGCATCCTTAAACTCGCCCTCTGTGGGGCTGCCCGTCAGCATTCTCACTCTGGGCAGTGGGGACAGTGTGGCTGCAGAGTCCCAGGAGGGGCAGAACCCTCACGGGGTGTCACACCTGCATCAGCGCTGATGGCAGCAACCTGTCCTTGGGCTGGGGGACAAGACTTTTGGAAGCCACCAGTAAAGAGAGCAAGATCTCAGAGCACTTCCCCCTCCTCCCATCTCTCAGCATACATCCCTCACGGCTGCTGAACACAGAGAGGACAGACCTGAGCAGTGCCAAAGGGGTTTGTGGAGGGGTTTTCCTCTTCACTTTCCTGTGTCCCCAAGGCCTGTGAGAGAGTGCTGGCTGTGATCTCAGTGGGACATCCCACAGAGACCTTCTCTCCTGACCCCACTGATGCTTTGGGATGCAGCACCCCACAGGCTGCAGAGCCACCAGCATTCCTTCCCTCCCAGCAGCAGAGGCAGGAGCAATGCAGGGGGTTTGTGATCAGATCAGCCACCTGCAGACAGAGACCATCCCAGCCCCTCCTGCCTCACCACTGTGCCAGGTGAAGATCCACAGCAGCAAATCCCTGGCAGCCAGGATTAGTGTTCAGGGCATCTCCTGCTGCTCGTGCCCCTCTGAGCCTGGAGCTGCACCTGAGCCACCAAACCATGGGAAAAATGGAATGAAAGTCACCTCAGAGAGCATGTGGTGCTGGTCAGCACACCCACACCATCCGCTGGAGTGGGCACTGTGGTTCCTGCTATTGGAGGCAGGAGGTCCTGTGTCCTCCAGGAGCACCATGGACACTCTGGAGTCCCACCACATGGGCAGCAGGGCCAGGGCTCCCTGCCTGTCACAGCAGAGATGGGGACAAGCTCATAGTCCCAAAAGGATCAGCCCCAGGTGCTGCTGCTGCTGCCAAAAACAGCCCCACACATTTATTCTCATGCACACACACACATATATATACACATACATACATATATATATATATATATATATATATATCCCCTTTGCCTTTGAGTCACCAGTGTTGAAACCTTCCCTGCCAAGAGTCTTCTGAGAAATATCCTCCTCCCCCTCCCCGTTTCTCCTTCTCTCTTTCTCTCTGTAGCATTCCAGCTAATTTTATCTTCTGTCTTTCATCTGCCTGTGTATCTACCACTCCTGACAAAAAAGAGATTTTCACAGATTTTGCTAGTGCTCACCATCTCTAAAAGCTTTCATCTCTCTCTGACGACGAGTGCGTGTCATCTGCTCGCTCCAAATTACAGCAGAGGCCTCCACACTCAATCGCAGCATTTTCTGCCTAATTTCCCAGGCACCAGGATTAAGTGTGGGCTGGAGGCTTGCCTGGCAGATCCCCCTGGCCCTGGCTCGCAGGGCTGGCCCCGGGGAAGCCTGGAGCTGATGTTTCCCTGCCTGCAGCCCTGCACATCCCCCAGCAGACTGCAGCAGGGGTGTCCCCACAGGCCACACCTGAGCCCAGGGGTGGGATGGATGAGCAGGTGGCACAGAGCTCTGCCCAGCCAAACCAGGGTGTGAGACCAGCTCTGAGGCTCAGGGAGCCCCTCAGCACCAAATCCATTGTGGCAGGGGCTGGTGCAAGCCCAGGAGGCAACCACAGCGTGTCTGAGTGATGCCCAGGTGGCTGCAGCAGCAGGTGAGGGTTCAGCTCCTGTCACCACAGTGGTCCCCAGGCTGCTGATGTTCCCTCTGGGTGCTTTGCTGCCACATCTCAGATCTGGCTGCTGCCAGGGTGAGAGCTGTGCTGTCCACACCAGGAACAGCCACCACACTCTGTCCAGGTGGGCACCCACAGCCTCTGGGCACCCCCAGCACCACAGGGGAGGCAAAATGTGTCCCTTGAAAACAGTGCTGTGCTTAATCAAGGCAAAAAAGGCAGCACAGGGATCATGGAATAGAAACCCAGAATGGCCTGGGTTGTAAGAGACCTTAAAGATCATCTTGTTTCACTCCCTGCCATGGCAGGGACACCTCCCACTATCCCAGGGTGCTCCAAGCCCCATTCAGCGTGGCCTTGGACACTTCCAGGGATCCAGGGGCAGCCACAACTTCTCTGGGCAACTTGTGCCAGGGCCTCACCATCCTCTGAGTAAAGAATTTATTCCCAATATCCAGTCTTAACTTTCTGTATTTCAGTTTGTCACCATTCCCCCTCGTCCTGTCACCCCAAGCCTCTGTAAATAGTCTCTCTCCATCTTTCTTGTTGGCCCCTTCAGGCACTGCAAGGCCACAATTAGGTCATGACAAGGTCTGCTCTTCTCCAGGCTGAACAATCCCAACTCTCCCAGCCTTGTCTCCCAGCAGAGCAGCTCCATTGCTTCAGTCATCTCCATGAGCCCCTCCGGACTCTCCAGCAGCTCCAGCTCCTTCCTGTGCAGGGCCCAGTGCTGGGGGCAGCTGAGAGGGGCAGAGGGGCAGAATCCTCCCTGCTCTGCTGCCCAGGCTGGGGGATCAGCCCAGCCCAGGGGCTCTGGGTGCCAGCACACACGGCCAGGGCAGGGCCAGCTCTCACCCAAGGGATGGTGCTCATCCTCAGCCTGGACTGAGCCCAGGGGTGACATCAGGGGACACAGCCAGGGATGCCCAGCCCCAGGGACAGCTCGGCCTCCTGACCCCACTGACTGAATGACCACACTGACCACACTGACCACACTGAGCCCACTGACCCCACTGACACACTGACCCCACTGACCACACTGACCCCACTGACCACACTGACACACTGACCACACTGACCCCACTGACACACTGACCCCACTGACCACACTGACCCCACTGAACACACTGACCACACTGACCACAGTGACCACACTGACACACTGACCACAGTGACCACACTGACCCCACTGACACACAGACCACACTGACCACACTGACCCCACTGACCACACTGACCCCACTGACCACACTGACACACTGACACACTGACCCCACTGACTGACTGACCACACTGACCCCACTGAACACACTGACCACACTGACCCTACTGACCCCACTGACCACACTGACACACTGACCACACTGACCACACTGACCACACTGATACACTGACCACACTGACCACAGTGACCCCACTGACCACAGTGACCACACTGACACACTGACCCCACTGACCACACTGACCACACTGACCACACTGACCACACTGACCCCACTGACCCCACTGACCACACTGACCACACTGACACACTGACCACACTGACCACACTGACCACAGTGACCACAGTGACCACACTGACCACACTGACACACTGACCACACTGACCACAGTGACCCAACTGACCACACTGACCACAGTGACCACACTGACCACACTGACCCCACTGACCCAACTGACCACACTGACACACTGACCCCACTGACCACACTGACCACACTGACCTCACTGACACACTGACCCCACTGACCACAGTGACCCCACTGACCCTACTGACCCTACTGACACACTGACCACACTGACACACTGACCCCACTGACCCCACTGACCACACTGATCCCACTGACCACACTGACCCCACTGACCACACTGACCACACTGAGCACATTGACCACACTGACCCCACTGACCACACTGACCACACTGAGCACATTGACCACACTGAACCCACTGACCACACTGACCACACTGACCCCACTGAACACACTGACACACAGACACACTGACCCCACTGACACACTGACCCCACTGACACACTGACCACATTGACACACTGACCACACAGACCCCACTGACCACACTGATCCCACTGATCCCACTGACTCTACTGACCCCATTGACCACACTGACCCCAGTAACCCCACTGACCACACTGACCCCACAGACCACCCCCTGCCATTCCCCACCCAGCACCCTGCCCCAGGGAGGGGGAGCTCTGATCCATCCCTTTAGGAATTCCAATGCCGTGGGATGCCCAGAGCACACACACGGGGCTCTGGGGCTGCTGAGGGCACACACCTGGTGCAGACCGAGGACTCCCAGGTAAGGAACCCCCTCCCACATGCCAGGGGTGCTGTGGGGAGCCAGCAGCTCCTCCCTCGGCTCCCTGACAGGCAGAGCACGAGCTGAGATGCAGTGAGGAGCAGACGGCATGATTAGCTCTGCTCAAAAAGGTCAAAACACTTATCAGACATGAACGGCAAAGCTAAAAATACACTCGGCACCTCCCTGGCAATTCTCTCCCGGGAAGTGACAGCCATGGCTTGGTGGGGAATGGGGTGTGGGATGTGAGCAGGGCTGCTGCACTTCTGGATGGGAGCCTGGATCAGCAAAGGGGGATCTTCCCATTTCTGTCACCCTCTGTGTGACTGGGAAGGGCTGTGACACCAGCAGAGGTGTTAGAGGTGCTCTGAGGGTGACTGGGATGGGTGGGATAGGGCAGGAGGGGGCTGATGCTGCAAAGCCAGGCTGGAAGTCAGAGTGTGCAGGAGGTGAGGGGGAAAATACTCCAGAGCTGAAACATCAGGAAGCAGCAGGAGAGAGGGAAGAACAAGGAGCTAACAGGATGCCCTGGATGACACAGGTGGGAAGCCAGAGACACAAGATTTAGCAAAAAGCCAGTGTGTGATTGCCCCTCTGGCCCCACTGTTGTGGCTCCAGGGACCCTCAGAGCAGCCAGTCCAGGGTGTGCAGGCAGAGGACATTGTCCCTCAGCTCTCCTGGTCACACACAGCCAGTCCAGGGTGTGCAGGCAGAGGACATTGTCCCTCAGCTCTCCTGGTCACACTCAGATCCACCCTGACTGTGACTGGCAGGAACCACGCAGCACACGCTCCCCAGACACTGCAGTGCCACCAAGAGAATCACAGAGTCACAGAATCATTAAGGCTGGAAAAAACTCCAAGATCATCAAGTCCAACCTTCAAGCAAATGCCCCCATGCCCACTAAACGTATCACAAAGTGCACATCTCCTTGTTTTTTGGGCACCTCCAGAACTGCAGAGTATCCCATCACCTCCTGGGGACAAAGCTCCTGCAGAAGTGACTTTCACCTCTGGGACCTCTGCACCTCCCTTGGCACAGGCAGCAGCTGCCCCCACCCCTGGATGTGTGTCCTGGTGCTTTCCATGGTGCAGCAGATCCATCAGCTCACACCTCACACCTGCCCTGCCTCTGCCGTGCTCAAAACCTTGCTGGAAAGGAATTTCAGTGATGCTGCAGCGCTCCTGTGTTTTGGCTGGAGATGGGAGCGTGTTTGTTCCCATCTCCCCGTGCTCCTGCTGTGCCTCTGAGCACAGCTCCTTCCAGATCAGCTCCTCCCTCAGCCCAGCACTACAGCTGGGAAGAGCTCCAGAAACAAATGGCTCCTGTGTGACCCTGGAACATCCCAGCTCCCAGTGACAGCCGAGGGTGTGCAACCTCCTGGCCTTACAGGCAACATCCAGTGGTGCCTCTGGAATGTCATATTTAAGGGGTTTTTTATGAGGCCAGGTTGGGGCTCAGGGCATCCTGGGCTAGTGGGAGATGTCCCTGCCCGTGGCAGGAGCTGGAAGGAGATGAGCTGTGAGATCCCATCCAACCCAAACCCCGCCAGGGCTGCTGGCAGGGGCTGAGGAGAGGAGGTGTGGGCTGAGGCCAGGGGGCTGGGACACTGCTCCCTGGGGGCTGTGGTGACAGGAGCCCAGCCCGAGGCTCCAGGCCACCCCTCCACAGCAATTCCTGTGGTGGAGATGCTTTGGGTGGGACCGAGGGATGGGCAACTGCTCCTTCCCAACCAGCATTTTCCCAGCCGTGCGTGTGGGAATGCACAGTGTGGGAAGGCTGTGGGACACTGGTGTGGCACTGGGGACAGCTGGGATGTGAGCAGTGCCCTGCCTGAGCCGGGGCTGCAGCAGCGCAGTCGGCGGTGACAGTGAGGAGGAATGACGGCGCCGATTTGCACAGGGCTCCTGAACGCTGTCACTGCCAATCCCTGTCACCGTCACTGCCGGGCCTCACCTGGCTGGGAGCACCTGGGCTCCCGCCTCATTAGGGCTGTTCCCTCATTACCGGTTTATCCGCCCCTGCCCCGCAGGGATGAGCTGCTGGAGGAGACAAACCGAGTGCTCTGGGGTCTGGAGCCACCACAGGATCTCCTGGGGTGCCATCCCTGTCCCTGCTCCATCCAGGGCTGCCATCCCCCAGGGGCTGGGGGCTATGGACACATGGGGGCTGGGGAGGGCACTCCCCAGGGAGCAGAAGCCAGTCCCCAAGCCCTGCTGTCCCCTTTGTCCTTGTGCCCTGAATAGATCCTGTTCCCTCCTGCACCCCTCCCTCCCTGAGCCCTGGCTGCTCAGGGGACACAAGGACCCTCTGCCATCCCTGTGCTCGTCTCCAGGGAGAAGAGCTGGAGGGAAGAGGTACTTACTGCTTCACCTCCGCTTTACCCTTCCTTTAGGCAAGGGCTTTTAATTTCCTTTTAGGGCCAGAGCAGCAATCACTAAATGATGTCAGATCTCTCCGTGCGAAGCTGGAGGATCCCCAGCCTCTGGCTGAGCCCTGCTTGAGCGACAGCCCGGTACCTGCAGGTCAGAGACCTCCCCGGTGCTGCTGACAGCTCTGCTAAAAGCTCTTTGTTCCCCAGCCCCTGAGGCCCTGCTAAGTGGCGAGCAGCATCTGCGGAGCCACGAGCAGGGACTGGAGGCACAGGGATGCTCTCGGGGCTGCTCTCCCCGCTCCTGTGAGCAGCCAGGGGCAGCACCTCGGCTCGCCCTGCCTGCCTGGAGGGAGGTGGGTGCGTTCTGCACATCCAGAGGGGCAATGCTTTCCGGGGATGTACATCCAGAGGGGACAGGGGACGGTGCTGTCACCCCTCGCTGTCACCCCTCGCTGACCTCGGCTCCTCTCACCTCTCCCATCAGCTCTGTGCCAGCCAGACCTGTTGATCCCACACGGATGCAAGCTCCAGCTTGCTCTCCCCAACCATCCCCATGGAAAAGGCACTGGAGAGCAAATGTGATCAGCCACTGAGCCAGGGCTCCTTTGGTGGGCGCCTACACCTTTAAATCAGAGAGAAAAAAAATAAAATAAATCCTTCGCCTAGAGGGCAGTGGAACAATTTTGACTTTAAAAAGAGAGCGAGACAGAGAGAGCGAAGTGAGCGTTAACAACTCCTGATCCAGTCCCTGGGCATTCATTAATGTTTCATGGCGCTTTCAATTATTGCCTCCTCTGCCACTGCCGTCATCTGTCTCTTCAAATCGACGGTATAATAACCACTCAAGCAGAAATCCACTCTGCTGTCTGCCCGCCACTCCCCTCCCAGCCTCCGCACTCCCTCTCTCGCAGCTCTGCATCTGAGCCTCGCTCAGCTCTCTCTGGAAATGCCTGTGTCCCCTACCCTGGCTGGGGACACTGCTCAGGGGGACATGGGGACGTGCAGGACCCTCCTGATCGGGGTCAGGCTTGTCCTCCCCACACCGAGGAGTCCTGCAGATGCTCTGGGGTCGTGCCCTGGGGCACAGGGTGGTCTGACACCCCAGCCTCAGGCACAGCCTCAGGCACTGAGTTCACCCTTAACCCTAACGTGACTCTAACCCTAAATGCACCCCACCCACAGCACATCCTCCCACAGCCCCCAGCCCGTGTTCTTGCTCAGGAGATCAGGAGATGCCAGCACCGTGTGTCCCTCACATCCACACCCCAGGGCTCTGCACCCACCCACCCCGAGCCCTGCACAGCCCCGGGCTCAACACCAACAGATCCTCCCAAATTCCTCCCCTCCCCTGCTCTGCCAGCTCCAGAGAGCCTCAGGGCCAGCGTGGTGTCCAACAGCTCCTGGGTGTCCAGGGATGGGATGGAGCAGGGATGGAGCAGGGATGGAGCAGGGATGGAGCAGGGATGGAGGAGGGATGGAGCAGGGATGGAGCAGGGATGGAGGAGGCTGCTGAAGCAAAGTCTGTCTGTGCATTTCCCTGCAGGATGTCTCTGGCTCAGGCAGGGCAGGTCAGAGCGTGGGGAGGGCTGAGAGGCAGCAAGAGCACCCACATTGCACCTGCCCAGCAGTGCAACCAGAGCTCAGCTCAGCCTTTCTGTGCCTGGGCAGGGTCACAGAGGTCCCAGAATTGTTTGGGTTTGGGTTTGGAGGGACCCAAGATCATCTCATTTCAACCTCTCTGCCATGGGCAGGGACACCTTCCACTATCCCAGGTTGCTGCAAGCCCTGTCCAGCCTGGCCTTGCACATTTCCAGGGATCCAGGGGCAGCCACAGCTGCTCTGGGAACCCTGAGCCAGGGCCTCACCACCCTCACAGTAAAGAATTTCTTCCTAACATCCAAACAAAAGGTACTCTCTGTCAGTTTAAAGCCATCCCCACTACTCTCACATCTGGCAGCACCAAGGCTGCAAACCTCACAGGAGCCCCATAAATCTGATGTTTGCCTTGTCCAGTCCTTGTTCCTCACAAACTCGGTGTCCCTGCAGTCAGCACCTCAGGGTGGAGGAGCCAGAGCTCTCCACCCAGGACAAGGATCCATGCAGGAACAAACAGTGGGATCCCAGCTGCTCTGCCCAGCATCCCCCAGCCTGTCCAAACCCATCTTGGCTATCTGGGATGGGAGCAAGAGCTTCTGGCTCATAGGCTGTGATGGACCAAACCACCCCGTTTTGAAGTCAGTGCTCCTGCTCAGGAAGACAAAAGTATTTTGCTCAGATGAGTTCACGTCCTTCAATCCCACCCTGGCATTCACACCTCGTGGAGGTGTTGGGACTCTGCACTTTTAGAACACTTCTTATTTTCTCAGAATGGAAATAGTGTTGAAATGTCAACATTTCCAGTGGGACATTCCCTATGTAACTGTCCCCCCTGGGCTGGGACTTACTGCTGACAACTGAATCCCCCACACCTTGTTGCTATTAGCAGGAAGCTCTTCTTGGACACCCAGCTGGGTGTCTGAGGATGCTCAGAGAGGGACCAGGCCCACCAGGAGATCTGGTGGCAGACAGGCACACAGGGTCAGGGCAGTATAAGTGTCCGAGCCTGAGGTTTCTCCTAGACCTGAGATCACCTCGGGGGGACATTCTGGTGGTTTAAATCCTGGTTTTTTCCCTGAATCTGCCAATGAGAGACTGGAGGAGACGGTTTTCAGAGGCTTCAAGGACTGTTTATTGTTTCTTGTCTCTGGATATTTTGCCTGGCTAACCGTGGTGTTCTCAGTGGGGCACCCAGGGCAGAATCTGCCTGGTAGAGGCAGGACTTATCTTTTATAGTCTAAACTACGTATTACATGTTTACA
>JAOTQP010000929.1:2096420-2107612 GCA_026413545.1 Cichladusa arquata
GCTCTGCCTGGAGCCTTCTCCTCTCCAGGGAGCACCCCCAGCTCTCCCAGCCTGGCTCCAGAGGGGCTCCAGCCCTGGGATTGACTCAGTGACCTCCTCTGGACACATCCCCACAGGTCTGTGTCTCTTGGCAGAGTCCTTCACCCAGCAAGACTGTCCAGAGCCATCCCTGCAGATGGAGCTGTGTGTCCCTGTCCCCTGTGGGACGAGCAGCTGACCCCACTTGTGTTTCTGCACACACTCCCACCATCAGTGTGATCCCTCAGAACCTGAGCGAGCCCAAACTCCCCGTCAGTGACCCCCCTGCAATGTCCAGCCCATTCCATGGGGCAATCAGCCACACCCTGAGCTCCATCACCCCCTGAGCAGGGCCAGCCCAGCCTCCCTCCCCACTCACCTGCACACCAGGTGTGCATCTCCCCAGTGTTTCCCCCATGTGCTCTCCTGCCCTGGCAGGGGGGTCCAGGGGAGTGCAGCCTGCCCAGGATCACAGCCCAGCCCCATCCCAGCACTCCCAGCACTCACTGGGATGGGTGCTCAGCCCTGGGCTCCCTCCAGGTGCAGGTGGGGCAAGGACAGGGTTTTGTGTCCCAGCACTCTGGGGCTGTGAGTGGCAGGAGCCAGGGGCTGTCCCTGGCTGCCCCCACGGTGTCAGGAGGGGCTCAGTGCCACAGAGCCACACCCAGCCCCAGCCCCCTTGTCCAGGCTCCAGTTTTGTTTCCCATGGCTGCACTGGTGCTGCTGCCCCCAGTGTGCAGCACAGAGCTCAGCGGGGCCGGTGACATTTGAGAGCAGGCGCTGGGGACAGGGGGCAGCAGGGTGGGGGAACCCAGCCCTGACAGCGATGCCAGACCCCAGAGAGCCCACAGCAGGGGAGCTGACCTCCCACCTGAGCAGCCAGCAGCTGCTGCTGATGCCCAGGATGGGTGGGGGGCCCAGGCTGAGCACCCCAGCACGGGGGGCTGGCACTGCCTCTCCCCCTCCTCTGCTCCCCCCCTACTCACACACTCCCCCTCTTTCTCCTAATCCCCACAAATGCTAAGATATTTAAATGTGGTATTTTCAAATCTAATCAGCGTTCCAAAGCTGTGCTGCCGCCACTCAAATTTAATTTGATCCATTTACCAACTTTGTGGTGCATCTAATCAAAGAGAGGGAACAATTAGGTGAATGTCAGGGGTCACCTCGCAGCTCCTGCTCAGCCACAGGAGGTGTCACAGCCAGGCCAGCCCTGGGGGACAAAAGCAGGAGTGTGGGAGCTCTGGAGCCTGGGCTGGGGGTGGCTGCAGGGCTGGAGGTGTCCTGGCTCTGGCACATCCCAGTGTGACTCGGGGAGCAGCCTGGCAGGATGATGGGCTGTGCTCCACCTCAGAGCCAGCAGGACATGGGGAGCCCAGGCCAGGCTTGTGTGAGGCTCCAGCCAGCTCATCCCATGTGTCCCCACAGCTGTCCCCTCATGTGCTTGGCCAAGGACTGCTGCTGCTGCTGCTGCTACAGCTCAGTGCACAATCATCTGGACAATCCAAGCTCTGACCCTCTCCCACATGAGGGCTCTGAATGGGGCTAGGAGAGGCTCACAGAGAGCAAAAACTCAGCCAAACTCTTTCCTGCCCTAACCAAAGGTGCACATCATGCCTGGGTGAGGCCCTCTGGGTCAGACTGGTGTCTGCTGTCAGACTGGTGATATGGTTTAGAGGCTACAGTGGGCAAACCAGGCTGAGTGAGAAGGTGCTGGCAGGGTCTGGGTCCAGGACTGTGGTCCAAGATCACTCTTGATCTCAGGGCTGGTTCAGGGAGTGCCAGGACACCAGGGCAAGGCAAGGAGCCCATGGGGCTGGGGACCTTTCTCCTGCCTTACTGGGAGTTATGGCTCTAAAAACAGAACTTCTACACAATAGAATGACAGAATCCCAGAACGGTTTGGGTTGGAAGAGACATGGAGGACTGTCTATTTCCAACCCCACTGCCATGGGCAGGGACACCTTCCCCTGGAAGGTGGAGGAACCATGATGTGTCTGATCTCACATTCTGTCTGTGCTCTTCATGTCCGTCATGTCATGTTCCTGACTCACGTCAGGAAATGAAGGAGATGACAACGAAGAGAAAGTGTCTTTGGTGTCATATTTTGTAGCCCCAACGGGAGCAGAGCTCTCCCCTGAGCACACACTGTGCCTTGCCTTGCTCCTGGAGCCTCAGCCCTGCCCTGGCCCATGGAGATCTCCCCTGTGGGGGTTTGTTGGGCTTGGCTTCAGCTGCCCCCCATCCCCAAACCCTGAGCTTGCTGCAGGGTCTCTATGGGGTGGGTCTGGACAGGGTGGGACATGAGGGGGACAGAGGAAAGCAGGACCAGCAGCTGCAGCACTCGGAGAGGGACAGAAAGGGGACAAGCCCTGGGCTTAACATCTTATCTGAAAGACTGAAAGAGGAGGTGACTGCAGCTCCTCCAGAGGGGCAGCTGGGACAGGGACAGCACCAGGGAAGGGCTGGAGCTGGGCCAGGGCAGCTCAGGCTGGAGCTCAGGGAAAGGTTCTTCCCTCCCCCAGAGGGTGCTGGCACTGCCCAGGCTCCCCAGGGAATGGGCACGGCCCCGAGGCTGCCAGAGCTCCAGGGATGGGCAGGGGGGATTGCTGGGGGTCTGGGCAGGGACAGGGGCTGGGCTGGATCATCCTTGGGGTCCCTTCAGCTCAGGATAATCTGTGATACTGTGATCTCAAGTGAAGGAGAAGAAGCTGTGGTGAGAGGTGGCACTGCTGTCCCCTCATCCCTTCACAGCCCAGAGGGACTCACACTGAGGGGAGCAGCTCCAGAGACACCAGGAGGGTTTGGGCACTCGTGGGGTGCAGGGAGCCATCCCGAGGTTTGGCACCCCCAGTCCAGCACAGCAGGAGTGCATCATGCTCCAGCTGCAGCCCTGGGGAAGTGCCTGCTCTGAGCTGGGGTGGAGGTCTAGGAGCACCAGGTGTTTAACTTGAAATGGACTGAAGTGGAAAATAAGCTCTTTTCCCATGGAATTCATTACCCAAACTTTAAATGCTGCAGCAGAAAAGCCTCAATCCCTCAAAACCACAAGAGAAGGGAAAAAAAAGAGCAAATACAAGAAGAAAGGCTGGGAAAAGCTGGGGCAGAAAACAAACCAAACCTACAGAAAATGGAAATAAAACCACCCAACTTTTTTTTGCCATCATCAACCCACCCTGAACATGGTGGGATTCAGTCAAAGGTTGGACTTGATGGTCTCAGAGGGTTTTTCCAAACTTACTGATTCTGTGGGACCAAGACCCCTGGGATGGAGAGCAGAAGAGGAGTGGGAGAGGAGGCTCAGGCTGTAGCACCATCCCCCTGCCTTTCCAAACCCCTCATACCCCAAGGTCTGAGGCCTGAAGCACCCCCCTGTGCCCTCCCTGCTCCATCCCACATTCCCTCCCTCCCCAGTGCCCCAAAATCTCCTTTCCCATGGTTGTGGCAGCCTTTCTGCCCATTCCCCTGTGTGCTCCCTGTCAGCAGCAGGGTCCCCAGGGCAGGGCACACATTCCACGGGCCAGGTCCCACATTCCCAGGACATCACTGTGGCACTGACCCGAGCCACGTCCCAGCCTGCGGTGGCTTTTCTCTCCCCACAGCTGCAGGGATGGCTCTGCACTGTCATTTAAATACAAATGCAGTCTGTTCCTGTCACAGCTCCCCTGCCCAGGGCTCAGGGCTCAGGCACAGCTGGGCTTCCCCAGCTCAGACCAAGGGAGGGAGTTTGCCCCGTGTTCCCTGCAGGCTCTGCCCAAAAACCTCTGCCCAGCTCGTGTCTGGTGCCCCACCCCACACCTGGGGGTTGTGCCCTGGAGAGGGGTGGGAGGAGAGGAAGGGATGCCCTGGGGAAATGGAGGATTAGAGGGAAACCTTTCACATTTATTCCTCCTGTGGGCAGGAGGGTGGGGAAGCCACTGTGGCAGGCAGGTACCCAGGACTGTGCTCCTCACTGTCACACTGGGGCTGGCCATGATAGGAGCACTGGAAATGCCACTCTGGTTCCTCTGCCATGCCTTCTCTGGGTTTAGTGCCAATCCCAGCCCAGCCCACCGCCCACCCTGAGCCCCTTCCATCCCCAGGGGGCTCTGGCAGGGATTTTGGAGGTTGTTTTTATCATCTCACCTTCTCCAGAGAGACTTTCCCTCCCAGAGCAGCACCACACAGCCCCAGGCACCAGACCTCTTCATCCCTCACCCCATTTCCTTACAGACCACAGCAGAGCTGGAGTCTGTCTGTCACAGGGAGTGGGGAAACACGAAGCTTAACAGCCTCACCTGGAATTGAGACCAGGCATTTCCCACTTCCCTGCAGGCTCCTTCCATCCCTCCCTGCCTGTAGGCTCCCTCCTTCTCCCCTTCTCCCAGGCCTGTGTCTGCATCTCCCTCCTCTCCCCATGTCCCCTCCCCACCATGAGGGTGCTTCCCCCTGTAAACACAAATCCCACCCCTGCAGCCCATGGGGGCTTTTTGTGGGTCTGTCCAGGGAGCGTTTTTGGGCAGGAGGATGGGAATAAGCCCAGCCAAGGGCTGGGACAGCCTGAACTGTCTGAGGGTTGAGAGAGCTCCAGGGTAGGAAGTCACTGAGGTGCAGCCCCTGATGGGATATCCCACGGAGCTGGGGGAAGGTGACACGGGCTGGCAGCACAGGGACCCTCTACTCCTGTGTGGATCCTCTCCTCACCATCTCCCATCCCCTCTCCCTGCTGCTTGTCCCACGTGTCCCTCTCCATCATCCCATTCCCTCTTTGTCATCCCCTTCCCTCTTCATTATCCTCTTCCCTCTTTATCATTCTCTTCCCTCTCCATCATCCCCTTCTCTCTTCATCATCCCATTCCCTCTCCATCATCCCATTCCTTCTTTATCATCCCATTCCCTCTTCATCTTCCCTTTCCCTTTCCATCATCCAATCTCCTCTCCATCATCGCCTTCCCTCTTCATCATCCCACTCTCTCTCCATCATCCAATTTCCCCTCCATCATCCCATTCTTTATCATCCTATTCCCTCCTCATTCTCCCTTTCCCTTTCCATCATCCAATTTCCTCTCCATCATCCCCTTCCCTCTCCATCATCCCTTACTCTCTCCATCCTCTCTTTTTCTATTCATCACCCTCTCCCCTCTCCATCATCTCCTTCCTTTTCCACCATCCATTTCCACCTCCATCACCACTTTCCCTATCCATCATCCCATTCCCTCTTTATCCTCCCTCTCCCTCTCCATCACCCCATTCCCACTCCATCATTCCTTCCTCCCTCTCATCTGCCCGGTGCCTCCCGCTGCCAGCCCAGCTCCTCCCGGGCGGGAGGGGCCGGGAACAGGGAACGGGGAACGGGGAACAGCGGGATCGGCAGCACGGAGGCGATTCCAGGGAGGAGAGGAGCAGAGCAGGAGTTTCAAAGCTGCTCCCCCCCCCCGCGGTTTGCTTGCAAGGAGTTAAGTCTGTGATGTGTTGCGTGAGCTCTGATGAGAAGCTGCCTGACATGCAGAGCTGCAATAATGAAACGTAATACACATTAATAGGACCTCCCTCTGCGTGATTGCTTCTGCTCCACTGGCCCCATTGAAGATTTCACTTTTCTTTCAACAGTCAGAATAACAGAATGTGACATTAAGTCTTTTACATGCAGCAATTTATTTTAAAATATTGGGGCACTCAAAACAGTATCCAGAATGTTAAATAAGATATGCATGAGATGGAAATCAGAGCAGCACCGCAGTGAGGAGACAGGAGTCAGGCAGAGCCCCTCGCAGGATAAGCAGCTCCACTTTTTTTTTTTTCTTAATTGCTGTTTAAGGCACAAATAAATGGCCAAGTTGGAGAGAGCTCTGCAGTGCAGACCACCTGATCCTCTGAGCTCACAGATCCACGTGGGGAACCAACAGCCACTGTTCCCACCTGTCCCAAGGCCAGGGGGATGACACAAAACCCCTTCTGCCAGCCCAGGAAAATGACACAGCACCAACCCTGCCACAGGGCAAGGAGGGCTTGGACAAGGCTCTCGTGCACATGGTGGGACCAGAGAATCAGAGACTCATGGAATCAGAGAATCAGAATCAGAGAATCATGGAATCAGAGAATCAGAGAATCAGAGAGTCAGAATCAGAGAATCAGAGAATCAGAGAATCAGAGAGTCAGAATCAGAGAATCAGAGAGTCAGAGAATCAGAGAATCAGAATCATAGAACCATGGAATCAGAGAATCAGAGAGTCAGAGAATCAGAGAATCATGGAATCAGAGAATCATGGGATCAGAAAGTCAGAGAATTAGAGAATCAGAGAATCAGAGAATCAGAGAATCATGGAATCATGGAATCACGGAATCAGAGAATCAGAAAATCAGAGAATCACAGAATCACAGAATCATGGAATGGGTTGAGTTGAAAAGGAAGTGACCCTACAGACCATCTCATTCCAACCCCTGCCATGGGCAGGGACACCTTCCACTATCCCAGGTTGTTCCAAGCCCCATCCAGCCTGGCCCTGGACACTTCAGGGATCCAGGGGCAGCCACAACTTGTCTGGGCACCCTGTGCTAGGACCTCCCCACCCTCCCAGGGAACAACTCCTTCCCAACACCCCATCCATCCCTGTCCTCTGCAGTTTCCCCCAGTGCTGCAGAAAGGCTCCAGACAACTTGTCCAGAGCACAGCACAGCCTGAAGTGACTCCAGATGCCACTGGAGGGAGGGCAGAATCAGCTCAGGGCTTGCTCTGCTTTTTCAGGCTGCACATACACAGTAAAGTGCTTTTATAACAGCTTTGAAGGACAAAAGCTTCAAGCTGAAGGAGAGGAGGTTTAGATGGAATATCAGGGAGCAATTCTTCCCTGTGAGGGTGGGGTGGCCCTGGCATAGCAGAGCTGTGGCTGCCAGTGTCCCAGGCCAGGCAGGATGGGGCTGGGAGCACCCTGGGACAGTGGGAGGCGTCCCTGCCCAGGGCAGGGGTGGCACTGGATGAGATTTCATGTCACTTCCAGCCCAAACCATTCTGGGATTCTGTGACCCCTGATTTCTGCCTCAGTCCTGCACATCCTCTGAGCCCCCCAGGACAGCCCCTCACTCTGATTTCCATGAGGATCAGTGGAAATCCTCTGTCCTGTCACACCAGACACTCAATTTTCTTCTTGCACCTGCAGCAAAACGACTTCATCCCTAAAGCCACCAGTGCTGTGCCTCTCAGCAGCTGGCACTGCCCTGGTGTCAGGGGCTGGTGTCACTGCAGGCTGAGTGGCAAGTCCCCCTGAGCCATCCATGGGTGACAATGGCTCTTTGGCTGGAGACTTCTGTGGGGAAAATCCCCTGCTGATCCCTGCTTCAGACCAGGGCAAAGCTCATGGTGACACTGCCCTGTCCCTGCCCCCAGGGACCTTCCTGTGCATGCTGAGCTCTCCATTCTGCCAGGCTGGAACTTCCCCAGGAACCTTTTCCTGCCAAAGCCCTGCTGCTTGGGCTGAGCTGTGCCCCAGAGCCAGGGAATGTTTCCAGGGAGGGGCTGGTGGCCTGCAGCTGGCTCTGTCACTGTGAGAGCTGTGGGGTCCCCCCCTGAGGGTGGCAGGACGCTGTGTGGAGCAGCTGTGCACTCCCTGCTCCTGCTGGAGCCCAAACCCTGCACCCCTTTGCTGGCACTGCCCAGATCCAGCCTTTCAAAACACGGTGGCAGCACCATCATGGCACACCCCAGGTGTTTAGGGGGCTCATGAGGGGAACCACAGGCACCCCAAACCCCGTGGGAGGGTCTGACTCTGCTCTGCTCCCACGCCAGGGCAGAGCCAGGAGCTGAATTTCTGTGATCCCTGTGAGTCCCTTCCAACCCAGATATTCTGTGGTTCTGTGGCCATGGCAGCACCCCCACACCTCTGCCTGCCCCTGTGCCAAGGCTGCACAGCCCTGGCAGAGCCCACTGCACATCTGGTTTGTGCCAAAAGGCACTCCCAGTGCCAGGCTCTGCTGCTGGGGCTCAGGTCTGGTGGGCACAGCTCATGGGGCTCAGGGCATCCCCAGAGCCTGGTGCCACAGCACAGGGGCAGGGACAGTGTGACAGACACCACCCAGCCCCTCCTGGGCACAGCTCATGGGGCTCAGAGCATCCCCAGAGCCTGGTGCCACTGCACAGGGGCAGGGACAGTGTGACAGACACCACCCAGCCCCTCCTGGGGGTCACAGGGTGGCTCCAAGAAGGATCCCTGGAGAAGCCAGATGTCTTTCACCTGGGAGCTGAAAAGAGTTCCTGACACACCCCTGCCCCTCTCCCTTGCCACGGGAGCAGACCTGGGGCTCTCAGATTTCCTCCAAGCACATCCCAAACTGCATTTCTCCCCAGACTCCCCTGCCAGGCCCTGAGGCTGTGGGTCAGAGGCCACAGGGGAGGGGCTGAGGATGGAGCTGGTGCCCCCTGCCCCCAGCATCCCTTCCCCAGGGTGAGGGTGAGCTCACCCTGATCTGGGGACTCATCCCTGCCTGCCTCCAAATCCCACAGATCCCAAGGCCCCCCCAGCCCTGCAGCCACGTGAGGGACTGTCCCCACGTGCCCTTTGCTGGCTCAAAGCAGGCCTGGGGACAAGGCCAGGCCCCCCCATGGGATGTCACAGCAGCAGTGCTGGGATGGGAGCCTTGGCTCCTGCTCCAGCCCCTGGCCCCAGGCAGTGGCACCAGCCTGTCCCTGCAGTGTCCCTGCAGTGTCACAGTGGCACCAGCCTGTCCCTGCAGTGTCCCTGCACTGTCCCCACAGTGTCACAGTGGCACCAGCCTGTCCCTGCAGTGTCCCCACAGTGTCACAGTGGCACCAGCCTGTCCCTGCAGTGTCCCTGCAGTGTTCCCACAGTGTCACAGTGGCACCAGCCCATCCGTGCAATGTCCCCAGTGTCCCTGCAGTGTCACTGTGTCCCCAGCCCGTCCCTGGAGTGTCCCTGCAGTGTCACTGTGTCCCCAGCCCACTCCTGCAGGGTCCCCACAGTGTCACAGTGCCACCAGCCCATCCCTGCAGTGTCCCCACAGTGCCCCCACAGTGTCCCTGCAGAGTCCCAGGCTCTGTGAGGTTCAGGGCAGGATCCCTCCCCGGTGACACCTGCAGGGCAGTGCTGTCACCAGCCAGGCACATCAGCCCTCAGCTCACTGCAGCTGGGGAGCAGAGTCCCTGCAGGACAGGAGAGTTGTGCAGTGCCCCTGGGGGAGAGCCACTCATGCAGGTGCCCTGGGGCTGCACACCTGGATGTGCCAGCCCTGCCCAGCCCTGCCAGCCCTGCCCTGCCCTTCAGAGCCCCTTCCCCACGGAGAAACCCCAGCCCAGCCTGCCAGAGGGGCGTGGGAATGTGCTGGTGTCCTTCCTGCCTCCCTCCCAGAGCCAGGCTTGTCCCCGTGCCAGCTTCACTTCAGCATTATTCTAATTTAAGGAACTGATGCAAAAGGCTGTCCTGGCAGTCCAACTTGGCTTGGGTCGGGGTTATTTTGGTTTAGCTTCAGTCATCTGAGGACAGGTCATGCTCCAGCCCAGCCTGTCTCTGCAGGGCAGGGGCACGTGAGGGGTCCATGGGGAGGGTCAAGGAGAGCTCTGGGGGTGCACAGAGCCCCCAGGAAAACTGCCCAGGGCTCCAGATGCAGTTTGGGAACATCCTCACCCCAGCACATGCACCCTGCTCCCCTGGGGATGCTCCCTGAGCTGGGGAAGGCTGACACAAGCCCTGCTGGTGACATCCCCATCCTGAGCCACCATCACGGGCAGCTGCCCACCCAGAACACCAGGCTTTGCTCTGCTTTGATGTCCCTCCCCCTTGGCAGGTCCCTGCAGCCTCGCTGGGGGAGGACTGCCCTCTGGAAGGGCAGCCTGAACCTCACCCTCAGCCATCCCTGCAGCTGGGAGAGGCTGGCACTGGCGTGTCTGCCTTCCTCTGCTGCTGCCACCACTCACCCCGTGGGACACGGTGGAACGGGGCAGCAGCAGGCAGAGAGGGGCTGTGGCATCCAGGAACATCAGCAGAGAGGTGGAAATGGTCCCCTGCAGCACTCAGCTGCCCAAAAATGGGGCTGGGGACTGGTGCAGGGCGTGCAGGTGTGCTCTGGGTGCCCAGCTCACCTCTGGCACATCCTGGCACAGCCCCAGTGTGACCAGCCCAGCCCCAGCAGCCCCAGGGTCACACTCTCTGTGCAGTGAATTTGATGTGCCCAGCAGAGCTGCTGCAAACTGAGGCCAAACACGAGTCCCCCTGATGTCCAGGCAATTCCCTGAGCTCCAGAGAGAAGTGCAGAGTCCCAGCTGCCACCTGGGCACAGTGCTGAGTGCTGTGGCTCAGTGCCCACGCTGTCTCCTCGCTGTCCCGGAGCTGGCCAGCTCAGGATGGGGCTGTGCCAATGCTGAGCTCTGTGCATGGCACCACAGGACCACAGGCTGCTCTCCCAGCACAAACCATCTCTCCACGACTCCCCAGCTCATACTGGACCCCAGCACGGACTGGGAGTTCCAGTCTCCTGCTGGGGAAGCACTGGGAGGCACAGAGCAGGGCTGCCCAAACCCCAGCACGGTGGCTGAGGGATCCTGTGTGATGTGTCCCAGCTGGGACACTGGGTGGCTGTGCAGGAATCAGCTCTCAGCCCGAGGAACGTGCTTTTCCTTGGATTTGAGAGTGAGGGTGCTTCCTGCACACACTGACGTTCTGTCACGTTGGAGAGCAGCCCTGCTGAGCCCTGGTTCTCATTTAGCTGCAGCCACAACTCCCTGAGCTGCTGGGAGCTCAGGCACGTGTGCTCTGCAGAAAGGGAAAGGAGCCCCGAGGGCTTGGCACCCTCAGGAGACCCTCGAGGAGGTGGGATGGCAGGACAATCCCCATGGCTGAGGAAGGAGCCACAGCAATGCCATCATCGAGCCAGCATGGCACCAGCCACAGGAGGGGACTGTCCCACTCTGCTCTGTGCTGCTGCGGCCTCACCTCGAGGGCTGGGGGCAGCTCTGGACACCACAACAAAAGAAGGATCCAAAGATATTACAGAGCATCCAAAGGAGGGACACGAGGATGGTGAAGGGTCAGGAGGGGCCACAGGAGGGGCAGCTGAGGGCAGTCGGTGTGTGCAGCTGGAGCAGAGCACACTGAGGGCAGAGCTCAGGGATCTGCAGCTCTGATCTCTGCTCCCTGGGACAGGGACAGACCCAGGGAAGGGCTGGAGCTGGGCCAGGGCAGCTCAGG
>JAOTQP010000929.1:2107642-2122335 GCA_026413545.1 Cichladusa arquata
CCCCAGGGAATGGGCACGGCCCCGAGGCTGCCAGAGCTCCAGGGATGGGCAGGGGGATTGCTGGGGGTCTGGGCAGGACCTGGATGATCTTTGTGGGTCCATTCAGCTCAGGATGTCCTAGGATTGAAACTCCAAAATATCCAGGACCCTGGATGCTGTGGTCTCTTCCAAATAAAATTTCACCCACCTCCACAAGGCTCCAGGCAGGAGCTAATGCTGAACAGGAACAGCCCACGGGAGGTAAAGGCTGAAGCCACCCCAGGGGACTAAAACATCCCTCACTGGCACAGGGTAGTGGCACGGCCCCATCACTTTGTGTGTGTGTTTTTGGGGCACTTCTGGCCAGTCCCACTTGACCATACCCCCAAAATCAGTTTTGACCCTGAGCAAGCAGCACAGCCCTCACGGGTGGCAGGGATGCTGAGGCAGCAGTGAGCCAGACCTAAGAGGTGCTGTGCCCTCCACCTGTCCTCCATGGCTGTCACCTGGGCTGGAGCCTTTCTGTGCCTCACCTTGCCCCAGGCTTCAGGTGCTTGGTGGGAGCAGCTCCTGTGTGTGTGACTGCTGTAAACGCCAGCTCCATGCACTCATTAGAGGACATTTATGGTCCTTATTAAACAGCAAGGGGAGAAAACGAGCAGTGAGGACCTGATCTTGCTGGGCTGTGCAGACAGCAGGTGCCATCCCAACCCAGACCCTGCAGGGACGAGCGCTGTGTCTTTAACAGCAGCGGGCTGGGAATGTTCCTGGCAGGGCTGCACAGCCCAGCAGCGCACAGCGGAGCGGATAAAGCACTGGCTTGTTCAGCTGACGGAGAAAATGCCTCTTTCTGTGCTTATTTACCGCGTCCGGTGTCAGGCTCCGCCGCGGGGGACAGCGCGCGTCCCCCTGTGCCCCAGGGATGCTGCGTGCGCCGCGCCTCGTGTGCGGGCACTGCCCGGCCAGCAGCCAGGACAGCAGCCAGCACAGCGAGCCCAGGGGTGCCCTGAGCCCCCAGGGTCGCGGGGAGGGCTGGGCGAGCGCCAGGGGCTCCCAGAAAATCCCCTCTCTTGTCTCCGCAGCCTCGAGCCAGCAGCGCGCTCCGCTCCGTCCCCGCCGCTGGCAGCAGTGCGGGCACCCAGGCGGCACCGCCCGCAAGCCCCGAGGAGCCCCTGCAGCACAACATCACCCCGGGTCCTGCCCTGGGTGCCCGGCAGGACACCCGCACCCCACCCCGCAGCCCCCCGGATTCGCGTCCCGCTCCCCCCGGGGACACAGCGTGTGTGGGAGACCTCCCTGCGCGGCCGTGGCTTTGGAGATGTGGATTTGTAGCCTGGCTGCTTCCTAGCTCAGCATGGAAGACACTCTACAATTTTTAATTTGCCAAAAAAGCCCTCTTTTTAGTTTACAGGGACAGAAGGGGGACTTTTATGTGCAATCTGTACAGCTCTCCAGAAAGCACTTACATTTATGATGTTCATGAAATTTATAGCCAGTTGGCAGTGCTGCTCTCTCCTCTCCTCTCCACCAGCCACCCTGGCAGGATGGCAGACTATAATAAGCAAGCCACACATTCAAGTGGCATAAAAGGCATTTCTACAAGTTAGCCTCCTGCCCAGCCTTATAAACTCTAACAAGTCTCTAACAAGTAGGCAGGATCTCTTTATACCTAGGGAGAAAAACCCCTTTCAGAAATGGCCTTTTCACAAAGCCCACACCTTTCTTCTAATTAAGGTTAAATAGCTCCATGTTTTCTGGCCAATTTCATTCTTTCCCCTTATTCCCCTCTTAACAAGGCAGCCTTTAAAAAGACATCACTAATTGGTGTCTGCTTCTCACATACCATGCGTGCTTTGATAGTCAGTTAGAAAGCCTTCCCCATCGATCAAACTTCCACTGAAAGGCTGCTAATGTGCTCCATGTGTCTGCCACCAGACAAAGCCAAGTGGCGGCTCCCCAGCTCCCTGCTCCTCCTGTTCCCATACTCCCTCCCGGGACCGAGGGTCCGCAGCCAGCTCTGCCCCCCGGCCCCGGCCTCCCTGGGAATAGCCCGGCCCCGGCATTGAGAAGGAACGGCTCCGCGATGTGTGTGGCAATTGGAAAATTAATGGGGAGTGGTTAAATGTTAAGGGTAGGATCTGAAACAGAGCAGGCGAGAGAGCAATTGTCATGCTTATGAGACTGGAGGAGGGCCAGGGAGCTTTCCTGTGAATTCCAGTCTGCCCCGGTGCTTGGAGTATTCCTGGGGAGCGGGCTGGGTGGGGATGCTGCCGGGGCAAGGGGCAGCGATGCCCTCCGGCCCCCGAGGATGGCAGCGAGCAGGGATTCTGCTGTTCCCTCTCCCTGGCCGTGGATGATGATGGGCACAGGCTGCCCCATCTGCAGCTCATCAGCCCTTCCCCAGCAGGTCCTGACCGCCGCGGGGCCCCGGGGGAGAAGCCACGAGAGATGGTTGTTGTTAGGAGAGCGCTGCGAGCCAGACCTCCCATGGCCCTGCTGCCCCCAGCCCGGCCGGAGACTCACAGAGCGGTTTGGGTTGAAAGGGACTTTGAAATGTCACCCAGGCCAATCCCCCAGCCCTGCTCCACTCCTCCCATCCCAAGGACGATGCTCTGGATGTCCCAGCCCCGTTGTGGCTGTCACCACGCCAGCTCCGTGCCACACTCTCGATTTAGAGCAGAGCAGATCCCCCGTTCTGGGCTGCTCTGGGGGTCTCAAAGCACCAGCGGCTTAACTGTGGCTGCAGGAGTCACCCAGCTGGGCTCCTGAGCTTGGGGACACACTAGGGTTTGTCTGGAATGGAAACACAGCATGGTTTTGGAGGAGATGGCAGCTCATGGACTGGAAAGAGCCTTCCTTACCTGACCCAGGTACCTCTCCCGAGCCAAAGAACCAAAACAACCACCTGAGAGAAAAGAGAATGGGGGCAGAGCAGCCTGGAGTGGGCTGGGCGTGCAGGATCACAGCAGGATTTGCTGTGATGCTGTTCCAAACACCTCTCTGTCCCCAGCCCCCGCGTCTAATAAACGTTGGTGTTCTTCAAAGAACAGTTACCTTTCCCACTGTAACTCACGCCTGGCTGCCACACCTTCCCCCAGGGTAAAGTCATCACCTGCAGGTTTGGAGGCCTCCAGTGGGGCTGGTAATCCTAGAAGTGTCTTTTAGCCTGGGCACAGGGGCTCTTTTTCTGGGGAGGGAGCCAAGGATTCCCCGAGGAGGCTGAGGAGAGAAGCAGCCAAAACCAGGCACCTCTTTGGCACCCGGTGCTGCACGGGGCAGCCACCTGTGACATAGCACAGTGACACGGTGGTGGGGTGTTCCCAGGGCACACACACACACTCCAGCTACCTTTTTAGTGGTGATTTGCAGCCCTTTGTGCTGCTGGATCCCAGGAGGGGAGAGATGGTCGGCAGCCAGATGCTGGCTCCCTCCCAGTCCTCGGTGGGACTTGTCAGCACCGTGGGTTGTGCAGATGGAGAGCTGCCAGCAAATGGCATCCCCAGGTCTCCCCGGCAGGCTGGCAGGTGCTTTCCCAGCTCTGCAGCCAGGGACAGAGCCGGGGGGACACACAGAGCCCTGAGACACTTTTGGAAAGCCTCCTGCTCGCTGTGACTCTGCCACTCCTCCCCAGCCACGGAGAGCTGGGCAGATGGAAGGATTACCTGAGGTTTTACAGCTTCATCCACAATTTGCTGCTGCAAAACAGCACGGGAGCAGGATCTTCCCTCTCCATCACACTTGGCACTGAATTAGCTCCTCTGGCAGGCAGCAGAGTTCAGCAGCTCCCAGTGCTGGGCACGGCAGCCCTTCCCCAGGCTGGTATTTCCAGGCTGGGGGCATCTCCCAGCTGCCCTCCACACCCAGCTGAGATGACACAGCCGCTTTCCTGGGAAGCCTGTCGGGGCAGAGCCACGGGCATGTGTTCTGGTGCCTCCAGACAGGGGGTAAATGACAGCCCTGCCCTGCAGAGCTCGTTCAAAGAGCACTGCTGCTGCTGCCTCAGCCTCTCTCAGCAGCTCACAGGTGTGACTCGGGTGGCTGGGAGCCCCATTTTCCACTGCACAGCCCTTTGTGCAGCTCCTGCTGCTTCCCCAGCTCCGCTCTGGCTCTATGCCCACAGATCTTCCCCTAGGAGAAAGTCAAAGCACACGGAGAGCACAGTCCCACCATCCTCACGAGCCCTCTGTGTCAGCTGGGATCTCCAGGGCTGTGAAGCAGAGAATCACAGAATGTCCTTGGCTGGAAGGGACCCACAAGGATCATCCAGCCCAACTCCTGGCCCTGCACAGACACCCCAACAATCCCTCCCTAAGCCTCAGACCATTGTCCAAACACCTCTGGAGCTGTGGCAGCCTCGGGGCCGTGCCCATGCCCTGGGCAGTGGGACTGGCACCTTGTTCTGTCTCCTGAAGCTCACAGAGCCTCACAGCACAGCTGCCTCAGCAGCACCACAGCTCCTGCCTTCACCTCCCAGCACTGCTCCAGCACAGAGAGCACAGGAGCAGCCAGGCCCCACAGATGCCCCAGCCTGGAAGTCTCCAGGGCCAGGCTGGACAGGGTTTGGAGCAACCTGGTCTAATGGGAGGGGTCCCTGCCCATGGCAGGGGTGGAACGAGTTGACCTGTAAGATTCCTGCCCATCCAAACCATTCCACATCTCTGTGATGATTTTATGTTGACTTTCACCCCACCAACCCTATTTCACAGCAGTGTCTGACCCACAGGGACCCTGCAGGACTCAGAGCCCCAAGCACCTGACAGGGGCCAGGTCTACCTGCGTCCTTAGGCACCTCATTACACAACTGAGCTAATCCTCCTGTATCAGGTGTCCTGCCTGAACATCTGTGCTGCAATGGGAAGTGGCCACAGGTGCAGCAGCAGCTCTCCAGAGGCAGCAGGGAGCCTGCCAGGGGCTTGGGATCAGAGCAGTGCTCGTGTCAGGCTGTTGTAATGAAGTGCCTGGGGAGAGGTACATGAAACAGGGCCTCTCTCATTGGAGTGTCTGTGCACAATAATTACGGTGCCCAAAGTGGGGTTTGCAGGGGAGGGGTGCAGCCCAGGCCCTTGGCAGAGGTGCCTGGTGCAATTCAAGAATCTCTGGGGGACCTGAGACATCTCCACGGGGCTGGCAGATGTGACACAGGATCTATGGGACACCTGTGCCCTTCTGCCGTGACAGATGGTGGCCAGGTGGGCTAGCCTAGGGTGCCTCAGGTGGCACTGGGTGTCAGCAGGGGACACACCTGAACACAGACACCTGATCTGTGTGTGCAAACACCCCACGGGGGTGCCTTGGCTTCTCCATCTGTGTCCTGGGGACACACGGCCTTGTCACCTGCACACCTGTGCTGGGTGTGCCCCTGTGCTGGGTGTGCCCCTGTGCTGGGTGTGCCCTCAGGCAGCCCAGCTGCACCCCTGCCTCGGGCCAGGGGGGTCCAAGGGCTCTGAGTCATCCCTGGGCATCGCTCCCCTCTCTCTGCCTCATTTCTGACTCCATCTCCCGCGGATCTGCCTCCAGCTGCTGGTCCTTGCTCTGTCTTTCACAGCCAGATTAAAGGGCCCTTTAGTACCTGGGATTTTATCCCCATGCAGGCACTTACACGCTGCAATCAAAACACTTCTCAGCCTTCCCTGTGAGCAGCTGAGCAGCCCAGGCACTGCAGCTCTCTGCAGGGCTTTGTGCTGCCCTGCCCTGCTCAGGGGGCTCCTCTCAGGCTCCCTTCACCCCAGGGCTTTGCCCTTGCCCTGTGCTGCCCTGCACAGCTCTGTGCAGCTGAGGGGCCTCTCTGTCTCATCTCTGTTTTTTCAGCGTTCCTTGGCCACACAAAAATGCATCTTTCAGCTGTACCTGGTGCAAGGGCTTCACAGGTAAAGCTGCTCTCTCCATTCCCATGAGACAGCTCATTGCCCACATTGTGTGGATGGGGAAGCTGAGGCAAAGGGCAGCCAGGAAGTTTTTGGTTCTAAAAGAGCCTCTGGTGTCCCAGCTCCTTCTCAGGGCCAGGGCAAGCTGCTCCCCACATCTTCAGAGCCTGGCAGGGTGGAAGGGGGTCACGCACTCAGGTAAAGCCCCCAGGAGATGCTGGCAGGGGGCTCTGAGCACAGGGGCTGCAGTGGCCCTGCTGCTCCTGGCAGTGACACAGGACAGCCCAGATGGCAAACAAGGATCCATCAGGGACAGGAAACGAGGAGGCAGAAGGATCCCCCTGAAGGGCAGCACTCACACACACTGGGTTTGTGCTCTGGCCCCATGGGTGGCCTTCTCAGGGAAGGACATCAGAGCACGTTGCAGGATGCCCCAGCTCCCCCTCCTGTGCTCTGGGGGTGCAGGGGACAGCCCAGACACGGCCACCCCGTGCCCTGCTCCTCCTGCCTCCCCAGCACAGGGACAGGAGCGCTGAGAGCTGAGCCCCAGGTGGGCCCAGCCCCACTGAGTGCTCTGCTGAGCCCCCAGAGCCGTCCCCACCCCTGCTGGGGGAGAATAATCCCTTTTTGGGTTACCTAAAAACAGAGGCCAGACAAAATTAAGGGAATAAAAAGTGGTTATATTTACTGAAGGTACGTTTTGGGCAGACAAAGCCCCCCAGGGGCTACACCCAAAATGGACGATAGGTTTTCACACTTTAATAAGTTTGGGCCATTTGCATATTGGGGGTTAATCTTCCAATTCCAGCTTCAGGTAATGAAGTAATTCACCCCAAGTTTGCTCCCCCACCCAACTCATTTTTTTTCCCCATTTCCTGGGGCCTGAGGCAGTGAGATGTCCTTGATTCCCAGCCTGGAGAGGAATTGTTGTGTCTGCCCAAAATGGGAAAGCAGCAGCTCACACTGGATATGGAGTTTAGAGTTATACACTAAAGAATTGCAGGATTACAAATAGATGGAAAATATAAAAGCTAAAATGCTAAGGCATCACCACCTCACCCACCTCCAGCTCCCCTGAGCCCCCTGCACTCTCCCTGGCCTCTGATCCTGGCTGAGCATGATGAGGGCCATGGCCCCACCCTGCCAGCTCAGCCCCAGTGCTGCACACACTCTCTGCTCTGCACAGATGTCCCATCATTGTTGAGAAGGGACAGGCTTGCTGGTGGACACAAGACAGGTCCAGCCTTCATCTCTCTTGCCCAGAAGACACTGCCCTGGGAGAAATGCTCAGGACATGTGGCTTCAGTGGTACCACTCACGGCCCAGGGCCTTTGGGAATTCCAAGGGGAGCATGGAGCTCCCCATGATGATGGAATAGCAGAATGGATGTGCTGAGGGTTCCAGAAAATGGGAGAGAACACAGCAGGACAGGAGCCATTCAGAGCACCCCCTCAAGACCCTGCATCCTGAGATGTCTGAGAATCCCTCTGCGAGGCAGGGCTGGGTGCAGGAGGAGCAGCAGGAGATGTTTGCAGTGTCTCCATCCCCACAGGATGGGTGGCAGTGGGGAAAGCTCTCAGGCTGACACAGGAGCAGCAGCCAGTGGGGTCAGGGGATCAGAGCTGGGACAGGGCCATCCTGGGGCTGCAGCAGGAGGTGATCCAGAGTTCTTGGGTTGGGAAAGAACAGATTCGGGAAAGGACAGCCAGGACTTCCCTACGTGTCAGCTCAACTCTGATTGCCCAAAAAGCTCTGGAACAGTTAATCAAACAAGCTCTTGTATGGCTGTAGCAGATAACGGGGAAATGAGCAACATCCAGCCTGGGTTTGTCAGGAGCAGAGTGTGTCACACAACCCAATTTCCCCACCAGGAACAGCAGCCTGGCAGAGGCTGAGTCTCATACCCAGATAGGCACAAGGCTCTTGACAGGGTCACTCCAGATATTCTCCCAGGCAAGTCATGGAAAAATGGATGGGAGAGAAGTCAGGTGAGGGGCAGTGTGAGGGTTTTGGGAAGCTCAGCACTGGCTCTTTACCTCCAGTGCCCCTTTTTCTCCATGAGCAGTCTGGGAATGTGAGAGGGAAGGGGACACACAGAGACAGACCCCATGGTGAGCTGAAGCAATCCTACAGGACAGCATGGCCAAGCATTTCCTGGGATGTGCAGCCTGTGGGATGCACCAGCCCAGCCCAGGCCCTGCTGAGGGAGCTGTGGGCTTTGGATACCACAGGTTAAAAAAACCCCTGTACAAAATAGGCTGAGCCCAAAGAAAGGGAAGATGGGGATATTGTGGGCAGCAGGCCCCAAGGACGAGGGGAGCTCACCCCAGCCTCATTATCCCTCCTGAGATGCTCAAGCAGCCACTTCAGGGACCATCTCTGGTCACTCTGCACCCAGGATCACCCTCCAGACCTGCCCCCAGGCCTGCTGGACACTGGCAGCTCTTTCTTTTCCCACCAAGGAGAGCCCAGACTCACCCCTGCACGTCAGCAGGAGAGCAGGTACTTACACAGGGCTCCCATGGCCCTCCAGACACTCCCAAAATAACATATTTTCCGCCAGAACACCTTCATTTTTAGGCAGTGGGTGCATGATGTGGAAAGGAGCCTGTCCCTACCCCACCAAAGCGTTGAGAATGTTGGGTTTCCAACACAACATATCCAAACGAGATGTTTTTAGGGACTTGGGTGCATGTGCTTATTTGTGCTACACACATAATTAAAATGTCTGAATATGGGTTTTTTGGAGGAGGGAGAGACTCAGCAGCCAGGGAGCAGAGACAGGTGAGCTGAGGAGAGGGGACAGGCAGGGACAGGGGCTGAGGGAGGGGATGGTGGCCAGGCTGGAGCAGAGCAGCAAATGCAGGGCAGGGCTGGGCAGTGCCCACATCCCCAGAGCCCTCCCCATCCCAGCAAGGCTGGGGCTCAGACCTTCTCCCAGCTGCTCCTCCCCGAGGCTCAGAGAGGTGGCAGCCGTCACCCCCTGTCAGATCCATCCCAGTGCCTCTCCTGCTCCGTGCTGGGGCAGGTGCCTCGCTCCTGGCTGCATGAGTGACTCTCAACAGAGGAAGGAAACAACCAAAGGCCACCCATGGAAAGCTGAGTGCCAGCTCTTGACAGCTCCCATCCTCCCCCCAGCTCGTCAGCGCGGCACAGCTGCCCCTGATGTGACACTTCTCTGTCTCTGGCTCTGGCAGGAGCCACCTCCCCACGGGAGGAGGACAGGCTGCAGCCGAGCTGTGCCTCCTCAGCATGAGCATCTCGCTGGCTCAGCCTGAGCTTTCTCTTCTCCCTCACAATTCCCAATTTTCCAACCCCATCCCAAGCCCCTCCCACATCCCAACCATTCCCAATTTCCCACTGTTTCCGATTTTCCACATTCCAACCATTCCCGTCCCAGCCACCCCAAACCCAGTGAGGAGCAGCTGCCTCAGGTGTGCCCCAGCACACCTGGATGGGATGAGCCTCCTCTGACAGGCACGTGAGGGTGGATGCTGCTGTCACACAGGGAGGGACTGGGGTTATCTCATGAATGAGCATCCCAGGCGCTGCCAGGAAGAAACACAAGGTGCTGGGAGGGGATCTTAGAGGAATTTTTGTGGTTTTGCAAGGCAAAGCAGTGACAGGACAAGGGAGAGTGGCTTCAAGATGAAAGAGAGTAGATTTAGATTAAGCATCAGAAAGAAATTGTTCCCTGTGTGGGTGGGCAGGCCCTGGCACTGGGTGCCCAGAGCAGCTGTGGCTGCCCCTGGATCCCTGGCAGTGCCCAAGGCCAGGCTGGACACTGGGGCTGGGAGCACCTGGGGCAGTGAGAGGTGTCCCTGCCCATGGCAGGGGGTTGGACCATCTTTGGTGTCCCTTCCAACCCAAACCAGTGGGTGATTCTCTGGTTCAGTGAAGCTGGAGATGGAGGCACAGGGGCAGCAGGGAAGCAGTGAGAAGTGGAAAGGGAAATAATTTCATTCAAACTCGTGGGTGGCCTCAGCCCTGCCCCTGGGCTGAGGTGGCGTGGCTGTGGTTATGTGGCTGGGTGTCTGCAGGCTGGGGTCACACTCACACTGACAGGAGAGGTCCCCAGGGAACCCTCATGTGTCCCTCTTGGTGTGACACTGACACCTCCAACTGCTCTATGATTCCATGACCTGCACTGCTTTCTGCAGAGAGCTTTGCTTTGGCTGCAGGTTCTCCTGGCTGATCATCCTTGTTCAGTGTGGGGCTCCATTGCCTCCTCTGTGCCATGGACAGAGATTTGTTCTTGTCTCAAGCCCTTGCAGAATAAACTGGAAATAATGGCAGAGAATTACTGTGAGGGGGCACCTGCCAGGACCTGAGTGCTGTGTCTGCAGCCTCAAAGGAAAACTGGGGCCAAGGAAAGCACAGCTGCATTCAGTGGTTGCAGAGAAGTCTGGGTGTGCTGGAGCAAGGTCAGCAGCTTCTGTCAGTGATCTCTAAAGTCTCTTCAAACTCAAACTTCTTTTGTGCATTGACAATGGGAGACACTTGGGACCCACCATCTTTAGCTCATTCTGGAAAAGCAGCACAAGAACCAGGACCCACCTGGCAAGAGGGGACAGACCTTGCTGGGGTGTCCAGAAATCTCCTCCATTAAATTTTTGTCTGGGGAACTCTGGGCAGATCAGCTGGAGCCTCCAGGAGGTTGGAGAGGCTGCAGGTTTTAGTGGCAGGAGCACAAACCAGAGCCAGGCAGCACCAGACCTCCTCGGGATGGGCTCCCAACCCATGGAAAAGCACCATGGAAGCAGCCCCTGCCTGCTGGATCCCAGCTGGGTGCTCTGTGTCCTGGTCCAGCTTCTCCTCTCTGGGAATGCCTGAGCTTGGAGTGAGGGATGAGCCAGAGGGTCAGCTCAAGGAGGAGGAATGGCCAGGACTGTGGGAGGAGGTGTTTGTGAGCTGCTCTAACACAGGGGATGGTGGGAACACCCTGAGGGGCTGGTTGGCTTCAGCTGGGGGGGGGGGTTAGTGCTCCGTGTGTGAGCATAAAGCAAATGTCAATGCAAGCAGGCAGTTAAAGATAAAATCGGTGATAATAATAATGATTATGATAATTCTGTCACCAAGAATAACTGTGCAAACACTGGCAGAGCGAGGGCAGGGATGTCCTGGGTTCTGACAAATGTTTGTGCAGCCAGTGTGAGTTTGGGAGCTGGAAAGGGGCTCAGCCTGGAGAAAAGGAGGCTCAGGAGCCCTTGTGGCTCTGCACAACTCCCTGACAGGAGGGGACAGCCGGGGGGGTCGGGCTCTGCTCCAGGGACAGGGACAGGAGCAGAGGGAACGGCCTCAGGCTGGGCCAGGGTTGGATATTGGGCAGAATTTCTGCATGGAAAGAGTGCTCAGCCATTGGAAGGGGCTGCCCAGGGCAGAGGTGGAATCACCATCCCTGGAGAAGAAATGAGTGGAGGTGGCACTCGGTGCTCTGGGCTGGTGCCACGGTGGGAGCTGGTCACACGTTGGACTCGATGGTCTGGAGGGCTTTTCCAGCCTCAGGGATTCTGTGATTCTCTTTGGGCTGGGTCTGCCTGGGTTCCTGCTCACAGATCCCAGCCAGGCACTTTTCACAGCACTTATGCAACTCTGGAAACAGCCAGAAAATGCACTGGTGCCTCTGGAAACCTCTGGGATTGATTTCAGGCTCTGAACAGGAAATTGTCACGAAGGCAGGAGCTGTGCTCAGTCACATAAGGGAATTATTCTGGGTCTTTGTGGCTGGGATGAGTGAGTGTGTGGGAGCCCATGATGGAACAGGGTGTCTTGGCCTGTTCCTTTTCCCAGACCCACTCTGCCCCATCCTCCCCACCACAGGTGATGACCCTGCAGTTGTTTTCCTCTTAGCTCAGAGAATCCTGGAATCCAAACTGGTTTGGGTGGGAAGGGACCTTAAAGCTCATTTCATTCCACCCCCCTTCCACAGGCAAGGACACCTTCCACCATCCCAGGCTGCTTTCATCCAGCCTAGCCTTGAACACTTCCAGGGATGGGGCTCTGCAATTCCCTCTCATTACTATCCAGTGCAGGAAAAAGAGGATTTTTTTGCCATTGCCTCGGAGCAACTGTGCTCTTAAGTTTCTTCCAAGACTCACACCAGGGCCGCTTCTCTGCATGTGTGGTCTCTTGGACTGCATAGAGCTCATAAATAAATAAGGAGAAAAGTTCTTAATCTTCATTCGAAAGCTCCTGGTATCACAATGCTGCTGCACAAAAGCCATCTTATTAGCCCCAAGTGCAAAATGCTGCCTTTTCTTGCAGAAGCTCATTAATTGCAGGTCACCATTCAACAAGAAAGATGAGGCACTTGAGTTCTTCAGGCTCTCATTAGCCACCGAGCTGAACAGTATGTGTGAAATTAACAGTCACCTGAGTACCTCTATAATTTCATAATTATTAGGCCTAATGGGTTAGTCTCTGCCAAATGGTTTTAACTCCTTCCTAGACAGAGCAAGGAATCACATGAGATGCCAAGGTTGGCGCATTTCACGAGTTTTATAACCATTTAACAGCTTTCTTGTGGAAATAATAATAAGGAGAGGAAGTTTCCAGGATCATGTACTGTTTGCATTTTTTAACATATGTTTAGCTTTTAATTATTCATATCCAGCGCGCCAAGGAAGCAGATAGCCTGTATCCTGGAGAGTGGGTGAAAGAGCTTTCTCTGCAAAGGGATTTTAATTGGTTTTAAAATGTGTTCTGCGTGTGTGTTTATATTTGCCTGTGTGTGTGAGAGCCGAGCCTTTGGTTTCTCTTCTCCTTGATGATTACATTACATTATTTCCCGTCTCTTACATTTTTATTTATCTTAGGCTTAAAAAGCAAAATCAGAGCTGAGATTTCTGTCTCTGCTTTTGAACTGGGGAAGCTTGGAAATGGCACTGCCTTTTAATGGGGATTTTCTCCTACTTGAATCCAGCCCAGGCGAGCAGCCCGGAGGGGAAGGCTGCCTCTCACCTCCAATCACTAATTGTTTTTCTTGTGGTTTGTCTCACAGTCCAGAGCATGTGGGCGTCTCATTCCAGGTGGGAACAAACACAGCATAACCCCCCCAAATTTGGGGTGACCTGGAGGGGGGCTCTGGCCCTGTGGCCATCACATTGCACCCCATGGGGAACACCCTGGGCCCCCCCACACATGGAAAACCAGCCCCTTCCCTCCTCCCATCCATTCAAAGCTGGACACAGGCACAGGGCAGGTGTTCCAGCCTGTCCCAGACACTCAGATTTGACAGCTGGGATTTAAATTTGCTTTTAAAATCATATCTGCACCCACTCCAGAATGGGTTATACTGGGAATGCTCTGCTCTCCTGTGGGATATAAATCCCTTTCCCATTGCTTTCAGCCTTGATGAGACCCTCAGCCGTGATGAGAGGACACGGATGTGACAGCAGCAGGCCCAGGAAAGAGGTTAATGGTTGGACTCGATGATCTTGGAGGGTTTTTCCACCCTTAATGATTGTGTGAGATGTCTGAAGTCCCCCTCAGTGCCCTGTTTTTAAGAGGTGACTGATCCCTGGAGGCAGGAGGTGGTGCAGGCATTTCCCACCTGGAGGTGGGGAACAAGGAGCACTTTGGCTGCCATGGACCTGCCCAGCTGAGCTCAGCTGTGGCCTGCTCTCACCTGGAGAAGCACAGCACAGCCCAGAGAGTGACAAACACAGCCTTGCTTGGTGACAAAAGGTGGCCTTGGCACTGTGATGGTGGCAGCAGAGCTCCAGCCCTCAGCTCTGCCAGCCTCAACCCATCCTCTCTACTCTTCAGCTCCATCACATTTGCAGGTGTGGGTCTTTTTTTTTTTTTTCTTTAAGTGATGCTGTCCTGAGAGTTGTTCTCATTGTTCAAGAGAACAGAGGGGAACAGGGGGCTTGGGGCCTGAAAGGGGGCGAGCAGGGAGCTCCCAATGCCTGTGACACAGCAAGTCCCTGCTCTGAGAGGGGCCAGAGCACATCAGCAGGACCTGGAGCATCCCAAGGCTCTGTCTGGGATGGGTTTCTCAGGACAGGAGCCAGCTGGGAGATCTGCAGAGCCTTGGATGGACCCCAGAGTCAGGCCCCAGCTCTCTTTGCTGGTGCTCCACTCCTGGCTGTGCCTGTGCTGGGAGATCAAGGCTGGGAGGAGGGAGGGTCTTTCTTCACTTTAGGTGCTGGAGAAACGTCTCCTTCGATGATATTTCACCTTACCTCTCCTTGCCACATCTGTCAACTTCTGCTAATTACCGAGTTTGCTATCACCCTCTGCACTGATGTGAAGGGTAGGGAAAACAGAAAAAGGAGGTTAAGGGATTCTACAATTATAAATGATGTCTGGCAGGCTAAGGTACCATATAATGCATTATAAGCACTTAAAAAGCTAACCCATTCTGTCTTCTTTCTTTGGCATAAATAATGGCTTTTTTATGAATAAATCATGCAGCCAAGGTCTCTGAAAATAGCAGGAACCTGGAGCAGAATGTCTCCATCCTCATTTTTGCTAGGACAGCAGAGAAGTCAGCAATCCACTCCATCACCACTGATAAACCAGGGTGAGTGCAACTCGCAGTAATGAAATAGGGAGATAAAGTTTGGGGAGGGTGAGCGGGGCAGCAGGATATTTCTGCCAAAGCACCGACTGCACCCGGGCTCCAAATGAAACATAATGGACTCCAAGGAGATAAGCATTTTTTTCCTGCCCCATGAATAAAGCAAGACCTCATAACTCATAGACAGGCAAAGCTGCCAGCAACTTAAAAGTGCTTCCTTCTGCTTCTGGTTTGTGTTTCCTTTTAATGAAGCTGCTCCAAAGCCGAGGGGGAGCTCAGAAGTGGGGCTGGAAGCAAAGCCTGCCTTTCTGCGTGTGGAGTCCGGC
>JAOTQP010000929.1:2130281-2140923 GCA_026413545.1 Cichladusa arquata
TCCCTGGCAGTGCCCAAGGCCAGGCTGGACATTGGGGCTGGGAGCAGCTGGGACAGTGGGAGGTGTCCCTGCCATGGGAGGGATGGATGGAATGAGGTTGGGCAGGAAATAAATTTAACCAGATGAAGGGGAAGTTTCAGTTCAAACAGCTCCAATAGCAGATGGAAAGGGGGATTTCCAGATTATTTCCAGGCCAGTGGTCAGGGGCCATGTCCAGGGATTCTTGCAGTGAGGGGGCTTGGGGCACTGGGTGCAGGGCTCGAGCACCCACACGAGCTGGGCACTGTCCCCTACCATTGCATGGGGCAGCAGTGATCCTGAGGTAGGACATGTGCCACAAAATATTGGCAGAAGTCAGTAAATACATTTATTTATTTATAGACTTCCCAGGACAATGTCCAGAGGTCTGTGTCCCGGTGAGACCAGAACTGCTCACTCTGCACAAATCCCTGACAGGAGGGGACAGCTGGGGGGGTCGGGCTCTGCTCCCAGGGAACAGAGACAGGAGGAGAGGGAATGGCCTCAGGGGAGGCTCAGGGTGGATTTTAGGGGAAATTTCTTCATGGAAAGGATTGTAAGTCACAGGCTGTCACTGAAGGAGTTTAAAAGGTGTGGATGTAGCACTTGGGGACATGGGTTCATGTTGAGTTTGGAAGTGCTGTGGGAATGGTTGGACTCCCTGGTCTCAGAGGACTTTTTTAAATGATTCTATGGTTCTATAGCCTCCACAGCCCAACCACCCCCATGCTCTGGGTGCAAGCTCAGTTTCACCAAACATCACATTTCTCCCTTGGTAACTCTCCCCAGGATCCCTGGGGGCACCATCCCCCCTTTCTCAGCCCAGACACACAAGCACTGACAGCAGCAGCAGCCCCACCTTGTAATATTTAAAACAATTTTATTCATGAAAATATGCTGTACAATGCACTATACACAGTTCTTTACATTGCCACATACACAAACTCTAATAGCACAACCAAGAAAGTTACCATTGCCTACGATAGATGCGTGTGAGAGATGACGCCTCCGAGACCCTCCCCCCCAGTCTGTACAGTTATAAATAGAGGGAAAGGACAGACCCAAAACCTCGGGGGAAGCAAAGCTGGGGCGCCCTCGGTGTCCCCCCACACCGGCTCCAGGCAGGGCAGGGCAGGGTGAGAGCAGGGAGAGCACTGTGGGGTGGGGGGATGGAGGGAGGGGGTGATGGAGAGGGGAGGATGGAGCTGAGTGAGGTGGGACATGAGGTGACCTCGCTGATTCCAGAGGGGGAAGCTGGAGCCACAGCCAGCCCGGACAGTGACATAAAGCCGTGGTGTCCCCAACACTCACAGTCACAGGGGCGCCAGAGCCATGCCAGCCACCCCAGGACCCCACAGGCCCCAACACCCCCATTCCATCACCGCCACCCAGCTGGACACACAGCCCCACATCCTTTGGTGCCGCGGTGGGGCCAGCCTGTGCCCCCTGCCCCTGCAGCCCCCATCCCCGGCTCCCAGCCGCTCTGGGGGTGCCCCAGCCGGGGGCTCTGGGGGTGCCCGTGCCTGCCCCGCCAGCCCTCGCCCCGCACGACGACAGAACACACGACGTCACCAACACGACTGCACCGCACACACGACAAGCCCACGGTCACGAACCACGACGACAGCTTGGCGAGGGGCCGTGCCCACGCAGCGGGGCGGGGCGGGGGGCACAGGGCGGGCACGGGACAGGGGACGCTTCCCTCCTGCTGCTGGGGCGGTGACACCGAAGGGGCTCAGGGACCCCTGCCCGGGACTATGCCATCCCCAAACTGCTGCCCGGCACGCTGGTGCGCTGCTGGATCTGTGCCTGGAGATCAGATGCCTGGAAGAGCCAGGACCCCCTTCCCTTTCTCCCATTCCTGGGGGGCAGGGGCCCCTGTTTTCTCCAGGGCAGCCACAGCTGCCCTCCTGCCTCTGGGTCCCAACTGGGGGGTCGGGGATTAAATAGCCATTTGCAATCAGTTTCCAAGGATTTGAAAGATGCCTGAAACGAGAGGTGGTGTATAAAAGGAATGCGGTAATGATCCTGACCAAAGAATAATCCTTTTTAAAAAAGCATTCAAGAAAGATTATATATAATAGAATATATTAAATTCTGTACATGATCAAATAATGTAAACATAATTAATTAACTTGTAAGAATGTCTTTAGACACCGTGCCTGCTGCGTGCCCTGGGTGAAGGTGAGCGGTGGCACATGGGGCTCCTCTGTCACGCTCTGCCACAGCCCTGTGGGTCAGGAGAGGAGCAGGAGGTGCCACCCTGGGTCCCACGCTGTCCCTGTGGCAGGCTGGGACCCAGCACCTGCTCCGTGGCAGAGGAGCTGGTGCTGGGGCAAGAGGGAAGAGCTGGGCTGGGAAAATGTGCTGGTTCAGTGCACTGACCCTGCTGCAAGCCCGGGGCTGGGGGTCAGAGAGAGCCTGTGGTGCCCAGGAGGAAGAAGAGCTGGGCAGAGTCCACGGGACAGAGCAGCAGCTCCCAGCACCTCCTCCCAGCCCCTCCATCATCTCCAGACCAGCTGCTCCTGCTGGGCCCTGCCTGAACCCCTCCAAAACCCTGCTGCACCTGGCAGCAGTGCAGGATGGCCAGGACATCCCTGGCCCACTCCTGCCCCAGGGAGCTGCAGGCTCAGTTTGAGCTCCTGACACACAGCAGGACCATGTGTGAATTGTGTTCCCATCCCCACAGAGCTCCAGCCTCTGGCAGGTGCGTGCACCCTCTTGCTCAGCTCCTGGCATGCCAGGGGTGGGCAGTGAGACACTGGGACAGGCACTGACCCCCCAGGAGCCCCACAGCCCTGGCTGGGGGCTCTGTGGCATCTCCCTTAGCAATGTGGGTCACCCAGGCTTGGAGCAGGAGGGACCCCACACTGCATCCAGAGACCTGGCCACCACATCCCTCCCCTCCTCACACACACACACAGCCCCTCCTCGAGGATGACCCACATCACAGCCCCCCAGCTTTCACCCCATCACCCAACACCCTCCCATGGCCAAGCCATGATGAGCCATGTGATGGGACACAGCCATCAGCGCTGTCCATGGCCTCTCTCTCCTCTCCCTAAGCTCGACCCTTTCTTCCTTCCAATGCAAAAACTCAATGGCAAAAGAGTGCATGAAATCAAATAAATATGCCCCCCTCCCCGCCCCTGCAAGCTGCCCCTGAGCCTCCAGCTCAGGGGACCCTCACTCCCAGCAGGACACCCCTGGAGTGCCCCCCTGTCCCAGGCAGGGGCTGCAGCCTTCCCCTGGTACCCTCAGGCCCTGGAGGCTGCTGAGATGCTGCTCCCAGGACTGCTGACTGCACATCATCACCACCCCCTCGTCACTGCTCGGTAAGAACACCTGCCTGGAGCCACACAATTACCCCTGCAGGGAAGGAGAGCTCTGCTCTCCACCAGGACTGAGGGGTCATGAGCCCCCCCTTGCCCTGGGGCAGGGTCCCACTCCTGACACTTCTACCCAGGACTCATTTCCCAAGGTGGCTCAGAGAAGAGCCCTTTCCCAGGGGGGATGCCCATGCAGGGGGGGTCCCACACCACCACACCACCAGCCGTCACCACTCTGTCACCCAGCCCAAGGGCAAATCAAACTGGCACCATTGCCATGGGGCACTGGGACTGTCTGAAAAGGCTCTCCCTGCCTGCTGCCCCCCTGGATCTGCCTGGCTCTGGCTGCCTCTCCCACCCACCTGCCCTGTATCCTCCAGAGGATGCTGGCAGGACCTGCAGACCGGGCACACGTGGGGCTGGGGGTCCTCCCCCATCTCAATATTTGACCCTCTGGTTTGTGTTCCGTGTTCGACCTCAAGCTCAGACCGATGGCTCTCGCCCATCTTAACAAACAAAGGCAGAAGAGAAAGGAAAAAAAAAAGTTAGTCTCAATGTTCCCCTCGTGGCTTCCCAGCGGCGAGCCCGTGCCGGGGCGGGCTCACCCGGGCACCCAGCTCTGGTTCGTGGGCTGCGGCGCCCCGGGCAGCGCGGGCACGTTCAGCCCGTTCTGCGGCGGCAGCGCCGAGTCGAAGTTGAAGTCCATCTCGTCGCTGTCCATAAAGTCATTCAGGATGATGGACTCCACGTCGCACTCCAGGCTCCCGTTGAACATGTCCAGGTCCAGGTCTGCTGGGAACCTGTCTTGGCCCAACACCGGGGGGTGGCCGGCCCCCGGGTAGGGGCCCTGCAGCGAATCCAGCAAGCTCATGTGCGCCCCTTGGTTATTAGCGTAGGAATGCAGGTGCCCGTGGTGCGGCATGGCCGTCACGCTGCACGAGTCACTGGGCAGGCTCATAAGGCTGACGGGGTTGGCTAAGGCACTGGTGTTGACCGCAGGGTGGTGACCGGCTGGTGACGGGTGGTACAACGCGTTGCTCTTCATCAGAGAGCCCGGGTGGGGCGGGTAGGAGGACAGGCCCTGCTCCCCGGCCCCGCACAGCAGCGGGTTGTGTCTGTGGCCACGGGCCGGCACCATGGGGCTGGCCTGCGGCAGGGGCAGCTCCCCCCCCGGGACCATGCTCTCCTTGTGCGCGTAGGAGATGGAGGAGAGCAGCTCCTGCAGCGAGGCGTTCCTGTAGGAGCTGACGGGCGAGAAGGTGGCCTGCTTGTTCTCCTGGATGGTCTGCATGGGCAGGCGGCGCATGAGGCTCATGGCTGGCTGGCTGTAGATGGTCCCGCAGTAGGTGTTGGAGGCGGCCCCCATGCTGGAGCACTTGGAGTTGAAGGTGAAGCTGGAGCTGCGCTGCCGCAGGGCGGCCGGGGGCAGCTGCTGCGAGGGGCTCATGCTGTAGCCGTCCTGCAGGTCCTCCAGCATGCTCTCCCCCAGGCTCTCGTTCAGGCTGATGGTGCCGGTCAGGTCGGTCAGCCGGGGCAGCTCCACGGAGCAGCGGGTGCTGAGGGAAGGAGACATGGTGCTGGAGGGGCTGGGGTACATCAGCGGGGAGGAGGGGGTGCCATCATCCTCCTCCAGCTCGTCGGGCTCGTGGCTGGCCATGATGGGCGAGAGGCGCCCGCTCAGCGTGCTGGCCGTGGAGTTGGCCCGCGTCCGGAAGTCCGCCCAGGCGTCGTACTCGTCGCTGGCGTGGGACGCGGGGCTCTCCGACCACTTGGCCCGCTGCGAGGACGGGCTGTCCTCCCCTCGCTCCTGCGTCACCTGCAGCTGCTTCTTCTTGCTGGCCTTGCCCTTGATGCGCAGGAACTTGCTGTTGTTGTCCATGGACACCGCCCGCCGCCGCGGCGTCTTGCCCGTCTTGCCGCCCTCGGGGTTCAGCATCCACCAGGAGCTCTTGCCGGTGCCCTCGTTCTGCACGCGGATGAAGCGGGTGTGCAGCGACAGGTTGTGCCGGATGGAGTTCTGCGGGGACAGCAAGGACAGGGGCAGGGTCAGCAGCAGGGACGGCACCCCTGAAGGAATGGGATGCCCACGGGGCTGGGGGGTCATGGGGCACCGTGGGACACCTGGGCTCCATCCCCTGGGATGGCTGAGCCGGAGGGTTTGGGGCTGGGAGAGCTCAGTGGCAGGTCACTCCCACATCCCGTGGGTCACAGCCCTTTGCCACAGCTCTTTGGCACAGCTCCTGCCACGGCAGGGACAGGGAGTCTCTTTAGCACATGTCCCAGGGACCTGCAGCTCTCAGGGGACCTTCCTTCCCTGGCAGAAGCCTGCAGAGGGACAAGGTGAAGAGGCAACAAATGCAGTGACAAGGACCACACACAGGTCCAGGGTTTCTCCATCCGTCCCAGCCCGACCCCACCACGTACTCAGCACATCCCCCAGGATGCTCCTAGCACAGCCAGCACCCCTGTGGAGATCACAGCCCAGCAGCTCCACAGTCAGAGGGAATCCCTTTGGGCACCAACCCTTTGGAGTGGACCCCAAGCCTCTTCCCCTACCTGGTATCATTCAGAATGTGCTGCCCTCCACCCTGTGCAGCACCACCACAGCCCAAAACAACCTGCTGGCACCATGTGAGATCCTGTCCCCAAAGGCCTGTCACCCCCTGTGAGCAGGACTGGGGGCCCGCAGGGAGAGTGTGGCTCCCTGCACGTCTGGCTCTGGTGACGGACACATCCCCTGCCCAGGAGGCTCGGGTACCCTCAGGCTGTGGGTCTTCCCTCAGCCCTGCCCCAAGGCTCAGGGCTGCCCGGGGGCTGCTGGAGAGGGGAGGCACCTCCCCAGCCCTTCCTGCAGGAGGGGCAGAAGGACGAGGAGGGGGAGGAACCCACGGAACAGGGGAGAAAGTTTGGTGCTGTTGTGGTGTACAGTGGAATACTAATGAAGAGGCAAGTGAGCTCCAGCCTCATCTATCATATTATGTAATGGCTTACTTCTCTGCACTTCATTTATTTGGAGATTGCTCCCAGGCTGGCTCCTCGCCAGCAGCCACCAAATCCAAGTCTACAGAAATCAATCTCGCGCTGACTGATTAAGCCGTGTTTAGAACTAATTGCTCCTTCGTGTGTGGGGAGAATAAATTACGGGCTTTAATTTCACATCTTTAAAATGCAACTGCAGGTATGGGCCAGCCATTAACCCCTTCCTGCACGGCTGGGGAGAGGGCCCAGGGGGTGGTTGGGGCACAGCTGCCCAACCAATGCTCATCACCTTCAAGCAGAGCAAGTCAAGCCCTGGCCAGCCTTCCTGGCAGGGAGAGTCCCCTGACCCTTCCAGCACCTCTCCTTAAGGCACAGGGTGATCCAAACTCCCAGCCACCATTCAAGCAGCAGGGACAGAAGCACAGCACGTGGTTGTCACCAGCCAGCACAGCCCCACGGTGCTGCCCTGCACCCACAGGCAGTGGGGTGCTGGGGATGCCAAAGCTGGGCTCTGCTGGAGCGATGCCCAGTCTCTGCTGGGCCCCTGGCAGGAGTGGGAACCCCCATGGCCACAGTCCCTCCAGGTCTGCTCAGCACAGGAGGCAGGAGATGCTGCAGCCCGTGCAGCAGGGATGGAGCTGCCATGCAGAGCACGGGAATGTCACAGCTGGATGGGGGTGACATTCAGCATCCTCTGCTGCAGCCCCCTCCCACCCCAGAGGGAGCAGAGGGCACCCAGCACCCCCGCTGGCAGGGTCAGGCTGCCCGAGGGAGAGGAGAGAAGGAGAGGCTGCTGCTTCTCCTGCAGCCCAGCTTCATTAAGAGCCAGAAGACAGCAGCAATTAAGTGCAAGGTGCAGCGCACCCGGCTCTCTCCTCATTAGCACCCCGACACGCTCGGCTGGCCGCGGCTGGGGCACACGGAGCGGGGCGGGGGGCTGCGCTGGGCGGGCAGCAGCTGATTAACAGCAGCCAGGCAGGGACCTGCCTCACCCCCGGGCACCCGGCAGGGACCTGCCTCACCCAGGGCCACCCCGGCAGGGACCTGCCTCACCCCCGGGCACCCGGCAGGGACCTGCCTCATCTGCCTCACCCCCGGGCACCCGGCAGGGACCTGCCTCACCCCCGGGCACCCGGGCACGAACCTGCCTCATCTGCCTCACCCATGGGCACCCCGGCAGGGACCTGCCTCACCCCCGGGCACCCCGGCGCCCCCGGGCACCCAGTGACCCTCAGCCCCGCTGGCAGGGACGCACAGGTGGGGACACACGTAGGACAGCAGGGCTGGCAGCAGTGACAGGGGTGCCCTGGGGTCAAGAAGGGATGGTGCCGGTCCCAGTCGAGTCCCTGCCCTGCAGCACTTCTTACAGCGACCCGCACTGCTGCAGGGCTGCCCGTGCCTGCTCCCCGTGCCCTCTGTCCCCGTGTCACCTCTGCCACCCCTGCCATCCCAGCCCGCTCCCGTGGCTCAGCCCCTCTCTTCTAACCCGGCCCCACACGGCCGAGCATCCCCGGTACCCAAACCCCAAACAGCACCGGGCAAGGGCATCGGTCCCCAGCTCACAGCCAGCCCGTGCCAAGGTGACCCCAGCTCTGCCAGGGTAGCCCCAGCCCGTGCCAGGCTGACCCCGGCCCGTGCCAGGCTGACCCCGGCCCGTGCCAGAGTGATCCCATCCCGTGCCAAGGTGACCCCACCCGTGCCAAGGTGACCCCAGCCCGTGCCAAGGTGACCCCAGCCTGTGCCAGAGTGATCCCATCCCGTGCCAAGGTGATCCCATCCCGTGCCAAGGTGACCCCACCCGTGTCAAGGTGACCCCAGCCCGTGCCAGGCTGACCCCGGCCCATGCCAGGCTGACCCCGGCACTCCCCGCAGCTCTGCCGAGGGAACGGGGATGCTCTGGGGAGCAGGAGTGCCTGCAGGGCTGCAGGTGCACCGGACCCCCTGTTCAGCCCTGGCTGGCAGCAGGGCAGGGCAGGGCAGGGCGGGCTGAGCCCGTGCCAGCCCCCAGCCAGCAGCTGCCGGAGCCTTTGCCAAGCTGGAAGAGCCCAGTGCGGTGCCAGTGCCCGTCTGCCGGGGGCTGCTCCTGCTGCGGGGCCTGCGGGGGGGCTGTGGGCACCCACGGAGCCCCTCACCCCCCCGGAGCCCTCCTCCGGCGAGCCTCATTGTCAGGGGAACAGGCAGTGTGAAATCGGTCTGATTAGCAATTAGTCCCATTGTAAAAGGATTAGCCGGACCCATTGTTGGGGAGAGTGACTTGACTGTCAATGGGCATCTGGCAGTGATGATGATGATGATGATGATGATGATGCTGATGATGCGGTGGGAGCCGGAAGCCGTTCCCCGAGGCCGGACTCCCGAAAGGAGCATCGACCCCCGAGATGAACCTCGGACCCCGAATGAGCCACCCAGACAGGTGACGGACCCCAAAAGAGGCGGCGCTGCCCATCCCCACCCCAGCAGCAGCTCCCAGGGTCCCACCCAGCCTTGGGGTGCCCACGGGGGTCGGGGTGCAGGGAGTGGGGCTGAACTCCCTCTGTGTGCCCTGAGGGGAGCAGGGTGCAGGGAAAGGGCTGCAATTCGAGCAAGAGCAGGCTCTAGCCAAAGCTGGGGAGAGAAACAAGGCGCTCGTGGGCCTCCCCATGCCTGTCACATCCCCTGCACCCCTCTGCTGTCCCCAGCACTGCCACCCCTCTGTGCTCCAAGCAAACTCTCTGCACATCCCACACCTGACAGCCCTGCTGGTCACTGTGGTCAGGGTGTGTCAGGGGCTGTCTGTCTGTCTGTCCAGGCTGCTGGGCCATCCAGCAAAGGCTCTCGTGGGTTGTTACCTGGTGGAGATTCTCACTCCATTGACAGGGGGAAGCAGGGACAGGGACAAGGCAACAAGAGCTCTGCCAGCAGCACAAGGACGGCTCCAGGGGTTAATTGATGCTTATTCATTTCTTGCACATAAAAATTGCCACTCCTGGAGGAAATATTCCAGAGAGGAGAGGCTGCCAACAATGCCTCAATGGGGCTTCATCCCTGGGGATGATGTACAGGGACAGTCAATGGTGACACCACCAAAAACATCATATTCACCCAAAAAATGGCTCTGCCTGTGAGCACCAGCCACCTCCTGGCACCATCCCCTGGGCACGGGCAGCCCTGCTCCCTGCACTGGTGTCCCCACCCTGCCCAGAGCAGCCAGTGGCTGAGCACAGCCCAGCAGCCCTGGCACAGCCACCCAAGTGGGGCCTGGCCTGTGTGGCGAGCAGGTGGCAGCTGGCACGTGTGGCAGTGCTGCTCACAGGCTGGGGATGGCACCCTGCTCATGACAGGGACGGATGGCCCGTGGTGACAGGAGTGGAGCCTGTGCTGTGCCACAGGCAGCAGCATGACACCCCACCGTGCCTGCAGGGACATCAGCCCACCCCATAGCAGCCCAATCCACACATCCTGACCCACACCAGCCCCACACCATCCTGATCCACACCAGCCCAATCCACACATCCTGACCCACACCAGCTCTCCCTGCACAATGAGTGAGCCCAGCAAGGGGAAGCCCATGGGGCCAGGCAGGGGGTGGCAGAGGGGGCTGTAAATCCAGCCCAACATGTGCTGGGGTTCCTCCAGCCCCACACCAGGACCCAGCCCCACTGAACCCCACCAGCCCTGTGAGCTCCCCCCGTCCCTGTGGTTCCAAGGCACACAATGCCTTGCTGGGCAGGGGCTCCTCTGCAGCCTGGGCAGTGCCATGCCCCACAGCTTGTCAGGCTGTCACTGCCCCATAGCAGCCTCCACACTGCCCTGTGCTCACACAGCCAACCCACAGCCAGCCCTGGGCACTGCCCCACACGCAACCCCCACTCCAGCCCTCTGCAGCACCCCACAGCATCTCACACAACCCCCTGCACGGCTTCAGCAGCTCCTTGGTGCCCTATGGCAGCCCACAGCCACACCCGCTCAATGCCCCGCAAGCTCCCCGACCCCTTCAGTGCCCCATAGACCTCTAAACCCCTCAATGCCCCATAAGACCTCCAAATTCCTCAATGGCCCATAAGCCCCTCCAGCCCCGTCAATGCCCCATAAGCTCCCCCAGCCCTGTCTCAGCCCCCAGCAGCAGCCGATGCCCAGGTCCCGTGTGCCACGTCCCCCTCGGCAGCCGGGGCTGTGCCCCCTCCCCGGCACGTCCTTGCCCGGGGCAGGGGCAGGGGCCGCCCAGTGCCTCCGGAAAGGGCACGGCAGGGGGAGGCAGGAGCAGGGGCAAGGGGAGGCAGGGGCAGCGATAGAAGCAGGGGCAAGGGGAGGTAGGGGCAGGGATAGAAGCAGGGGCA